>CM042393.1:15315884-15328384 GCA_023634145.1 Thymallus thymallus | reverse complement strand
GTGTTTGTGTGTGTTTGTGTGTTTGTGTGTGTATCATTTCCCATCATGTGTGCAGCAGGGTGAACAGCTCTAGACGGGGTATATGATATGATACATCCTTCTGACAACCTAATCTAATAGCATCTGAACACTGGCTCAATTGGCTGCCACAGAGGTTGCATCCCAAATGGCACTCTATTCCCTTTATACTGCACTACTTTTTGACCGGGACCCATAATGCTCTGGTCAAAAGTAGTGTACTATATAGGGAATAAGACGGCATTTGGGACATACCCAGACAGTCCATGGTATTTCCATACACATACAGAGTTGAATCATAATATACCACTGCATATATCTGTCTCTCTCTCTCTGAGTACATTCAACAGTCCATTCCAACCCGCTCTGGCTTATAGACGCTGCCACAGCAACCAGGCAACCATGGAACAACTGGTAGCGATCCATGTGAAACATAGGTCTCTCCTCTCTCTCTCTCTCTCTCCTCTCTCGACCCTTTTCCTATCTTTCCCTCACATGTCTATGTCAGTCCATCTTCATATGGTTGATAGTGAGTATTGCTCTGTAGAGGGATATTACTGAACTATGCTGCTTGCTCTTGCAGGGAATAAAATGAAACAAATTCTATTAAATAAAAAATAACAACATGATACTGTTAAAAGCCTACTATATCAATGGCCCTGGGCTTCTCTACCTGTCTAGAATAGCTCAATGCGAGGGTTGTGGGTTTGATTCCCACATGGACCATAGTGAAGAAAAGTGGATTAAAGGCTGCCTAGTATTAGAGAGACTAAAAGGGCTTCCTCAGCTGTCTGTATGTCAGTCATGGACTCGCTCCTTCTCTCGCTCTCTCACACACACACACAGATTTCCTCTCTTCTTTGAAGGCGAGTGCTACGTGTGACGATACAGTCTCTTCTTTGGAAAAGAGGATTGAAGCGTGGAGAGAAAATCCTCTCCCTCCCTCTCTCCTCCTGACCCATCTCTGTCCTTCCAGTAGCAGTGCGTGGCTAAAATCACTGGGGAAGCTAAGCCAGGAAGAAAAAGCCTTATTACAACCTATGTGTTGTGATAATTGTGTTGTTGCTCTATAACCTGTTAGTTCATATGCCTTACGACCATTATATATAGGCCTAAGGCCCGAGACAATGAGAAGACACAGTGGAGGAACAAATTCAACCACACCTTTCTTTCATCACAAAACCGGAGAGCAACATTTGTCCAGAAAACATGATGCATGTAATGAACAGTTACATGACCTACAGCATGGTCAAGCAAGGTAAGGTTTTCTACATTTCCGGAGTACTAAATAATTATTGATTTAGAACCACAGAGAGTTACAGCAAGTTGCAAAGAAAATGTAGTCCAATCAACGTAAGCTAAATATGATATGGCTGTCCATGGTACTGATTTATGTGTGTGTGTATGCATGCCTGCGCGCAAGTAGAAAAACATGTTGATTCACCCTACTTGTAGAGAAACGCCCATGCCATCCTCCTCTTTCATGTTGCCTAAACGGTCAATGACTGTCATACAATACACGCTTTTAGTTTTTGTTGTCCTAGGCTACCTAGCTAAAATGTTTGCTCGCTAGCCTAACTTCCTTTCATGGGCAACGATGTGCCAGGTCAGCTAGTTAGTATTAGCCTACTATATCTAGCTACATGATGAACTTCCATCCTCTCAGAACAGGGACACAATGTATGAATATATGGTTGGATCAGAATCGCCATTATAATCATTGGCCAATGTGGAGATTTAAGTAGTCCAAATCCCTAACTCCATCCATGGCTAATTAAGGAAAGGGACGATTTTAGCTAGCTAGCCCCCGGAGGACAACAACACAACAAGATGCAACAATTTATTTTTTTCTGTCAATGACGTTTGGCTTTTAATGTGATGTCATTGGTGTGAAGGCAAATCCAAAGTGGCTTCCCTTGACACTTTTTTTTTGGTGCACCAGGAGCATTCACAGCTGAGCCCACGCTGATTGGCTATTATTTTATTGTGTGTGGGTGGGTGGGGTGTGTATGTGTGTGAGTGTGTGTGTGGGTGGGTGGGTGTGTATGTGTGTGAGTGTGTGTGTGGGTGGGTGGGTGTGTATGTGTGTGGGTGTGTGTGTGGGTGGGTGTGTATGTGTGTGAGTGTGTGTGTGGGTGGGTGGGTGGGTGTATGTGTGTGAGTGTGTGTGTGGGTGGGTGGGTGTGTATGTGTGTGAGTGTGTGTGTGGGTGGGTGGGTGTGTATGTGTGTGAGTGTGTGTGTGGGTGGGTGGGTGTGTATGTGTGTGAGTGTGTGTGTGGGTGGGTGGGTGTGTATGTGTGTGAGTGTGTGGGTGGGTGGGTGTATGTGTGTGAGTGTGTGTGTGGGTGGGTGTGTATGTGTGTGAGTGTGTGTGTGGGTGGGTGGGTGGGTGTGTATGTGTGTGAGTGTGTGTGTGGGTGGGTGGGTGTATGTGTGTGAGTGTGTGTGTGGGTGGGTGTGTATGTGTGTGAGTGTGTGTGTGGGTGGGTGGGTGTATGTGTGTGAGTGTGTGTGTGGGTGGGTGGATGTGTATGTGTGTGAGTGTGTGTGTGGGTGGGTGGGTGTGTATGTGTGTGAGTGTGTGTGTGGGTGGGTGTGTATGTGTGTGAGTGTGTGTGTGGGTGGGTGGGTGGGTGTGTATGTGTGTGAGTGTGTGTGTGGGTGGGTGGGTGTGTATGTGTGTGAGTGTGTGTGTGGGTGGGTGGGTGTGTATGTGTGTGAGTGTGTGTATGTGTGTGAGTGTGTGTGTGGGTGGGTGGGTGTATGTGTGTGAGTGTGTGTGTGTGTGTGAGTGTGTGTGTGAGTGTGTGTATGTGTGGGGTTATTTAGCTGCCTGATTCCCTCTTTCCAGTCACTTTGACAATGTTTTCCTCAAGCTCCATTACTCCACTTACAGAGATGGGAGAGGAGGGGGGAGGGGGGAGGGGGGACGATCACATGAGGGGGAAGATTCATGCAGGAAGGAAATAGGGGGACGCAAAGGTCTTAAAGGGGGTAAGGTAGAGAAGGAGGGTTAGATCTGGAAAAAGGGTTGACAATTAGAGGCGGCAAAGGGATAAAACAAAGGAAGAGGAGAGGAAAAGGAGAGGAGGTTGGATTTGAAAGAATGGTTAGAGGAAGATAATGGTTGAGGGGGGAGAGGATGGAGCAAGAGGAAACGGGGGAGAGGGGGTAGGGACAGAGATGCGAGCCAGAGAGAATACAGGGTGGAGAGAGGGATTGGGTGGATAAGGGGAAACCAGGGAAGGGGATGAAAAGAGGGAAGGGGAACGTCTAGAGGGCTTGGTTGGAGGGGGAGGGGAGAGGAAGGGGTGTAGGGAAAACGGAGGAGAGAGAGCGGGGTGAGGGGACTATAAAGGGAGGAGGGGAGAGAAAGGTTGTGAGGGTGTGGGTAAGGGGGATGGAAGAAAAAGGTGGGCTGTTGGGAAACGGGGTCTACTGCCAACTTGCCTGTTTAGCAAACATGATTTGCATAGAACTGATGCGGTGGAGTTCAGAGTCGTAGTAATTAGCATACATTTGCATAAAATGTATCTGCGTCCCAATCTTTGCTGCAATTGTATCTGATGCACAAAATAAGTCAACAAACACACTGATGCATCCAAACATACTGACAAATACACACACACACACACACACACACACACACACACACACACACACACACACACACACACACACACACACACACACACACACACACACACACACACACACACATACACATGGACAGACACACAGTGGAAACAAACAAAATAGAACTATTGTAAAATAGACTGTGTCAGTAAAATGTATATACAGTTGAAGTCGGAAGTTTATATACACTTAGGTTGAATTCCTTAAAACTCCTTTTTCAACCACTTCACAGATTTCATGTTAACAAACTATAGTTTTGGCAAGTCGGTTAGGACATCTACTTCGTGCATGACACAAGTAATTCTTCCAACAATTGTTTACAGACAGATTATTTCACTTATAATTCACTATATCACAATTCCAGTCAGTCAGAAGTTTACATACACTAAGTTGACTGTGCCTTTAAACAGCATGGAAAATTCGAGAAAATTATGTCATGGCTTTTGAAGCTTCTGATAGGCTAATTGACATCATCTGAGTCATTTGGAGGTGTACCTGTGGATGTATTTCAAGGCCTACCTTCAAACTCAGTGCATCTTTGCTCGACATCATGGGAAAATCAAAAAAATCAGCCAAGACCTCAGAAAAACACTTGTAAACCTCCACAAGTCTGGTTCCTCCTTGGGAGCAATTTCCAAAAGCCTGAAGGTACCACGTTCATCTGTACAAACTATAGTACGCAAGTACAAACACCATGGGACCACGCAGCCGTCATACCGCTCAGGAAGGAGACGCGTTCTGTCTCCTAGAGATGAACATACTTTGGTAATCAATCCCAGAACAGCAAAGGACCTTGTGAAAATGCTGGAGGAAACAGGTACAAACGTATCTATATCCACAGTAAAACGAGTCCTATATCGACATAACCTGAAAGGCCGCTCAGCAAGGAAGAAGCCACTGCTCCAAATCCGCCATAAAAAAGCCAGACTTCTGTTTGCAACTGCACATGGGGACAAAGATCATACTTTTTGGAGAAATGTCCTCTGGTCTGATGAAACAAAAATAGAACTGCTTGGCCATAATGACCATTGTTATGTTTGGAGGAAAAAGGGTGAGGCTTGCAAGCCGAAGGACACCATCCCAACTGTGAAGCACGGGGCTGGCAGCATCATGTTGTCTGGGTGCTTTGGTGCAGGAGGGACTGGTGCACTTCACAAAATAGATGGCATCATAAGGAAGGAAAAGTATGTGGATATATTGAAGCAACATCTCAAGACATCAGTCAGGAAGTTAAAGCTTGGTCACATATTGGGTCATCCAAATGGACAATGACCCCAAGCTTACCTCCAAAGTTGTGCCAAAATGGCTTAAGGACCACAAAGTCAAGGTATTGGAGTGGACATCACAAAGCTCTGACCTCAATCCTATGGAAAATGTGTGGGCAGGACTGAAAAAGTGTGTGCGAGAAAGGAGGCCTACAAACCTGACTCAGTTACACCAGTTCTGTCAGGAGGAACTTATCGTGGGAAGCTTGTGGAAGGCTACCCCAAACGTTTGACCCAAGTTAAACTATTTTAAGGCAATGCTACCAAATACTAATTGAGTGTATGTAAACTTCTGACCCACTGGGATGTGATGAAATAAATAAAAGCTGAAATAAATCATTCTCTCTGCTATTATTCTGACATTTCACATTCTTAAAATAAAGTGGTGATCCTAACTGACCAAAGACAGGGAATTTTTACTAGGATTAAATGTCAGGAATTGTGAAAAACTGAGTTTAAATGTATTTGGCTAAGGTGTATGTAAACTTCCAACTTCAACTGTAGTATATATAAACTGGACGTAGAAGCCTAAGTGTTGTTGTTCATTAGTTTACTCCAAATAGGGGAGGGGTGGTAGGGTTAGAAAGTAATAAAATCTATTTAAAATAATATATATATATATATATTTACAAAAAAAATAAGATAAACATAGAGACAGCTGGGACTGGGTTTGGTTCGGGTGAGCGTGTGTGTGCATGTGCGTGTGTGTACATAGTGGGGCAACAGTAATCTTTGGAGGTTATGTGTGTTTGCATAGTGAGACTGGGCTTTCCTCATGACACACAATGATGCTTTTCACTACTGATCACACACACACACACACACACACACACACACACACACACACACACACACACACACACACACACACACACACACAACGT
Organism: Thymallus thymallus; assembly: GCA_023634145.1. Classification (NCBI taxonomy): domain Eukaryota; kingdom Metazoa; phylum Chordata; class Actinopteri; order Salmoniformes; family Salmonidae; genus Thymallus; species Thymallus thymallus. The sequence continues at coordinate 15,322,579 of CM042393.1, read as the reverse complement.
GTTAGCCCACTGAGCTATAGGCTGGCATTAGGGCGCTAACAAAGTTCTACAGGTCTCAGGCAAAGTTACATGTCACATATGAGTGCTTCATCAATCTACCTCTTCCACACACACACACTTCCAAAGGAACATTTTTAAATTTGCTCATTAATTCCATGATATAGAAAGAAGAGAAAAAGAAGACAGAAAGATGAAAGATTCCTCCACTAATCACTTCATCCTCTGATCAATCACAACTACAGAGCTTAAAGTAACACACATCCTGCTCCCAGGCACCAACCATCGATCCTCTGGAGCTTTTATTCTGTCTGCATTATCTGACTGTGGGAGAGAGACACTGAATAAAAAGATATCTCTGGACTAAACACTTCTGGTTCTCCTTCTTCCTCTCTGATCAGGGATTGGTAACACCGGGGCTCTGTACAAAAAGGCCCAGAGCCGACTCTACTTTCTGAGGAGGCTCAGGTCCTTCAACGTGTGCATTAAACTACTGCATTCTTTCTACCAGTCTGTGGTGGCCAGTGCCAACTTTTTGTCAGTGGGCGCTACAGGAGGTCCTTCCTGCCGGCGGCTATTAGACTATATAATGCCTCACCGGGGTACCGTGCCGTCGTCAACATAGACCTGGAACTGTTGGGGTGTTAGGACCTAGTTTAACAATTATGCATCCATCCGTGAGTAACTCTGGTCTGTAATCATTCATTCACTCAGGACTTATTTATTCATTCAGGTCTGTATATACATACTCATGTACAGTTGTTATATCATATCATGTGCAATATTGTAAGTAATTCTTGGACTTAACTTACGTAGTCATTCACTCAGGAATGCATATTAGTATCCTGTCAGTTGTATCTTTTTTCATTGCTTTTAGTATATTGAATGTGCAATACGTGCATTTATCTGTAATTAAACCCTGCGCACTAAGGACTGTATTTTAAGGGAATTACTATTATTACCCCAAATTATATCATACACACATTTAGCTATTTAAGTATCTCTTCCTGTCATTTACCTGTACAGGTAATGTAAACATGCAAATATTCACTTACCTGTACATTTAACTGTATATTTACCTCTACAGTTAATTTAACCATGCAAAATATTCACTTACCTGTTCATTTAACCAGTCTGTATATTAAGTAAACTATTATTACCCTCACTTATATCATACGCACTTTTAGCTATTTAACCTGTATAGAATAGTTAACCATGCACCATCCACCAATGTATAGTGTACATATTCAGCCATCCACCCATACTATGCAATGTCTTTTTATAGCTTTTTTGCACTCCAGACTTCTTGTATTTTGATACTTTTTCATACTGCCGCTCTATGTATCATGTATCATGTATCGTGTATCATGAAATTTCCCCCCCGGGGGATAAATAAAGTACCTATCTATCTATCTATCTATCTATCTATCTATCTATCTATCTATCTATCTATCTATCTATCTATCTATCTATCTATCTATCTATCTATCTATCTATCTATCTATCTATCTATCTATCTATCTATCTATCTATCTATCTATCTATCTATCTATCTATCTATCTATCTATCTATCTATCTATCTATCTATCTATCTATCTATCTATCTATCTATCTATCTATCTATCTATCTAACACATGAGAGGTCAGTTGAGTGGATCCTCTGACCAATCAGTCACAACAATCATTCAATGTCTATCTTTGTGGTGATGGAAATATGGACACTCAATGTCATTGGACAGCTCTCCCTCTTTTCTGATATCTGATTGGTTGTTAAACCTGTTTGACATATAATAAATAATACATTTTCTATTTTTGTATTTTTTTAATTTAACCTTTATTTAACTAGGCAAGTCAGTTAAGAACAAATTCTTATTTACAATGACGGCATACCAAAAGGAAAAAGACCTCCTGCAGGGATGGGGGATGGGATTAAAAATACAAATAAATAAAATATAAATATAGGACCAAACACAAATCACGAGAGAGACAAAACAACACTACCAAAAGAGATACCTAAGACAACAACATCGCAAGGCAACATGGTAGCAGCACAAAACATGGTACAAACATTATTGTGCAGAGACAACAAAACAAAGGGCAAGAAGGTAGAGATGACAATACACGAAAAGCAGTCACAACTGTCAGTAAGAGTGTCCATGATTGAGTCTTTGAATGAAGAGATTGAGATAAAACTTTTCAGTTTGAGTGTTTGTTGCAGCTCGTTCCAGTTGCTAGCCGCAGCAAACTGAAAAGACGAGCGACCCAGGGATGTGTGTGCTTTGCGTTAGCTTAATTAGTAATTCATTCAGCTCAACTGCATATTCAAATCACTACGGGGGGGGGGGTAGAGGTGGAGTGAAAGAGGGAGGAGGAAAACGGGATGAATGGGAGAGAAAGCTTGCCTGGAGTGAGAGGAAATGAAGAGCTTGTATGTGTGTGTGTGTGTATTCCTCTGTCTCAGCAGGAGAGCAGCTCCAGCCTTAATCAGGCTGATAATTAGTCTGCTGTAAATCTACATCTAATGAGTGTGGTCTGTCTGTTACAGTGAAACAGTAGACACACACACATTCACTGTTCTGCTTCAGCAATACTCAACCCAGAGCCGATCAGATCAGACAGGAGTCAGCTCTCCAGTAACTCACAACCTTAGCTGCACACAGCCCTAACTACAGCAATATGAAGGTTTTAGGGTAGAGGAGTGTGTAGTGGGAGCTGTGTCAGGTTTGATCTAGCATTACACAGTAGGATATGGAAGTAGGTAGTGTATGTTAAAGCACTCACCTGATCCTCCCTCCTCCTGGATCCACGGCACAGCAGAGGGAGCAAGAGAGAGAAAAGGGGGTTAAAAGGGAGAAAGAGAGAGAGAGTGAGAGAGAGGGGGGGGGGGGGTGAAAAGGGAGAAAGAGCAAGGGGGGGTGGGTGAAAAGAGAGAGAGTGAGAGAGAGGGGGGGGGGTGAAAAGGGAGAAAGAGCAAGGGGGGGTGGGTGAAAAGAGAGAGAGTGAGTGAGAGCGAGAAACTACCATTAAACACAGAACTGATGCATAGATTACAGGACACACACACAAAGACAGTCAGACAAATGTCCAGGGTGATGTCATGGGTACTGTTGAGAATCACAATGTTCAGAAAGAAAAGGGCCAAACGCCAAACTTTAACTGAGCGTGTGCCAAGTCATTTCCCTTATCCATAAAACACACACCAAGGAAGCTTGCCCTTTCACCATGGCGCAGCGCCACACACAGCACAGCCTCGTATCACTGCATTACCAGTCACCCCGATAATGCTACTGGCACACGGACACTATTAAACAACCGTTTAACAGTCACCTTGATACTGCTACTGGCACACGGACACTATTAAACAACCGTTTAACAGTCACCTTGATACTGCTACTGGCACACGCACACTATTAAACAACCGTTTAACAGTCACCTTGATACTGCTACTGGCACACGGACACTATTAAACAACCGTTTAACAGTCACCTTGATACTGCTACTGGCACACGGACACTATTAAACAACCGTTTAACAGTCACCTTGATACTGCTACTGGCACACGGACACTATTAAACAACCGTTTAACAGTCACCTTGATACTGCTACTGGCACACGGACACTATTAAACAACCGTTTAACAGTCACCTTGATACTGCTACTGGCACACGGACACTATTAAACAACCGTTTAACAGTCACCTTGATACTGCTACTGGCACACGCACACTATTAAACAACCGTTTAACAGTCACCTTGATACTGCTACTGGCACACGCACACTATTAAACAACCGTTTAACAGTCACCTTGATACTGCTACTGGCACACGCACACTATTAAACAACCGTTTAACAGTCACCTTGATACTGCTACTGGCACACGGACACTATTAAACAACCGTTTAACAGTCACCTTGATACTGCTACTGGCACACGCACACTATTAAACAACCGTTTAACAGTCACCTTGATACTGCTACTGGCACACGGACACTATTAAACAACCGTTTAACAGTCACCTTGATACTGCTACTGGCACACGGACACTATTAAACAACCGTTTAACAGTCACCTTGATACTGCTACTGGCACACGGACACTATTAAACAACCGTTTAACAGTCACCTTGATACTGCTACTGGCACACGGACACTATTAAACAACCGTTTAACAGTCACCTTGATACTGCTACTGGCACACGCACACTATTAAACAACCGTTTAACAGTCACCTTGATACTGCTACTGGCACACGCACACTATTAAACAACCGTTTAACAGTCACCTTGATACTGCTACTGGCACACGGACACTATTAAACAACCGTTTAACAGTCACCTTGATACTGCTACTGGCACACGGACACTATTAAACAACCGTTTAACAGTCACCTTGATACTGCTACTGGCACACGGACACTATTAAACAACCGTTTAACAGTCACCTTGATACTGCTACTGGCACACGGACACTATTAAACAACCGTTTAACAGTCACCCTGATACTGCTACTGACACACGGACACTAGTAAACAACCGTTTAACAGTCACCCTGATACTGCTACTGGCACACGGACACTATTAAACAACCGTTTAACCATCCATCCATTGTTATTCATGCTCAAAAGCAGTTGAACACTCAGCATAATGTCTCTGTCTTATAACTCCTCCTGAATGACTGAGGCATGATCTAATTTCTCCCTCTCTCCTTATGTCTCTCCCCTTCCGTTCCTCCACCCCTCTCTCTTTCTCTCTCTTCCTCCATCTCTCCTTTTCTCCCGTCACCAGTAGAAGTCATGGTAGTGTCCTCATTAGTAGTGATGTAATTTCCTCTAGAAGTATTCACTTTGCCTCCGACGGTGATGACTTTTATAATAAGGTCACGATGAGACATTCTTGGTCATGAGTGTTTGTGTGTGTGTGGGGGGAGGGATATTCCTGTTGTCATTATCTGAGCGATGGATCGACAGCTGGCTTACGAAGAGCTGAGTATATCGTGCATCTACACACCTCATACAAAACAGAGAGAGAGAGAGAGAGAGAGAGAGAGAGAGAGAGAGAGAGACTAGACAGTTTATAACTTATTGTCATCTTGGCTCTATAATCAATTGTAATTATCTGTCAGTGTCAGTAGGAGTGGAGTGATGAGAAGAGCAGGGACGTAGATCTATATAGCACAGCCTGGTAGAACCAAATAACAAACTCAGGGTGTCTGCATAACTCCACACAACAAGGCAGTTAACCCACTGTTCCCCGGGCGGCGAAGAGTGAATGTCGATTAAGGCAGCCCCCCCACACCTCTCTGATTCAGAGGGGTTGGGTTAAATGCAGAAGACACATTTCAGTTTAATGCACTCAGTTGTACAACTGACTAGTATCCCCCTTTCCCTTCCTTTAACCCACTAAGCTGGGGTGCTAATACAAGTCTTGTAGGGCACACACACACTCACACACTTTTTAAAAAACCTGATAATTAAGCTCACACATGTCCAAAACACCAGTAGATGAACCCGTGTGGTTCACATGTATAATAAAAGACCACACACACTTTCACACCTCTGCAGAGGGCGAGGTGTAAATTGAAGTAGCTGTTAGTATTCCCACTAAGTCTGTCATCTACTCTGTAAAACAGTCGACACATTAAACATCATTAGTCTGCTTAAACCTACGTCGGATACACACACACACACACACACACACACACACACACACACACATATGCGTGTGTAAAGGACGTCACACTGCTTGCTTGCTGTTTATTTATTAATTCAGCACTCATTCATTCAGGTCTGTATATACATATTCATGTACAGTTCGTCATATCGCGTGCAATATTGTAAGTAATTCTTGGACTTAACTTACGTAGTCATTCACTCAGGACTGCATATTACTATCCTGTCAGTAGTATCATTTTTGTCATTGCATTTAGTATATCGAATGTGCAATATGTGTATTTATCTGTAATTAAACCCTGTACTAAGGGCTGTATTTTAAGGGAATTATTATTATTACCCTAAATTATATCATACGCACATTTAGCTATTTAAGTATCTCTACCTGTCATTTACTTGTACAGTTAATTTAACCATGCAAATATTCACTTACCTGTACATTTAACCAGACCATATATTAAGTAAACTATTATTACCCTCACTTATATCATACGCACATGTAGCTATTTAAGTATCTTTGTCTGCCAGCGACCTGTATAGTTAACCATGCAAATCTTTTTTTATTTATATCAACTTGCAATAGTTGTAATTATTTTTTCACCTAACACTATAACAATGTATAGTGTACATATTCAGCCATCCACCCATACTACCATTTTATAGCTTTTTGCACTTCAGACTTCATGAATTATGAAAATCTATTGAAATTCAATTCAGGAATTGAGAGATGGTCTTGTAATTAAAAAAAGAATAATAACGGAATTTTAACGGAATGGACCCCAACCTTAATGTGAAGCCAAGCCACCAAATTAAATTCTTCTTCTCTTTCTAACATGACCACTTGTTTTGCCATTAGGTAAGATACAAACCCCCAACTACCCTCAAATCTGCTAGTCCAGACAGATAATTATTTCACCTCCCTGAGCCTGATTTAGTACCCACCACGGCCCTGATCTTTAACCTCAGTTGTGATTGGCTGTGACCCGGTCAGACAGATGGGTTGGCCTACGGGAGGAGAGAAGACTGGCCC
>CM042393.1:15303384-15310884 GCA_023634145.1 Thymallus thymallus | reverse complement strand
GTCAGATCTAATCTTTGGTTCATGCATTAATTGTCTGGAAAATTACAGGAAAGAAATGTAGCTTGGGCTAAGGTTAGACTGACTGATTCTATTATTTGAGAAATAGATGTCTATCTCTGGTTAGAAAAGAAAAATCAACATATTTATTGAACTGTGTAATGGAGAGTGGTGGTAATACAGCTAATTTCTGGAAAGTGGTCAAATCTTTGAAGAAAAATTCCACCCCCTCGCTGCCACAGAAGGTTTTAACAGCCTCTGGTCCCATACTAGACAAAATTAAAATGTGTGGTGCTTTTAATTACCATTTAGCTTCAGCTGACCTCCTGTTTGAAAGGATAGTCTCTGAAAATCCATAAAATTCCACTAGAGGGAGTCCTCTAGTAACCTCAGAACAGACTGTAGAGAATTATGCTCCAAACAGACTCAAATACTTTATTTTCATTTCAACCATTTGATGTCTATGATGTATTAAGTGCTTTGCTAAAGATTGATGTTAAAACATCCATAAGGGCTGATTCACTTGATCCCTTCTTTGTACAGCTCTCTGCCCCACTTATTGCAGAACCATTGACCTATATTTTTTACTGGTGTTATCCCTACGATCTGGAAAACAACACGTGTCCTCCATCTACATAAAGGAGGAGATCCTTCTGACTTAGATAAATACGATCCAATCTCCAAATGATCTTGCCTTTCCTAAGTTACAGAATCCTTGGCCAACTATCAAATAAGAACTTTTTTAACTTCTCACTCTGTTCTTAATGTGCACCAATCCTGTTTTAGACCTGGACATAGCACAGTTTCAGCTGCTACACTTGTTTTAGATGATGTGTTAAATTGCTTAGATCATAAAAATCATTGTGCTGCCTTATTTATAGACCTTTGACACTGTTTACCGTCATACTCTCATTCAAAGGTTGACTGAAATAGGCCTGGATCAGGCTTCTTGCAAGTGGTTTGAGAATTCTCTGTCATACAAGACACGGTGTGATTTCTGATGGTGTTATGTCTAGTTTCCTGGATATTAAAAAAGGTATACCGCAGAAGTCGGTTTTGGAACCAGTTCTCTTCACTATTTACAGTCATGTGAAAAAGTAAGGACACACCCTGGGAAGTTCTCTCTTTTGTTTTTACATATTTGGACAGATGGATATGTAATCTTCACTTCAACACTATTGACAGATAAAGGTTACCCAATTTAACAAATCACACACAATTTGTTTTTTTATAAACAAAAATGCATTTTCCTTTACCATCACTTAAAATGGCTAAAATTAGAATTAGGTGTACCAAAACAAGTGCAAATGATTAGAAAACATTAGAGAGAAACTTTCTCTGCTCTCAAAAAATAATATCAAGACACAACTGACTTTTGCCAGACAACACCTGAGTAACACCTTGATATTATTTTTTGAGAGCAGAGGCTTCTTCCTTCCTGACCTCCCATGAAGGCCGAGATTGTGCAGTCTCTTTCGGACAGTGGAATGACGTACTTCAAATTGCTTGGAAATGGATTTGTAACCCCTCCCAGACTAATGGTTATCAATAACCTTTCTTCTGAGGGCCTCGGGTAGGTCTTTTGATCTTTGAATGATGTGTTACCACACACCCATATGGTTAAGACCAAACCAGACCAATTTCCTTATCTTTATGGAAGGCTGGACCCTCTTAATTTCTGTCGGACAGTGTAATGCTTCGAATTGCTTGGAAATGGAATGATGTACCTCAAATTGCTTGGATATGGATTTGTAACTCCTCCCAGACTCTAGTTAAGCTTGTTAAGGATTAAAAAGCTAAGATTTAAAGTGGGTCTTGCCTCTCCCTAAACAGAAGGGAGCAGATTATACAGTCAACTTCCTGCTAGGTCTCAGGTGCATGCTGTTTCCATTAATCATCCTTGAGATGTTTCTACAACTTGATTGGAGTCCACCTGTGGTAAATTCAAAGGTTGGACATGATTTGGAAAGGCACACACCTGTATATATAAGGTCCCACAGTTGACAATGCATGTCAGAGCAAAAACCAAAAACTTCCTTCTAGACTACAGTGTGTTCTCTCTCTTTCTCTCTCTCACTCTCTCTCTCAACCCTCTCTCTGTCTGTCTATCTGGATGTGTGTTCATTCTTCTGAATCTAATGGAAAATGTTTAGATCAATAACAACAGATGTTTGAAGTCAGACTGTGCATCCCATCAAAGAGAGTGCCTTGAACAGAACCATCACAGAGGTTATGTAGCCCTTTCCTGCAGTCAAATGACCTAGTGGCATCATGGGTGGAATGTTATTCATATTTTTCATAAATTCATAATTAATACACTTTTAATTTGTTTCTATGTTAAACAGCTTTGTTATATTTCAGTCTTCTGTGATGTATATAAAGTGTAATATTGGGATGCAAACTCAAAACTAAATACATTTCAACTTTATATCTGACATGGTACAGGTGTGTTCTTTTCTTTAAACCCATAACCATGAGTGTGAGGTGTACACTTTTATTTCAAAGTAGATTTGTTTCAGACTACCAAGAAACACTCTGTGTGACCCTGACTTAGCCCACTGCAGTAAAATGTTTTAAACAGAGATGTCTCAAGATGACAGGAAGTGTCAAACAGGAAGAGGAAGTTGGAGTAGAGGTTGAGATGAAACATAATGGGATGTCACGCCTATTATCTTACCTTCCATTGATAACACAAACACATAGAATCCCTACGGCACCCTGCAATCCACAAGAATTAAACCTGCCACACACTTGTCACCTTCTGTTGTTGTCTGTCTGACATCAATAACTCACACACACAGACTCCCTTAGGTTCTCTCCTTATAATTCCAGCCAATAGCTATATTACAGGGCAGATGAGATAGGTAATGTACATTCTGTATCCAAAGAGTCCCCAGCCTTCACTATCTAAATACCTGTGTGTGTGTGTGTGTGTGTGTGTGTGTGTGTGTGTGTGTGTGTGTGTGTGTGTGTGTGTGTGTGTGTGTGTGTGTGTGTGTGTGTGTGTGTGTGTGTGTGTGTGTGTGTGTGTGTGTGTGTGTGTGTTCCTAGCCTCCTTTATATTTTTACGACCTGTGTTTGTTGTCATGATCTTGGAAATATGCACAGATATTCACTACAGTGGGCTCTCGCACACACACACACACACACACACACACACACACACACACACACACACACACACACACACACACACACATACCTGTTTTTGCTACTGGGTGGGGACACATGACAACATGCAGCCTGGTGGGAACCACCCTTTGTGAGTGGTCTACAGACAAGGCAGAAACTGATCCACACTCCATTTACAGCTGTTATAACAGCTATCACTTGTAAACTTGAGTCTGACCCCCAGAAGACTGACCTGACATTTTACAAACTGCTGGGGACCCGGTCAGGTAGAAGACCCTCCAGGGGACCTGTGACGTAATGTTTTGATATGCTAATTCATGACGTCACTGTGTGTGTTTAAAAGGTTACCAATGGGGACCTCACCTAAAACTTCTTCAGCATCTTCAGACACAGGTCAGCAGATGCTCCCTGCTAACACAACTGCATTGCAAATACATTTAATTGTATTCCATTCAAATAAATTATTCTTTGGAAAAAGTAGTTCTGACAACTTTATTTGTCATAGCTTTTAAACAAACATTTAGTTATGAAGTTCACATAATGTCCCAACAATGTTAAGGAGTGCAAAACTTCTCTTCCATGAACACCTTTACTTTCTTTTCTCTTTAATGAACACCTTTACTTTCTCTTCTCTTTAATGAACACCTTTACTTTCTTTTCTCACACTCCCTCTTCAGTGCTGTAATTCGGTTCTTTATGTAAAATTTCACGGCTTCCCAGGTTCTATTCTGGAGCAATACCGGAGCTGACCTGATGCAGTCTTCACACTCTCTTTCCCTGTCTTACGTGGGAAATGTGCAACTTGGTCCTTGCGTACATCCAATGGGAGGTGTGCACATCTCTCGGACGGTCTCTTCTGAGCATTCAGAGGGCTTTTTGATGTCACTGTCTGTGTTGCTGGGCTCCCTTTGCCTGGAGATGGTCGTCCTCTCTTTGGAGTTTGAAGTGTTGTGTTTACCAGGATGAGAGAGGATGCTAGCTGTGCCTGAAACTGTCTCCTGTTCATTGTCTCTTTGCTAGACATCTTGAGAGCTTGGCAGTCCCGCTTGTAGAGGAGCAAGGCATTGACCACAGCGAGGATGATGGTGTGCCAGAAGATGTACATGTACCAGCGACGGGATTTGATGGGGAACTTATATTTGGCTGTAAATGAGTCCAACAAATCCACACCTCCCATGTACTTGTTGTAGGCACCAACAATGTAAGGCCTCTCAACTTCAATGTAGGTTCTGTTGGTTTTGTCCCAGCGTTGAATCTTCTGTACAGGTTCAGGTCCAGCAAAGGATGACACAAGTGTGACGGCCCTGTTGTCATACCATTTGACAGCACAGATGTTGTGATTCCCCTCCACTCTGACGTCATAGCTTCCTCTCCCCTTCTTCTTCAAGCTCTTCTCATCTTCGAGGTTACAGTTAGGTAGGCGCACCTGCCTGGCTGTTCCCACATAATGAATTCCCCGATCGAGGAGCTTCACTAATAATGGAACACAGGTGAAGTAGTTGTCCGCATACATTTTGTAGTTCTGACCTTCTGGAAGTGTGGAAGCAAGTTTCATCACAACATCACCTGACAATGCAAGTTCAGATTTGGCTCGTATTCCGTTGACACTGCCTTGGTAGACATCGAAGTCACACATCATGCCAGAGCTTCCAGTTCTCACCCATACTTTGAATCCCCATGGGTTTGGCTTGCCTCGCGTATATTGCTTGATGCTGCTGAATTTCCCCTTGAAAGGAATCATCATCTCATCCACAGAGTTGTGCTCTTCTGGTACCACTTGCAGGCATTTCTCTCTGAATGAATTAAGCCATGGTCTGAGTTTCCATAGTTTGTCTTTCTTTTTCGTCTCAGATACTGTCATGTTGTTTACAAAATGTAATGACGTCAACAGGGATTGGAATCTGTTGCGTGGCATCACATCAGCAACAGGGGAGTACCATGTCTCTGTCTCACAATGCATACGGCCCATCTTCAGGTACATGCCAAACATTTTTTCAATTTCCTTTGTCGTGGTGTTTACAGATGTTCCATGTGTCTGAAAGCTGTACTCATTTGTGTTTTGTGTCAGAGCCTCAATCATGTCTTCGGACACAAACTTCTGGAAGTATTCCAATGGTGTATGGAGGGATATGTCATCTTTTTCTGGTCTGATATCCAGACCAGAAAAATCAGTGTTGGGACTGATGAAATCTTTTTTCAGCCAGCGATACCTGTCACGGGGCATGGTGTGTTTGCTTGTTTTTGGCTCGATGTCCTCGTAATTATCAGCTGGACAGTCCATGGGTGGTTGGTTTTCTTTGTCCACTTGTTGACAGACATCTTCATCTGAGTCTTCATCACTCTCATCAGTGTCATTGAGTTCCATCTCAACTTCACTCTCTCCGTTTTGGATGACATCAATCACATCCTGCACACTGTATCGCGGCTCATTCCTTGCTGGTGGCATTCTGAAAATAAAATATCAATTAATTAACATGTATTATAATGCTTTTTATATTGTAGTACATAACCTGAAGTAATAGATAGGGTGGTGGACCAAGTGGTCAGAGTTTAAATGTTTTCCAGGCAGACAAAAACTGTCTGCCTATTGTAAGTTGCTTAGGACAAAAGCGTCTGCTAAATGTCCTAAATGTAAATGTATCCCATTTACCAGCCATTTAGTCACACAATACTGCCTGGACATAACAATACTGCTTGTTATGCTCTAAATTATCATACTAAAAGGAAAACATTCACACCCCCACTTACATCCACACACCACATTCAGGAACATTTTCACCTTTCCCAGAACTGAATTGTCTGTTGATATCCTCTGGATTTTTAGGTCAGTCTGATCAAATTAACTACATTTTCTTGAGATAAACTTTTAAATCAGTCAAATTTGACCAGAACTCAACACAAGTGTAGAATGTATACTGTCCATGTATAAAGAAAATACTCTGTTTCAGGCAGTGGTGGAGTGGAGGGAATACAACCTGTTTGAACCCACTAGAACAAGCCTGCTATTTTGACTACTACAATCACCCAGTGTTGTATAATTGCAACAAATATATAACAAGCTCTAAATGAAATTTGATGCATCTATTCCATAATAACTACATATGTACATGCTCTAGACATTATAATAACAACCAAAAAATATATAAAATACATTTTACTTACTTGACTCTGATGAATCTTGTCAATTGAAACAAAGAGATGTTGTTCGAAGGAAACCTTGAGAGGTTGTGTGAGTTTGTGGCCCTAAGGCGGGACTTATAAACAAATGTATGATCCAATAGCATTGGGAATGTGGTAAAAAGTAAGATAAAATATAACAGATTGTTTTTAAGGATGGCTAAAGGTAACGTTGTAATTTTACAACAAGGGGTCTTACAGGGTTAAGACGCAAACCAACAAGCTTGTTAGTTAACCTTAGGCCAACCTAAAACTATCTTTGCTACCTAAAGCTAACTTAACGTTACCTTAATTAGAAGCAACACGCTTAATCGGTTTAATTGATGATCTACCTCCTCATAGTACGACTTTAAATAGCCAGAATTCATCATTGACCATGGTATTTATGTTGTAAAACAATCTTATCTTATTTCGTCCATGATCTGTCCATTAGAATGGGACATTTCAGAGATGTCGTCACGTGTCGTTGTAATCTCAGAATGGTTGTAAGTGACTTCTGCATCTGCACTCCAATTAGTCTCTCCAGATCGGACCAAACTTTTTACAAACTAAAATTGCGGCCGCAGTTGCGCGATGTTAATCTTAATAATTACGAAATATATGCCAATTAATAAAATTAATTATCTGTACTACTACTATATTTTCTAGGAATACATGGTGTACTGAATAAAAAAAATGAATCCATCAAATGAGGCAAATTCATTTTCATTTGTATAAACTACCAGACTATCATGATATGATCTGTTATTATAAAAATAAATAAATAAAGAAAAATAACTTGTTTCACATGATGTATACAGTGGGGAGAACAAGTATTTGATACACTGCCGATTTTGCAGGTTTTCCTACTTACAAAGCATGTAGAGGTCTGTAATTTTTATCATAGGTACACTTCAACTGTGAGAGACGGAATCTAAAACAAAAATCCAGAAAATCACATTGTATGATTTTTAAATAAATAATTTGCATTTTACTACATGACATAAGTATTTGATCACCTACCAACCAGTAAGAATTCCGGCTCTCACAGACCTGTTAGTTTTTCTTTAAGAAGCCCTCCTGTTCTCCACTCATTACCTGTATTAACTGCAACTGTTTGAACTCGTTACCTGTATAAAAGACACCTGTCCACACACTCAATCAAACAGACTCCAACCTCTTCACAATGGCCAAGACCAGAGAGCTGTGTAAGGA
>CM042393.1:15275884-15298384 GCA_023634145.1 Thymallus thymallus | reverse complement strand
GTCAGCTAAGATCAAATTCTTATTCACAATGACCACCTACACCGGCCAAACTCGGACGATGCTGGGCCAATTGTGCATGTAAAGAAAAAAAGACATGCTGTCCTATAGGAGTTGACATGCTGTCCTATAGGAGTTGACATGCTGTCCTATAGGAGTTGCCTCGTATTCAATCTTTCAGCTGTCTGATTATAATAAAACAGCTCCAAGGTGTGTGTGTGTATGTCTGTGTGTGACCATCTCTCCTACATTAAAAATCTGTTCTGCCATATCTCTACCACTCTCCATCTGTCACACAGCAGCCCAGTGTGTGTTCATGACAGAGTTGCCTGCCTTTCTCCAGTGAAAACATGGATTCTACTTTAAACACAACTTTATACCAGTGTTAATTTTTCAACAGAAATAGTGACTAAAATATTAATCAAACACCTATTTTTCAGTGGCAATTGGCAAGACTATAACTGACTAAATAGACCCAGAAAAAATATAACTAAACTAAAATGATTTTTCTAGTTGACTTAAACGAGACGAGACGAGACAAAATTCTCTGTGACTAAAATGTCTACTAAGTGGACTGGACAAGAGTTTTTGGAGAGATTGAGAGCCTTTCGGTGATAAGCACAATTCATATTATCCGCACAGATGCGCAGCACAGTTCTATTCAGCAGTGGGAAGAAAGTGCGACACCCGGCACACACAGCCAAGCCTACATCAGCTGGTGAGCTGCGGGGGAGCAAGAGATGGGTGTGGGCAGACAGGCTCTGCCTCCGATTTTACACATTGTGCAGGCAACTCTTTTTCCCTGTTGCTAACCAATCACCAGCCTTCTAGTTATCTACCCTTTACCTGGATAAGAAACACAAGCTGCTTTATGGAAAAACAATAGCAGCAATTAGTTTAATAGTGTAATAGTCTAGCTATGTTTTTCTCTCCCTTGAGTATGGAAAAGTTATTGAATATGTAGTCTCGCTCAACCCTCCCACTTTCCCCATTGCGTTTCATAGCCAGGTTGTGTAGCAACATACTAGCCAAGTCCTCCAAGTTCCTCTTTTCCTCAGAGGAAACAGTGTGATTCTAGCCATTAACGTTTAAAATATCACCCATAATACCAGCGCTATGTTTTTTTTTCTATTGTGCGTTGGAGGGCCGCATTTTACATTCATAAAGCATATCGCAGGCCGTTCTAGGCTACTTGCAGTCATGTTATCTCATTAGCTAGCTATAGCTAGCAACCTGGGGGCGTTTTGAAACGTTCATAACAATGGCAATGACGCGACCGAGCAATGGAGGTGCAACCCATACTACTTTGCCAACACTTTGCGACACAATCTGGTGATTGTGCTACTCTCTCTCTCTTTCTGCACTTGTCTGTGTCTGTTTGTTTTGTATGTAATGTACAATATCTATGTAGGCTTAATTAGGAATTTACATGGCCAGATAAATGTTTCTTATATACTGTATGTTTGTTATATTTCTGCTGTTGGGATGTTTCTGCTGTTGGTAGGACAAGGCTATGTATATTTGTGTACATGGAAGTCAGTGAAGGTTATTTAGTTTACTAAAATGGCCCACTGTTTTTGTCATTTTGACAATAACTAGACTAAATCATTATTCAAATGACAAAAATGTGACTTAATTATGTTTTATAGAAAATGACTAAAGACTAGACTAAATTTTAAACAAACACACACACACACAAACATTTGAAACCATAAAAACAACATGATACAGTAGAGGTTCTTCATAATGCAGTCTGTCTGTCTGAACAATCATTGCTACTGGAGAAATGCCCACCTCTACATCGAAATTGATTTACAGTTTGGAGAGAGGGAGAGAGGGATGATTGAGGGAGGGAGGGAGGGAGGGAGGGAGGGAAAGAAAAGAGAGTGGAGGAAGAAGAGAGAAAGTTAGATGGACTGGAGGATGGGAGAGGGAAAATAAAGAGAATCCAACAGAGAGAGATAGACTTGGAACAGGTAAGCCTACTCTTCCCAGTCTGAGGAGAGAGGGTGTGGATGACTCAGCTCACTCTTTAGTTTGTCCTTCTTCCCTCCCTCCCTCCCCACCTGCTTTTATAATATCATAACCTCTCTCTATTTCCATACCTTCCTCTCCTTCTCTCTCTCTCTCTCTCTCTCTCTCTCTCTCTCTCCATACCTCCATCCTTCTCTCGTCCTCTTCATGCTGATGGCCGGTCCTCTCTCTCTGTGCTAGTGTAGTTCAGCTTGCTCCAGTCTAATTGGACCTCCAGGGAGGAGGGAGGATCTGTCCCTCAGAGACCCAGCCCCAGAGCACTTCAGCTGGGCATGGACAACAGAGACACTCTGGGAGGGAGAAATGTTTTCTGCTGTTTTCCACGCACTAAACAGTTCTGTTTGGTGTGTATTCATTATTCAGCTGTTTTAAAATGGCTGAGAACAGTCGACATCATCATTATACATTTTGTTTCGAGAGTCAGAAACAACATTGGTAATAATGCATGTGTTATGGTTGTTTCGGTTGAACTGAGACAGAGAGGTAGAGTGTTCAAATGAGAGACACAGTCATCCATTTTGGAAGATACACACTTCTCAAACTCAAATTTTTTTCATCCTCAACACTCTTCCTCTCTCTGAATAGCCCACTCACACACACTCTCCCTCTCTCTGAATAGCCCACTTACACACACTCTCCCTCTCTCTGAATAGCCCACTCACAACACTCTCACTCTCTCTGAATAGCCCACCCACACAACCCTCTCCCTCTCTCTGAATAGCCCACTCACACACACTCTCCCTCTCTCTGAATAGCCCACTCACACACACTCTCCCTCTCTCTGAATAGCCCACTCACACAACACTCTCCCTATCTCTGAATAGCCCACTCACACAACACTCTCCCTATCTCTGAATAGCCCACCCACACAACACTCTCCCTCTCTCTGAATAGCCCACTCACACACACTCTCCCTCTCTCTGAATAGCCCACTCACACAACACTCTACCTCTCTTTGAATAGCCCACTCACACAACACTCTCACTCTCTCTGAATAGCCCACTCACACAACACTCTCACTCTCTCTGAATAGCCCACTCACACACACTCTCACTCTCTCTGAATAGCCCACTCACACACACTCTCACTCTCTCTGAATAGCCCACTCACACAACACTATCCCTCTCTCTGAATATCCCACTCACACAACACTATCCCTCTCTCTGAATAACCCACTCACACAACACTC
Organism: Thymallus thymallus; assembly: GCA_023634145.1. Taxonomy (NCBI): domain Eukaryota; kingdom Metazoa; phylum Chordata; class Actinopteri; order Salmoniformes; family Salmonidae; genus Thymallus; species Thymallus thymallus. The sequence goes on along the minus strand of CM042393.1, from coordinate 15,295,164 downwards.
ACTTGCTCCATTTATCTCTCTGTTTTCTCCTGCGGTGAACACTGCTGAGACACTGACACACTGTTTCTCTCCGGCACTTCATCATCACACTCACTCACACACACACACACGCACAGGCGCACACACTCACACACGCACTTACACGCGCACGCAAACACACACCAACGACACACACCGTCCCTGATCTCTTTTCTAACTAAAATGCATAAACACATTTAAAGTGAAGTCCACTCCCTCCAAATGGACACAAACTTTTAATATCCCCATTTACATGCACAAATATTCATTAATATTCATGATTATGCAAATCCATCTGCCCCAGTCACCATGACGAGGAGAGTTCCTGCTGGGAGGAGTCAACGTTGTCAGGGTAGACAGGCTGATGCCCTTCCGGCCATGTGTTTGTGTGTGTGTTTGTGTGTGTGTGTGAGTGTGTGGGTGTGTGCTTGTGTGTATGTGTGTGTTCTATTCGGACAGATGCTCTTGTATATTCATGACCCCTCAGTCTGGGAATAAGAACAGTCCCATAGCATCACTGAGCACAAACACACACAAACACACACAACAAGCTCACACACAACCACGCACACATACACAGACATAAATATGCAGTGTCAGCAGATCTGAGGCTGGGTGCAGAATGAAGGGGCAGAAACACAGAGTAGCAACAAGCTATCACAGTCCAAATGGGATTAAACATGCAAGGATTATTACGAGAGAGAGAGAGAGAGAGAGAGAGAGCGAGGGCGAGAGAGCGAGAGAGAGAGAGGAGAGAGGAGATTCAGTAAATATTTCTCTGGGCTCTTCTTTTAGAGGTGAGATGTGATTATTGACTTCCACTGAGTGAAGTCGTTATAAACAGAATATCAACTCATCCCCTTTAACTACCGGTGGCACCACTCCAGTGTCAGGCAGATCGCTCAAGATTGAAGATGTTGGGAAATGCATTCAAAACCGACCACTAGGGACAACAGTAAGCTTGGGTTTTGCTAGGGCGATGTGAACAGTGGTGGTGGATGTAAGTAATCCCAGGACCTCCATGAATCTCATAACTCCCATGACTCCGGAAGACTCCCATGACTCCGGATCCGAAGGTTGTCTGTTCAATCCCAGTGGTAGACAAAAACCTTTTACCCTATCCAACCTTAACCTTTACCTTAAACATTCAGAATGAATTCCTAAACTACATGTTTTAACCCTATCTAAATCCTTAACCATTAACTTTGAAATTTGACAACTTCAAAATTTGACATTTGAAAAAACAGAATGATGCTGAGCAGGAGAGTCAACCCAGGGTGTCAAAAACACTTCAAAAGTTGATGTTTGCAGCAACTAAGAAATTTGACATTTGGAGAAATGTGGATAAACATCAGAATCTGGAGTCAAATTGGTAAAACCATGAGATCATGTTGCCAGTGTGTTCTTCTGTAGAGAGAGGCAGAATAACACATTTCATCTTTGTGAAAGTTTGATAGGTGTTACAGGCAAATTGTTCCCCCGGCTCCTTCCTGTGGTGTGACGGCTAAACCTTCCCTCTCCCTCAACAGCTGCTCTGATAATTACCTCTGCTGTTACACTCTGTCTTCCTACGTTGGTGTGTGTGTGTGTGTGTGTGCCTGCATACATCCGTGTGTGTGCGCCTATGTCGCTATCTCTGTGTTAGCTGACTGTAGCGGCAGGCTAAGCCACAAGGATTATTGCGTGTGTCACTCTTACCGGGACTGAACCGAAATGTACACAGACACACGTTGTCTCAAATACACATACACACAAAGACACACACACAAACACAGACACACACAGACACATACACACTCAAACACAAAAAGGTACACAGTTTAACATATCTCAAACACACACACAAGCACACATATTCAAATACACACACACACTGTCTGAAACACACACAAGGTGAGGACAAAAGAAGCAGGTTAATTAACTCTACTTTGAGCTATTTTCAGGGAGTCAGCATATTCTGAGAGGAGATGCTGAAAGCCTGCCAAACTCTGATACACACACACCCTGAAACGCTGCCAAATTTTGATATGCACAGTGTTCTTCATCAATCAATTCAATTAAACAGATTATTCAAAACAACAGTGTTCTATTTCCACAAACACACCCTGGATGGACTGCCCTCTGAGGGAGATGGGGTTAAACTCCTGTACTCTCATTGGTTTAATCCTGATAACTCATTAGCATAACCCACCTGGGGAAGGCACAGCTGCAACAGAGCTGGTTCACCTGATGAGCCTGGGATCTGAAGACCTGCTGTCCCTCTATCTATCCCTCAAATGGATTCTATCAGTCTGGTACTATGTAACCTTAAACACACACACACACACCTTACAATGTGTCATTCAGGTTGGAGTATGAAACTCTATTGTCAATAACATCCGTTCCGTAATAGAATGTTCACCCTTCACCTCCTTCCATTACCTTCTCTCCTTCTCCTCATCCATCTATTCCTCCGTTCATCCATCCATCCTCACCTCATCTCCGCCCTGTCACTGCACCGTATACCGTATATCAGCCCTCCAGCGCGTGTGTGTGTGTGTGTGTGTGTGTCTTTATGTTATTGATCTGATGCATATCCCTGAACACTGGCTAGCCATGACAAATCACATGACACACAGCGGTCAGGGTATGGCCTCGCACTGAGGGAGTGAAAGAGGGAGTTAGGGGTAGGGAGATATAAAGAGAGAAGGACGGTGGGGAGAGGGACGTAAAGAAGCACGAGAGATAGGGGCTGAAGAGGGAACTACAGAAAAGGGAAGAGAGAGGGAGAGAGAGAGGAAGAGATGGATGGTGGTATGAATAGGTGTGTATAGAGCGAGGGATGGAGAGAGGAAGAGAGATATAGAGAGACAGATTAGAGAGAATAAGAGAAAGAGAGATTGAGGGAGGTATGAACTGATGTAGTCAGCTGGAGTCTGATGAAGGTGGACCAATCAATTATTCTCAACAATCAATAATTCAGAGTGGACTGGGAGCAGTTTACGTGCGGCAGGCGTGCGTGAGAGAGAGTGAGTGAGGTCCCACACAGAAAGGGTTTATCACTGCAAGGGCAAGGCCCCGCCCAGCCCAGACACACACACCCCAGCGGCTATGATTTAAGAGTTCCAGTCAGTGTGGAATAAGGTTTCAGAGACTGGGGCTGTGAGTTATTCTCCCCCTCCAATTCTCTCTCTCTCTCCCTCTCTCACTCACTCTAAACTTCACCTTTTCTCTCCTGCTCCCTCCCTCTGTCTTCCTTTCTCTCTTGGTTGTCACTCCCTCCACCTCTCCTCCTCTCCCACTCTCTTCCCCCTTTGTTCTCACTATGTCCTTTCTCTACCCCACTCCCACTCCCTCTCTTCTGTTCTGTCTCTTCTAAACCACTGCAGAGCTGCAGTCCCTAACAACTACGGTTGATACTACCTGGCACAAAAACCCCTGCCCATAGCACAAACACACACACAATCCATTTCTCCGTAATTGAAAAGATGCCCTGGCTGTTTGCCACGCAGCTAAAGTGGATCAGATGGCAGAAACTCCCTGAGGTAGTTCATCTTAACCACACACACCCTTGCACAGGCTGAGTGTGCACGCCTAATGTTCTCTCCTTGTGTTACAATATGTATAGACCTGTAGGACGACTATTTATCTGCTTAGAGCCTCGCTACAGAAGAGGGATGGAAGGAGTGAGAGAGAGAGAGAGAGAGAGAGAGAGAGAGAGAGAGAGAGAGAGAGAGAGAGAGAGAGAGAGAGAGAGAGAGAGAGAGAGAGAGAGAGAGCATATTAATGCGTTGTTGTTTTAATCCTATAACTGTCACAGGGAGCAGTTTATCCCAAAGCCTGCAGGACAAATGTCTGAAATGGATAGAGCCTGTTCATGTGAGTAAAACCAGGGTTTACTACTAAGCTGTTTGACTATCAGACCTTACTTCATTTGAACATACTCCCTTCAGAAGCCCAAACACTGTAGAAAGTGGAGTAGTGTTACTGGTCTCCTCACCCAGTAGAGAACCTCGTTATATTAGAGAATCTTATTAAATGTCCACACCTCTTCTGACTGGTCAGAAATAGTGAGAATGGAACAGACAGGTTAGAGATAGAGAGAATGGAACAGACAGGTTAGAGATAGAGAGAAGGAAACAGACTGGTTAGAGATAGAGAGAAGGAAACAGACTGGTTAGAGATAGAGAGAAGGAAACAGACAGGTTAGAGATAGAGAGAAGGAAACAGACAGGTTAGAGATAGAGAGAAGGAAACAGACAGGTTAGAGATAGAGAGAAGGAAACAGACTGGTTAGAGATAGAGAGAAGGAAACAGACAGGTTAGAGATAGAGAGAAGGAAACAGACTGGTTAGAGATAGAGAGAAGGAAACAGACAGGTTAGAGATAGAGAGAATGGAACAGACAGGTTAGAGATAGAGAGAAGGAAACAGACTGGTTAGAGATAGAGAGAAGGAAACAGACTGGTTAGAGATAGAGAGAAGGAAACAGACTGGTTAGAGATAGAGAGAAGGAAACAGACTGGTTAGAGATAGAGAGAAGGAAACAGACAGGTTAGAGATAGAGAGAATGGAACAGACAGGTTAGAGATAGAGAGAAGGAAACAGACAGGTTAGAGAAAGAGAGAAGGAAACAGACAGGTTAGAGATAGAGAGAAGGAAACAGACAGGTTAGAGATAGAGAGAAGGAAACAGACTGGTTAGAGATAGAGAGAAGGAAACAGACAGGATAAAGATAGAGAGAAGGAAACAGACAGGTTAGAGATAGAGAGAAGGAAACAGACAGGTTAAAGATAGAGAGAAGGAAACAGACAGGTTAGAGATAGAGAGAAGGAAACAGACAGGTTAGAGATAGAGAGAAGGAAACAGACAGGTTAAAGATAGAGAGAAGAAAACAGAGGTTAGAGATAGAGTGAAGGGAACAGACAGGTTAGAGATAGAGAGAAGGAAATAGAAAAGGTAGAAGAGATTGTGTGCGCTCCAAATGGAACCCTATTCCCTACATAGTACACTACTTTTTTACAGAGCCCAATGGTCCCTGGTCAAAAGTAATGCACTATATAGGGAATAGGGTGCCATTTGGGACGCAGAATGTCTGGCTCCCTCTCAGAGAAGTGAGTCAGCGGCAATAGAGTCCCCAGCCGGCCCCTGTGACCCCATGTGACCTCCTGTGACACACAGTCATGCACGGCCAACACACACAAACAAACAGACACACATGCACAACCCACACAAACAAACTGATGCACACAAACTGACACACACAGAGACGTGCGAACAGACACAGTGAGGATCTGTCAAAAGGAGGGACAGAGCGATGGATGTGTGTGGAGTTAGCCTCAGGCCTAGGGCTGAAAAACTCACTAGAGAAAGGGGATGGAAGGAAGGGATAGAAAGAAGAAACAAGCCTTCCTGACTCAAGACTACCAGACAGAGAGAGAGAGAGACAGAAAGAAAGGGAGAGAGGGAGACTCATCCTCTCCTCTTCCCTCTCTCTGTAAGAAGCCTCAGTTTTCCTCCAATCTTTTCTTTCTTCTTCTCTTATCCCTCTTTTTTTTCAATTGTTCCAGCATTGGCCAGATGACAAGTCTGTCTGTTCTGAGTGTGTCAGTCCTCTAGCCAGCCTTATAGATCAGACAAATCAGACAGAATGTCAATTTGGGCCAGATTGTGTCAGCTCACAACACTGCCTCCACACACGCACGCACGCACGCACGCACGCACACACACACACACACACATCACACACACACACACACACACAGTGTGGTAGTGACAGACAGAGGACATGCAAACACACATAGGAAACACAAAGTTTATTTATCTTTCTCTCTGATGTAAAGGTGTAAGTAGGAGAGAGAATATGGACACATGAGGGTGAGAAAAACACACATTAGTGAAATATCTATACACATAATACATCCCCCTATGTACAGACAGACAGACTGACAAAAAGACAGAAAGAGTGAGGAGGTTTCCCCGCTCCCCTTTGAATGGGTCAGAGATATTGAATGGGTCAGAGATATTGAATGGGTCAGAGATATTGAATGGGTCAGAGATATTGAATGGGTCAGAGATATTGAATGGGTCAGAGATATTGAATGGGTCAGAGATATTGAATGGGTCAGAAATATTGAATGGGTCACAGATATTGAATGGGTCACAGATATTGAATGGGTCATAGATATTGAATTGGTCAGAGAGATTAACAGACCCGCTCCCCAGGCTTCACTCTGGGCCTGTGGGCCTGGCAGGAGCTGGCAGTACCACCATGCTATTGTCCCAGAGAAAGAGATTATAACCACAGACGGCAGGCATTGTCCTAATGTCAGGCTACACACGCGTGCGAGCGACATATACACAAGCTGCAGACTGCTTTGCCACCCCAGCCATTGTCATAATGTTAATGTGTAGAAAAAAACTAAAGAACAGACAGAATACAACACAATCTACTCTAAGTAGCTCTGTGATAGAACACTGGCTCAAGCTTCGCCTGCTAACACTGGACAAGAGGATTCAACCAGAGTGTCTCTAGACAGCCGATTTGTCTCCCATAATGTACCAATGCTCCAGCTTACACGTCTATAGAACTTTCTGCATTAGTTGGGACAAAGAGGACGAGTCGGAAATGGGATGCACGTCACCGGTGACGTCACTGCCGGGAGAGGCTATATAGACACGCCTGGTACCCAAATTGATGATGTATGTCGAGCAGCTGATAGTTGAGGGGAGACAAATGGATTCGGTTCATTCGGTTCAGTCAGTCGTCCTGATTAGCCCTTCCCAGCTAACTAGTTTAGGCTGGCTGGCTAGCTTGCAACAACAGCAGCATGGCGCTAGTTAAAACTTGTAAAATAAATTAATGTTTATTTCGATGGCCGAGGGAGAAATAACTTGTAGTATTGGTCACCATCTGGATGTCACCGTGATATGCCAATTAGCTAACGTAACGACAAGCCTGTGTGAATTACCAGTGCAATGGTGTTGTATCGAGCCCACTGGGTAAAAACTAGTTGAATCAACATTGTGTCCCCATCATTTTAACCAAACAATTCAATGTGATGACTTTAAATGAACGTCAAAAACGGTTTAAATTTTAACAAACACATCTATGTAAGGGAATTTCTTGTTTTTTTCACTTTTTTTTTTTCCTAAATCCAATTTAAGTTGATTTCACATTGAATTCACGTTAGTTGAAAACTTCACCAAATGTAAATCAAAATTAGACATTGAACTGACGTATGTGCCCAGTGGGAGGTAATTCTTCCTTACGGAAACCGTTTACTATTTAAGGACCATACATTGTGTCCTTCGCGTCCGCTTGTCGAGCACTGCTCTCCTGCAGTAAGGAGAGGGAAGTAGCTAGGTAGTGTAGCCAATATCAGGCTAGGATGACAGCTAAAGCACGTTTATTGTATTGATTTTTATTTACCGAACAATTACTCAGATAAAAACTGAAGGATTTTGAACACTCTCCCAGGTCCCACCTTTGGCAAACAAGTTTCAAATTCTCACTGAAGTTTCTGCCCACAAGTATAAACTAGTTAGCTGGGGAGGGCTCATCAGAACGTCTGTCTGAAGAGGACCCTCCCCGGAAATGTTTTTCCCCCCTTTCGAAATGTCCAAGGGAATCGGACATCCTCCCCAGACCAGAGGCAGAATGTGTGTATGTGTCTGGGTGTGTGTTTGTAATTAATCCATCTAAGGATATTGGATTTCTCTTTCTAGCGAGTACACCGGGGTCCATCCCCCCTTTATCACCCCCAATCACACACACACCTCTGTAAACAAACCTAAGCGTGTAATAGTTTAGCTGATCTGCCCAGGGGACAGGTAGACTACAGTCCATCTCTGGATGTGTGTGTGTGTGTGTGTGTGTGTGTGTGTGTGTGTGTGTGTGTGTGTGTGTGTGTGTGTGTGTGTGTGTGTGTGTGTGTGTGTGTGTGTGTGTGTGTGTGTGTGTGTGTGTGTGTGTGTGTGTGTGTGTGTGTGTGTGTGTGTGTGTGTATCCGCTCAGATGATAACAGGCAGGCTGTGGATTTAAAGTCCAACACTTACAACCCTCTAATCCACCACTGCCTCAGACACCTCAGACGCAGAACAAAACACACACAAACACAGCTGCTTGGAAAGTCTCTCACCACTACACACACGCACACACACTAATCACACCAGCAGCCTCAGGAAGAAAAGGCAGGATGGGAGAGAAGATAAAAAGAAGAGGGAGGAAAATAGAGGGAGGAGGGAAAGAAGAGGGAGGAGGGAGAGAAGAGGGAGGAGAGAGAGAAGAGGGAGGAGAGAGAGAAGAGGGAGAAGAGGGAGGAGGGAGAGAAGAGGGAGGAGAGGGGGAAGAGGGAAGAGGAGAGAGAAGAGGGAGGAGAGAGTGAAGAGAAGGGAGAGTAGAGGGAGGAGGGAGAAGAGGAGGGAGAGAAGAGGGAGGAGAGAGAGAAGAGGGAGGAGGAAGAGAAGAGGGAGGAGAGAGAGAAGAGGAGGGAGAGTAGAGGAGGGAGAGTAGAGGAGGGAGAGAAGAGGGAGGAGAGAGAGAAGAGGGAGGAGAGAGAAGAGTGAGGAGAGAGAGGAGAGGGAGGAGAGAGAGAAGAGGGAGGAGGGAGAAAAAGAGAGAGAGAAGAGGGAGGAGAGAAAAAGGAAGGAGGGAGAGAAGAGGGAGGAGGGAGAGAAGAGGGAAGCGGGAGAGATTAGGGAGGAGGGAGGGACAAGGGAGGAGGGAGAGAAGATGAGGGAGAGAGAAGAGGGAGGAGGGAGAGAAGATGAGGGAGAGAGAAGAGGGAGGAGGGAGAGAAGAGGGAAGAGGAGAGAGAAGAGGGAGGAGGGAGAAAAGAGGAGAGAGAGTAGAGGGAGGAGGGGGAGGAGGGAGAAGAGGAGGGAGAGAAGAGGGAGGAGGGAGAGAAGATTAGGGAGAGTAGAGGGAGGAGGGAGAAGAGGGAGGAGGGAGGGACAAGGGAGGAGGGAGAGAAGAGGGAGGAAGGAGAGATTAGGGAGGAGGGAGGGACAAGGGAGGAGGGAGAGAAGAGGGAGGAGAGAGAGAAGAGGGAGGAGGGAGAGAAGAGGGAGGAAGGAGAGATTAGGGAGGAGGGAGGGACAAGGGAGGAGGGAGAGAAGAGGGAGGAGAGAGAGAAGAGGGAGGAGGGAGAGAAGAGGGAAGAGGAGAGAGAAGAGGGAGGAGGGAGAAGAGGAGAGAGAAAGAAGAGGGAGGAGGGAGAGAAGATTAGTGAGAGTAGAGGGAGGAGGGAGAAGAGGGAGCAGGGAGAAGATGACAGAGAAAGAAGAGGGAGGAGGGAGAGAAGAGGAGGGAGAGTAGATGGAGGAGGGAGAGAAGAGGGAGGAGAGAGAAGAGGGAGGAGGGAGAGAAGAGGAGGGAGAGTAGAGGGAGGAGGGAGAAGAGGGAGGAGAGAAAAAGGAAGGAGGGAGAGAAGCGGGAGGAGGGAGAGAAGAGGGAGGAGAGAGAAGAGGGAGGAGAGAGAGAAGAGGGAGGATAGAGAGAAGCGGGATTAGAGAGAGAAGAGTGAGAGAAGAGGGAGAAGAGGGATAGAAGAGGGAGGAGGGACAGGAGAAGGAGAGAGAGATGTCCCCCCACACACACACCTTATATCCGTCCTCTCCCCCTCCTTCCCTCCCCCTCCTCTATTACCCCTGCTCCAGTTCCTAGGAGAGGTGACACACTTAGAGGATACATTTAGAAACGGGGTGCAATCCGGAGTCCCACAGCAGATGCCGGAACCTACATACGCACACATATGCCTAAGCATACATAAAGACGTGACTGACCTAGACACACACACACACCATACAACTTACACATGCTCTCAAACACACACACGCTCTCTCTCACACACACTCACACACATACACACACACACAGGACAGGAGGTATAGAAGGCAGACTCTTATTGCTTCTGCTGTGACTGGCCCCCTAGAGAGACAGAACGTGTCAGCTCAGAGAGAGAGAGCGAGAGCGAGAGTGAAAGAGAGAAAGAGAGAAAGAGAGAGAGAGCAGGGTTGGAAAGGAGAGGACTGAAACTCATTATCTCTACACAGACAGACCCTTGGTGTGGTATGGCCCTCTATGCTTCACTGCTCAACCCTGAAAAGCCTCTCTAGTCCCTCATATTATCTCTCCATCCCCTCCTCCACCCTTCATTCCCCAACATTCAACACAACCATTGAGTTTTTCTCATTTGTGAGTGAGATGCCTTAGGGATATCTAATTGTCATCATCAAGGTTCTAGTGTCATTTCCCTCCGCAGTCGAAACCGTCCACTAGGGGCAAAAACTAAAAACGTGTGCCCAGAACTGGGATTGAACCCGAAATCTATGGAGCAGGAACTCACTACTTAGACCACTGCGCCATCCGTCCACAATTAGCAAGGTGAGTCTTTATTAATAGATAAACTAACTGTGGAGTTGTTTTTCTGTTTTAACCCTATCCCAAACCTTAACCCTTAACTTAACTCAGTCAGAATGAATGCCTTAACTTAACCGTAAAGTGTCTGGACCTCATGCAGTATTTGTGAGCCTAAATAACAGACATCGTCACTAGGGGCAACGGTGAGCTCAATTACCATCAAGTAATCCACAAGCTCCGGCTCCTAGGGTCGAGTGTCTAATCACAGTGATAGTTAATCACTTGTTTTTACAACTTCGAAATGTGAATTTGGAGAAATGTGGAAAAACTTGTATTTTTGCAGTGAGACTGTGAAAGCTTGTTGATCATTGACTATACATACTCCACTCTCAGACTGTACCAACACAGAGAAACTTAATTATGTCCACACACACTAATAAAACTAACACTCACACACAAGTACACACACTTGTACACACACACTGTGGATGCCAGAGAGCACCTGATGCAGGTGTAGGCTGGGTCTTAGGAGAAACAGGTGACAGGTGTGTGTGAACCACACACACTCATACACAGAAGTACACAAACACTCACACACACACACAAATGCACACATACTCACATACACACTCACATTGATGAGCTGAATAAATCCCTATTAATTAGGAGACAAAAACCAGCCAAGCAGCAATGCAGGACGCCATCTGACACAGACTAACACTCTGAGAGACAGGGGTGAGAGGGGGGGAGAAGGAAAGAGAGAGGGTGAGAGGAAGAGAAGGAGAGACAGTGAGAGGGAGAGAGAAGGGGGTAGAGGGGTATAGATGAAAGGGGGTGGGGGGAAATTTGGGACAAGTGGACAAGAGAGACAAGACAGAGGCTAGCAGCTACTAGACAGACTAGCATATCTTAATATTATTCAGTTAATATTCAATTCACCCATTTTTGTTGTGCCTAGGAGGGCATATGGGGGAGGGAATGCTGTCACCTGGTTCTTGTCCAGTTCTGGCATTTAGGTCACCACATAGTAGTACATGTCCCTGGGCCTGGAAATTATTGATTGCCCCCTCCAGGATAGAGAAGCTCATTAAGGTATGGGGATTCTAGTGGGGGGAAATAGGTAGCACACAGGAGGACATTTTTCTCTGTTTAGATCATTTCCTTTAGAATGTCTAGCCAAATGTAAAATGTTCCTGTTTTGATTAATTGATTAGAGTGAGTTAGGTCTGCTCTATACCAAATTAGCATACCCTCTGAGTCCCTTCCCTGTTTCACACCTGGTAGTTTGGTGGATGGGACTACCAGCTCTCTGTAACCTAGAGGGCAACCAGTGGGTCTGTCTCCTCTATACCATGTTTCTTGTAGGATGACAATGTCTGTATTTCTGATTTATTTGGTCTAGTCCGGGTTCCTGCTCTTTAGGCCAAAGGCAGATGACCTCGGGCCTTGGTTATTCCAGGATGAGATAGTGAAGGCTTTGTGCTCCATAAAGTATCCAATGTTGTTAGTCGTGTAGTTTGGCCTTAGGCCAGTAAGTGTGAGCAGAGCCTGCTGAGCATCTGGTACATGCCATAGGCTTGGGCTAGTGTAAGAGTGGGGGTTGGGCCTGTTTGCCTGTTTAGGGCCAGAGCGTACAGTATGTGAGGCCCTCTTTGCGAGAGTGGGGGGAATGGGGTGGGCAGGAGTTACATAGGTTCTGATCTCAGGAAACCTAAATTCGGTGTGGACATGGTTGACTTGGAGGGGTGTTGATTGATTGGGGTGGGGGTGCTGTGGTTGAGGGTGATGTCCTTTAGGGTTCGGGTGAAGGTGGGCACTGCTGCCTTGAGAGGTGGACCTGGTCATAAAGGCTGTTCAAGTCCAGGGTGGAGTGGTGGGCCAGGTAGACATTTTGCACAGTCACTGGAAATACTTGCGTTTACCCGCTGTATGGTCTCTCTCTCTCTCTCTCAATAATCATCTGCTACAGCTTTTGATACAATAATAACAAGAGAAGAAAGGGAGGACGATGGGAAGAAATAGGGCTAACTGTGCCTGGCTTGAAACAGGAAGCAGACTTTTATGTTCCTTTTTGAAGGAGAGCAAACGAGACAGAGTGTGCTCAGTAGACAGAGACACTGTTTGATTTACATTGAGGAACACACACCTGATTACACCTGGAACAGAGAGATGGAGAGAGAGAGAGAGAGAGAGAGAGAGAGAGAGAGAGAGAGAGAGAGAGAGAGAGAGAGAGAGAGAGAGAGAGAGAGAGAAAGAGAGAGAGAGCGAGAGAGAGATGATTGTTCTTCAATAATGCAACAGAAACGGTCGCACACACACATTTATACACTGTATCACACAAACACGTTTACAGTCTCACACATTGACAACACTAAACATAGGTGTTGAAACAAGTGCTAAAACCTGCAGGATGAGCAGGAAGAGAGACACACCATCACCATGCAGGCCTTATCCTCAATTACCCTGTAGTGAAACACACACACACACACACACACACACTACAGAAGTTCATCAAAAGCTCTTACCACTCTAATGAGGAGTGGCATGGAACGCTGCTTTAACATAGCACAAGATGCAGCCTCACGGCTACACACACACACACACATACAGACATAAACACACACACACACTTTCTCTTCATGTTCTTGGTGTCAGTTATAATGAAGTATATTTTGCATGAATTAATAAACAAGTCCTGGACCACTGGAGACATACTTATACTGAGACTGTGAAGAGAGAAGCACACATGTAAACACTCACACACACACACACACACACACACACCCACACACACACACACACACACACACACACACACGCATACACACAGTTTCTGCAAAGGGAGGACAGTCAGTTATTTCCTCTTATGTGTGTGTGTGTGTGTGTGTGTGTGTGTGTGTGTGTGTGTGTGTGTGTGTGTGTGTGTGTGTGTGTGTGTGTGTGTGTGTGTGTGTGTGTGTGTGTGTGTGTGTGTGTGTGTTGTATAAGTCTGTGTTGTATAAGTCTGTGTTGATTAAATATTCATGAGCCCTCCAGCGTGACTTCTGCTGATTCGTCAAAATCTCCTTCCTCCGCTGGATGTAGAAACTGAGGCCAACCGTATCACCCCAAACAACACACACACTCTCTCTCTCACGCACACACACACGTCAGTGAGGAAAGATGCAGTGCAGCATTGGAAGGAAATGTGGAGGTTTGGAGCGATAGATGAAGAACATGAGAGGAGGTAGAGAGGAGAGCCTGAGGTTGACAGAGAGAGAGGGGTGTGGGTGATGGAGCAGTCCTGGCCTGAAATAGTAGATGTTACATAGTAAATATAAAGATGTAACACTCAAATTAGTATAATATGTTACATTTGGTATGATTGCACAAGACAGCAGGTAACTTAAGCCAAAACCGAAAAGAGGGAGGTTGGTTGGGTGTATAACGCAAATGACTAACAACCCAAAGGATGCATGTTTGAATCACATTTTGGACAACTTTAGCATTTTAGCTAATTAGCAACTTTGCAACTACTTAGCATGTTAGCTAACCCTTCCCCTAACCCTAACATTAACCCAATTTTTTTTAGCCCCCATTTCGTAACATATCATACACAATTTATTTGTGATTCGGAACATATTGTACAAATTTTATTTGTAACATATCATACAAAATGGATAATGGACATCCACAAAGGAATACATACCATTTGTATGTGGAGGGAGACAGATTTACGTTTACTATGTTACGTCTACCACTGAATTCAGGTTGGACGGAGAGGGGGAAAGGAGAAGAGAGACAGGCAGGGATGGAGTGAAGACTGGAGAGAGGGATGTAAGGAAGAGGGGAGGGGAGGAAGGAATGGAGGGATGACTAGAGGGAGAGATATAAAGGAGGGGATGTATCTCTCCTGTGGGACTCATTAATTCCGGTTTAATGAGACAGTGATATAACACAGCAGAGGAAACACCATATCCTGTGTGTGTGTGTGTGTGTCCATTCCCTGCAGAAGCACAGATATCAGAACCCTATCCCCTATATATAGTGCACAACCATTTCGCCACCCTTAATCTCTCTCTCCCCTTCTTCTGTCCTTCTCCTTCTCTTTTTCTCTCCTTCTCTCGCTCTCTCTCCTCCAGGGTCTCTAATGTGTAAGCCCTCTGACAAAGAACCCCAAAATGCATTGTTCTGATGATCTGCTCAGAGCCTCTGGTAAACACACACACACACAAACCGCCTGGCCCAAAAGCCTTTGTTGTACAGAGCTTCACCCACCCAAGAGAAAAAGACAGAGGGTACTGTAAATGATAGCAGAGTTCCCCTCTCATACAGAACACAGGATCAATGTAGTCACCTGGGAATAAGCTTTAACCACTGAGACAAAACCTACATACACTCACAGAGCTTTGTTTTCGTGAATCTTCAGGACTTTTTGGGGAGAAAAATGTATTCCCATTCAAAATCCTATTTTCCCTAAACCCTAACCATAAACCTAACCCTAAACCTAACTCCTAACCCTGAACCTAAACCTAAACCTAACCCTAAACCTAACTCCTAACCCTGAACCTAACCCTTAAGCCTAAAATAGCGTTTTAACATACTTTTCATGTTTTCCTACCTTGTGAAGACATTCTGGTGACTTGTCAGGACATTGCGCACACGCACAAAGACAAACCCATTGACCATAACTTGAAGTTACTGTCCTTCAATCCTTCAGACATACAGTCGTATGAAAAAGTTTGGGCACCCCTCTGAGGCTGCATAATAATTTACTCTGTCGTCACAGAAAATGATCACAGTGGCATGCCATTCATTTTCTAATAAAAGCTGAGTACTGGGGTATTGTCCAGACAAAGATTTTTAGTGTAGCAATATTAAGTTGTATGAAATTAAATCAGTTGTGAAAAATAGGCTATGCAAAAATTTGGGCACCCTTGTCATTCTGTTGATTTGAATACCTGTAACTACTTAGCACTGATTAATTGGAACACACAATTGGTTTGGTGAGCTCATTAAGCCTTGAACTTCATAGACAAGTGCATCCAATCATGAGAAAAGGTATTTAAGGTGGCCAATTGCAAGTTGTTGTTCTCTTTGACTCTCCTCTGAAGAGTGGCAACATAGGGGCCTCAAAACAACTCAAATGACCTGAAAACAAAGATTGTTCAACATTATGGTTTAGGGGAAGGCTACAAAAAGCTATCGCAGAGATGTAAGCTGTCAGTGTCCACTGTGAGGAACATAGTGAGGAAATGGAAGACCACAGGCACAGTTCTTGTTAAGGCCAGAAGTGGCAGGCCAAGTAAAATATCGGAGAGGCAAAGGCGAAGGATGGTGAGAACGGTCAAAAACAGCCCACAGACCACCTCTAAAGACCTACAACATCATCTTGCTGCAGATGGTGTCACTGTGCATCGTTCAACAATTCAGCGCACTTTGCACAAGGAGAAGCTGTACCGGAGAGTGATGCGGAAGAAGCCTTTTCTGCACACACGCCACAAACAGAGTCGCTTGAGGTATGCAAACGCACATTTGGACAAGCCAGCTTCATTTTGGAATAAGGTGCTGTGGACTGATGAAACAAAGATTGAGTTATTTGGTCATAACAAGGGGCGTTATGCATGGCGGCAAAAGAACACAGCGTTCCAAGAAAAACACTTGCTACCCACAGTAAAATTTGGTGGGGGTTCCATCATGCTGTGGGGCTGTGTGACCAGTGCCGGTACTGGGAATCTTGTTAAAGTTGAGGGTCGCATGGATTCAGCAGATTCTTGGGAATAATGTTGAAGAATCAGTCACAAAGTTGAAGTTACGCCGGGGCTGGATATTTCAACAAGACAACGACCCAAAACACTGCTCAAAATCTACCCGGGCATTTATGCAGAGGAACAAGTACAATGTTCTGGAATGGCCATCCCAGTCCCCAGATCTGAATATCATTGAGAATCTGTGGGATGATTTGAAGCGGGCTGTCCATGCTCGGCAACCATCAACCCTAACTGAACTGGAGATGTTTTGTAAGGAGGAACGGTCCAAAATACCTTCATCCAGAATCCAGACACTCATTAGAGGCTATAGGAAGTGTCTAGAGGCTGTTATTTTAGCAAAAGGAGGCTCTACTAAATATTGATGTGATTTTTCTGTTGGGGTGCCCAAATTTATGCACCTGTCTAATTTCGTTTTGATGCATATTGCACATTTTCTGTTAATCCAATAAACCTAATTTCACTACTGAAATATTACTGTGTCCATCAGTTATTTGATATATCAAAATGAAATTGCTGATCCAAACACCCAATTATTTATAAATGGAAATCATGGAAATTGTCAGGGGTGCCCAAACTTTTTCATACGACTGTATATGAATGTGGATGCTACACTTATTGCAGATAATGCTGAATGAATTGTGAATAATGAGTGAGAAAGTTAGACACACCCCCAAAAATGCTAACCTCCCCTGTTATTGTAAAAGTGAGAGCTTAGCATGTCTTGGGGGTATGTGCGTCTAACTTTCTAGCTAATCATTCACAATTCATTTAGGATGATCCATAATCATGGTAGCTTCCACATTAGTGTTTAGAAACATATTATATTTTTATATACAATAAAAGTGACTCCAAAATGACACAATACATTATTTACCATTTGTTTATATTGGGCACAAAATAATCTGAAACAACCCAAACAGCAAATGCATTCAACAAATGTATCACAAGCTTGATGTAGACATTGTGTTCTAGGAATATGGGACCAAATACTAAACTTTTTACTACTTTAGAAGTGAATTTGTCCCAATACATTTGTTCCCTAAAATGGGGGGACTATGTACAAAACGTGCAGTAGTTTATAAACGGTTCACCCTATATGGATGAAAAACCCCTCAAATTAAAGCTGACAGACTGCACTTTCACATCATAGTCATTGTTTTATTTCAAATAAACTGTCCCAATAATTACTGAGGGAACACAAAATGAGAAGCTGTATTGAAGAGAAGAGCATGAAAAGGGTTGAACCTGGGTAAGTCTGAACAGCTGGGTAAGTCTGTGAGAGCTTTCCACACCTGGATTGTGCAACATTTGCCCATTATTCTTTTCAAAATTCTTCAAGCTCTGTCAAATTAGTTGTTGATCATTGCTAGACAACCATTTCAGGTCTTGCCATATATTTTCAAGCAGATTTAAGTCAAACTGTAACTCAGCCACTCAGGAACATTCACTGTCTTCTTGGTAAGCAACTCCAGTGTAGATTTGGCCTTCTGTTTTAGGTTATTGTCCTGCTGAAAGGTGAATTACTCTCCCAGTGTCTGGCCGAACGCAGACTGAACCAGATTTTCCTCTAGGATTTATCCTGAAAAACTCCCCAGTCCTTGATGATTACAAACATACCCATAACATGATCCAGCCACCACTATGCTTGACAATATGGAGAGTGGTACTCAGTAATGTGTTGTGTTGGATTTGCACCAAACAAAACATTTTGTATTCAGGACAAAAAGTGAATTGCTTTGCCACATTTCTTTTCAGAATTACTTTAGTGCCTTGTTGCAAACATGATGCATGTTTTGAAATATTTTTGATCTGTACAGTCTTCCTTCTTTTTGAATTCACTGCTCGATTGTGTGTGTGCGATACAGCGATTAGGTAGTCATTCAAAAATCATTATTACACACAGAGTGAGTCCATGCAATTTCAGCTTTTCATTTTTTTACTAATTTGTAAAAATGTAGAAAAACATATTTCCACTAACATTATGGGGTATTGTGTGTAGGTCAGTGACCAAAAGCAATCTCAATTTAATTCATTTTTAATAAACAAAATGTGGAAAAATTCAAGGGGTGTGAGTAATTTCTTAAGGCACTGTATATATTCATGAATAAAATCATTGCAGACGCCCACGTCAGGTTAGGTTCAGGGAGCATGAAATGGTGGGCAGACAAGCTCATTAATGAACACACACACACACGTCAGTGCATGTTTAGGGGGCATGTAACTATGAGGAGCAGAGCCTATTAATTCAGCTCATTTAGCCCCAGTCTAGCCATTAAATCTAAATCTAAACCTGCCCCCACAGCACACACACAGTCTCAAACACACACACAAGGGCCAGCTCTCTCTCTCTCTCTCTCTCTCTCTCTTCCCATCTCTAGAGCCGTCTCAGTCAGTGCTGCTAGAATGCCTCCATCCAACAATGCCTGGAAAACAAAGGTCAGAAACACCAGAATACTTGAACACACCCGGGGTGCTGGTTGCGAGCGTGGGCCTATTGAAGCGGAGCAGTTGGTGTCTAGTGTGTGTGTGTGTGTGTGTGTGTGTGTGTGTGTGTGTGTGTGTGTGTGTGTGTGTGTGTGTGTGTGTGTGTGTGTGTGTGTGTGTGTGTGTGTGTGTGTGTCTAGTGTGTGTGTGTGTGTGTGTGTGTGTGTCTAGTGTGTGTGTGTGTGTGTGTGTGTGTGTCTAGTGTGTGTGTGTGTGTGTGTGTGTGTGTGTGTGTGTGTGTGTTAAGGAGGACGGGTTAAAGGGTAAGCAATTAGCTAAAGGTGTAAGGGATGCATGTAAATCTGCGTGTGCGCGTGTGTGTGTGCGCGTGTGTGCGTGTGTAAAGTTGGCATTCTGTGGAAATCAATCTAAATATGCCCTCCAGCCATGCATAGTACTATCGTAGAATTTCACTGCATCATTTGCCTCACAACACTGAATGAACACTGTTTTATTTGTGGCCAAGACAATACTATTACTGCAGAGAGAGAGGGAGAGAGAGACAGTGAGAGAGGGAGGGGGATAGAGAAACAGACCGACAGAGAGGGAGGACAGAGAGGAGAGCGTAACAGTCTATACCACAAACAGACGTTAGGATTAAACGAGTGTTCATCCCTCCTTCTCCTCTCTTTCGTTAACTACCTCTGAGGTGTTTTACAGCCTGGCAGAGTTAAGAGGATTTCACAG
>CM042393.1:14845884-15270884 GCA_023634145.1 Thymallus thymallus | reverse complement strand
GTCTTTTTATCTTCTTCCTCAAGAGAATGTTCGGACCACAGTGCATGCAGGGAAATATGTAAACCATGATTGGGGTCTTACTCTCAGACGGGGGTATGGTCGAGCTGGCGTACACACACACACACAAATACACACGACAGGTAAGTCTGCGGTTTGATTGATGTGGAGGCTGCATGGCTGAAGGTTCCTTTGTGCTCTCAGAGAAGGAAAGCTGGAAATTACGGTATCACTGTCACACAGTTCATGCACACACTCACACACACACACACACACACACACACACACACACACACACACACACACACACACACACACACAGTTCCTGTCACCATACCTAACCAAGCCCCCAGAGCCTGGGTTTACATCAAACAGTTTAGGACACGATCACATTCTCTCTGTAACCTGCACATCACACGGTGTATGGAATAAAGTATGTTTTCCAAACCTGTGCTTGTGTACCAACCATTCAACTTTATTTCACTGCTAACTAATTGTAGTACCAGGTGTTCTGGTACTGCAATAGAGGAACGGCTGGGGGTACTGGAAGAGAGGTTTGGAAAAGTGTCACGGTTAGTGTTAAGGGAACGAAGCTCAGAGCGAGAGATCTGTGTAGACATATTTATTTAACTCAAACAACAAATGAAAACGAACACAAAACGTACCGTGAACTGGTGACTAGTGCTTAACAAAAGCACACAGACATACAAGCACTACACAAACAAACAATGATCCACACGCAGGTGGACGTGAAGTGAACATAAATAGAATCCCCAATTAGAGACAACTCAAGACAGCTGCCTCTAATTGGGGATCACCCAAAACCCAACACCAACCCTGTGAATGTCAGGACCTGACTGTGGCCATCCCACTCCCTCTAGAGGGAGTCAGAGACCTGGCCTCAGTCAGGCCTTTACAAAAAGCCTGTATACAAGAGGGACTAAATGTTCCATCTAGATTCTAGACACATGACACGACATGTACTGTATGTGTGCTGCAGGGACATATTGTTCATACCCAGCACAAAGACAGAGTTCTTCTCTACCTGTGTATTATAATCAGCCCCATCACCCAGTGGAGACTCGCACACACGCGCACACACACACAGACACGCACACACACGCACAGAGACTGCAGACTGATGTCAGATACAGTATGTGTTCTACTTTACATTCTGAACGCAGAGCGACCAGCTTCATGCCTGACAGGCAGTGCCAAAAAATGGTGGACAACTAAACACACAGGAGCTGGAGGGAGGCAAGGAGGGGGTGAGGGAGGGATGGAGTGATGGAGAGTAGGATGAAAATCTACAGAGAGAAAGAAAGAGAGAAAGTGAGAGAGTGAAAGAGAAAGCGAGCGAGCGAGAGAGTGATAGAGACCTTGCTGTGGCGAACAACTTTTTCAACAAAGCCTCTCTGCAGGGTCTCTGTCCAACACACCTGAACACCCCCAGGCCCACACACACACACACGCCGAATGAACACCCTCAGGCCTACAGACACACAGAGAGAACCCTGGGCAATGCTCAGACACTCTCTTGTTCTCTCTCTCTGTCTCTCTCTCTCTCTCCAACCAGACCAGAGCTCTTCTGTACATCAGGTCTTTTGGCTGTTGAATCAGTAGCAACAGATTACACTTCTGAATATTTACACTAAAGCAATCTTGCAATGTACCTATATTATAAACACACAAATACTCTGGTACAGTCTACCAAGCCACTGTAGACTGTGAGACTAACCCAACACAGCATCTTCTCTCCCTAGTATAATTATTATAATAATACCCATTCTCGTCATAAGAAAGGACACACCCATACACACGTGCATACATTCCCAGTACAATACCCATCCTCACCCTAACTGGGTCAATCCCATGTCTATTCTGAGGAGAGGGGGCTGATTCTGCTGAAATGAGGGATCCGGACATGGAGCTGTAACACCAACACTACTACAGATCCTTTGTACCATTGGATGGTTGTTTGACAGGGTTGGCACCACAGACCCCTCCCTCTCATTCCTTCCTTCCATCCTCCCTTCCTTGCTTCATTCCTCCATTCTTTCCTTGGGTTAACAGTTGATGTGTTTGTGTTTGTGTGATTGGATAAATGAAACCCTCTAAGATATTTGATTACCACGAACAGGGCCAGGGAGAGGCTGCAGAGAGAGGGGGGTAGAGAGAGACCAAGGGGGTAGAGAGAGAGAGAGGCAAAGAGAGGGGGGGAGAGAGAAAGAGAGAGAGGGAGCAGAGAGAGAGAGAAAGAGGGAGCAGAGAGGACAGTAGTTTCATTAGTGACATTGATTAGATGAGAGGAGAGGCTAACAGCCCTGCTGCTCTTTAGCTGAATGCCATCTCTGGGACTGTCAGCATCAGGCACACACTCACGCTATCAACACCATGTGTGGGCCTGTCAGCAAGGGTCTGTTCAAGAGGGTGCAACGTGCATTGAAATGCCTTGTATGGAACAGATAAGATTGTCTGTCAAATAGAAAACGGAATCATGTCAACCCTTTTATCTACACTTCTATCTGCAAAGTTTCACCTCACTGAATACACACCTGGCGTTCGTAACGCTGCGAAAGCAATATATTCATAGACCAGACAGATGAGAAAACCCAGAAGAAATATTATCAGTAGATTCACTACTATGGGAAACATGCTGGGTCCACAGAGGGTCTAGAATGAATTACCAGATGTGTGGTTTTCTCATTTGTTTGTGAGATGAGAGTGTTGGCGGCTGTGATAATTAGGTTGGGACTCAAACCTGAGGAGATTCAGCTGATGACTTACTACCACTGACAACACACTCATCTTAATGCATGATAATGCATGATAACACTCCACAACCACCTTATAATAGCATACACAAACACAAACCCTAACCCTAACCCTCACCATTCTTCTAAATCATGAATAGTAATTCCCTTCACCTCTCAAAACCTCCTCCCCCAGCCATCGTGCCCCAATCTTCTCCGCCTAGCAACACACGCACACACCGGCGACACACACACATGCCCTGCGCTATTAATGACATACACCCATCCCCAGGACTCTTCTCTAAAGGCTGCCTCTTACATGGAAACTTAACAAGTGTGAAATTAGAAAGGTTACCAAATAAGAACACACACACATCAGAATAAAGGCCTACAGCTCAGAAGAGGGATCGAAGCCTAATTGAAAAGATTCTTCCTTTCAGCTATAATGCAGCGGGCAGCAGAGGGGAGGGACACAACACAAGGAATTAAAATATGTTGGTGTGTATGTGTCTGCGCAAACTCAGATGTAATTTCTGTCCCCTAAAGTCTTCATCCTCCTTTCCATATTCATCGTCACTACAGACAGAGTTCCATTATTGAATCTGTAATGAGATGCAAATAAATGCAAATCCAGGCAAGGGGTGTGGCCAGCCAAGGGGAAGCTGTCTGATGTCAACATTCTGAAGAGAACCAACGCCTTGAGACCAGTGTCTGAATGTGTCTCCCTCAGGAGACTGAAAAGATTTGGCATGGGTCCCCAGATCCTCAAAAAGTTCAACAGCTGCACCATCGAGAGCATCCTGACTGATTGCATCACTGCCTGGTGTGGCAACTGCTTGGCATCCGACCGTAAGACGCTACAGAGGGTAGTGCATACGGCCCAGTACATCACTGGGGCCAAGCTTCCTGCCATCCAGGGCCTACTGTATATACTAGGCGGTGTGAAAGGAAGGGCCAAAAAATTGTCAAAGACTCCAGTCACCCACATCATAGACTGTTCTCTCTGCTACCGCACAGCAAGCAGTACCGGAGCGCCAAGTCTAGGTCCAAAAGGCTCCTTAACAGCTTCTACCCCCAAGCTATAAGACTGCTGAATAATCAAATGGCCACCTGGACTATTTACATTGACCCCAGCCCCTTGTTTTTACACTGCTGCTGCTCGCTGTTTATTATCTATGCATAGTCACTTTGCCCCTACCTACATGTGTCAGTCTTTCTCTGGTTCTGAACCCAAACCCAGATCGGACAAGGTAGTGGGTGAAAAAGGTGAGTATTTATTGATAACAATATAATAATGAGGATGGTTCGGCAGATGTGCAGACAGGGGAGTACAGATGATGGGGGGCTGAAGGTGTAGTTTAGTGTTCCACAGATGGTAGACGGGTCCGGTAGCTAGGCAGGAGAGACGGGAATTCCAGGTGAACGTACTGAGGCAGAGAGAACAAGAAATCAGATGAGCAGGCAGACTGAGAATAATAAGGCAAACTGAAGATAGTAAAATAACTATGGTCTGATGCAGCACAACATACAGAGTGTGACTAACGATCCGGCAGGGACTGGATGTCAGGTCTCGGCTTAAGTAGGGTTGTAATGATGATCAGGACCAGGTGTGATGATTACTGACGAGGAACAGGTGAGAGCAGGTTCAGGTGATCCTGGAATTCCCGCCTTACACTCGTTGCCCAGCAACCGGAACAGGGCAGAAAACAAAACAGACACAGACAGGGTCGTGACAACATGTACAAATTACCTCGACTCCGCACATTGACTCGGTACCGGTACCCCCTGTATATAGACTCGTTATTTTATTTTTTTTAACATTAGTTTATTTAGTAAAGATTTTCTTAACTTTTGTAACTGCATTGTTGGTTAAGGGCTTGTAAGCATTTCACGTTAAGGTCTACACCTGTTGTATTCAACACATGTGATAAATAAAATGTGATTTATTTTGTTCACTACATCCAGACTCGTTTTGATCTAATAACAGAGTTTGATTAAATAGTTGTCTCAGCTTGTAATACCACTGTAAAATAACTCACTGTAATACACTCACTGTAATGACTACTATACTATAATATCACTGCTGTTGAGCTGTCCTACACAGAGCGAGAGAGAGAGAGAGAGAGAGAGAGAGAGAGAGACCTAGTGAGTACCAGGTAATGAAACTAAAGGAGAGGGAGGAAGTGACATATTATAGAGTGAGTCATGGAGAAGCTGGTAGCATGGCTGTTGACGAGAAAAATACACCTTTCAGAAAGAAGTAAACCTTCCCCTCCTTTTCTGCTAAACTCTGTCTTACAATCCACCCCATCTTCCTTCGCTTACAAACCGCAGTGGGAAGAGGGAAAGAGAGAGGAGAAGAGAGAGGGGGGGTAGAGAGAGAGAGAGAGAGAGAGGGAGAGAGAGAGAGAGAGAAAGACCGCAGCAATCTGCTTACCTGACAATCTTCCTGTAATTTACTGCTCTCTCCGGCTCTACCCTGCTCTGCTGTGTACACACACACACCTAACACACCTCTGCCTCTCTGCAGCAGTTTGTAAAATGTGTTTCAATGCATACAGGACTATCTGTACGTGTCAGAGGTGGTGAAGCAGGGACTGGGTCCTGTTCTCTTCATATTTCCCCCCATCTCTCTCTCTCTCACACACACACTGATCCTGATAAGGCCAGGATATTTTTTGCTGTGTTGGTAACCATGGAGATAGATTGGCCAAACTCCCAGCCCGCCAAAACTCTGACATCCCAGGTGAGGGTCTGTACTGACCTTGAGAGAGAGAGAGAGAGAGAGAGAGAGAGAGAGAGAGAGAGAGAGAGAGAGAGATAGAAACAGAGAGAGAGAGAGAGAGAGAGAGAGAGAGAGAGAGAGAGAGAAACAGAGAGAGGGAGAGAGAGAGAGAGAGAGAGAGAGAGAGAGAGAGAGAGAGAGAGAGAGAGAGAAACAGAGAGAGAGAGAGAGAGAGAGAGAGAGAGAGAGAGAGAGAGAGAGAGAGAGAGAGAGAGAGAGAGAGGGAGGGAGAGAGAGAGAGAGAGAAACAGAGAGAGAGAGAGACAGAGAAACAGAGAGAGAGAGAGAGAGAGAGAGAGAGAGAGAGAGAGAGAGAGAGAGAGAGAGAGAGAGACAGAGAGAGAGACTAACCGCGGCCTTCCATTAGCACCTCCTGCGTGTTCACACTCTTCACAATAAAACAACAACACACACAGCTACAGCCCGCTAATCACAGGCTAATCAAAGTCTTTGCACTTTTCTCCAATTTCAAAGTTACTCCATAGTCAAATTTGGAAATGTTCAGCATCGTTCCGTTTCACCAAACGTAATATTTTTTTTTTTTTGCTTTGTAAACAACAGGTGTAGTCGAACAGTGAAATGCATACTTAAGGGCCCTCCCCAACAATGCAGAGAGAAAAATAATCTAAAGTAAAGTCTAAGGCACTGCAGCACAGTGCTAGCTGTGTCACTACAGATCCTGGTTCGATCCCGGGCTGTGTCGCAGCCGGATGTGACCGGGAGACCCATGACGCACAATTGACCCAGCATCGTCCAGGTTAGGGGAGGATTGTCATTGTCCCATCGCGCTCTAGCGACTCCTGTGGCGGGCCGGGCACATGCACGCTGACACGGTCGCCAGGTGTACGGCGTTTTCATTCGACACATTGGTGCGGCTGGCTTCCGGGTTAAGTGTGCATTGTGTCAAGAAGCAGTGTGGCTTGGCGGGGTCGTGTTAGGATCCGTCTACACCTCCACTCCTTCTCCCCCTCTTCTCCTTTCCTCCTTCTCCTCTTCTTCTGAGTAGGTGAATGAGGGGGGGATGACTGGTCGGCTGGTTAACTAGCACAATGAGAGTTGCTAACTTCAATCACCACATGAACATGGAATGGAGAGAGAGGGAGGGGAGGAAATGAAGACAGGCGGAGGAGAGGAGAGGAGAGTCAGCTTTATGGAGGGTAATGAGAAGAGGGAAAAGGGAGGGAGAGGCAGAGGAGAGGAGGAGGAGAGGAGGAGGAGAGGAAGGCTGAGAGCTGTTCTCTGGCAGTGTGCCCGGTTGCAGTGTTGTGTCCCTCACCTTTGCTCAGCGCTAAATTCCCCAGCACTCAGAAGTGTGTGTTTGTGTATGCGCGCACACGTGCGTGTGTCTGTGTGTGTGTGTGCCCTGACATCTCTTAGCAGAAATAATGCATTCTCACCTATTAATATGTTCTGGATCAGAAAGTCTGATATTGATCCAACAGCATGCAGTCCTCTCTCCCTCTCTCTTTCCCTCTATCCTCTCTCCTCTCCCTCTGCAGCACTGTGAGGTCAGTCATGTGAAACGCCCTATTGGAATGCCCTCAATTCTCTCCACCTCGCTCTCTTTTTTCTCTGTATTCTATGCAATGCACTCATCTGTCTAGTGCACACTCACACTTATATTACAGCTCGTGACATTAATAAAGGGAAATGAAAAAGAGCTTGTGCTTGTGGCGGTGGGTGAATGTGTGTGTTGGTTTATGACACAGTGTTCGAGTGATGTGATTACCTGGGACTCTCTCTAAAGGCAGACTCAACCAAGTTATTACTCTCACATTATTACCAAACTAATATCACAAGCTGTCATTCACCCACACAGCGCTTTCTTAAACGCCCTGTGACAAATGTACGACATGTCCAACACACACTGGAACAGACAGATTCTCACACACAAACAGCCAGACACTCACACACCCTGAGGGCACAGGGGAATCGTCCTCTTCATCTGGAGTGGAGAGGAAGCCCACTGGCCAAATTAGATTCTGCCACTTCCTCTATATGTGTTTGTGTGTGTGTGTTTGTGTGCGTTTGGTGCTTCCTGTCCGAGTTCAGCATCAATCTGCTGCACAGCGCTGTGATTTGCTGTGACCTTGGCCTATCACTGTGCAGCGTCTGGGCGCGCTCAGAGAGACTCTTAATCAGAATTGGAGGATAAGCACTGTGATGTCATTATTCACCCTTTATCTCTTTTTACAGATCCCTTTCTCTTCTCTCCTCCTCTCTGACATATCCGCTTCTCCTCTCCTTTCCTTTCCTACCTCTTTCACCGGTTCTTCAGGTGCTTTATCTCCATCACTACACAAGACTCCATCCCTCTCTCGATAAGTGGTGATCTATGTCAACAGGTGCTTCAGCTCAGCCTATAGCCACTAGTACGTCCCTGCTTTGTTTGTGGGGTGAATAGAGTGCAGAAAACATACACACAGCCATACTCCAAGGTACACAAACAGAGTAGACCACCCTGCTCCATTCAGGGGTCAATGCAAATAGTCTGGGTAGCCATTTAATTAGCCGTTCCACAGTCTTATGGCTTGGGGGTAGAAGCTGTTAAGAAGCCTTTTGGACCTAGACTTGGTCTTGGTACCGGTTTGACTGGAGTCTTTGCCTATTTTTAGGGCCTTCCTCTGACACCGCCTGGTATAGAGGTCCTGGATGGTAGGAAGCTTGGCTCCAGTGATGTACTGGGTCGTAGGCACTACACTCTGTAGCGCCTTGCCATCGGAGGCCGAGCAGTTGCCATGACCAATACAGTTTGATTTGATTTGATTTGTGTACCAAGGGGAGCTCTTACAGACACCTACACAGATAATGAAACTCCCTCAGTTGGAATCTATCAGCAAAAAGCTTTTACCTACACACAGATAACACACACACACACACACACACACACACACAAACATAATACACAGTTGCACACCCTCCTCTGCACATACATACACACACGGCAGCTGAATGGAAAAGGCAAATGGATACAAATTAATGTGCATTCAGACCATTTCATGATTGCAATATATTTGTAAAATCAGAGATATGAAAAGATGCTGTCATACCTTGTTGCCTCTCAGTGTGTGTTTGTGTGCCGGTAAGACTTTATTGGATTTTTTCCATTGCATATTCACAGATGAGATTGAACTGGTACAGAGAGGCAAAGGATGTTCCAAGCATCACAAGGCACCTACACACACACACAATTGGGAATAACACACAAACACACACACACACACACACACTATTGAAGCACACTTTTAGATATTACCTCCATCTCTGCCCTATAACATTACGTCAGCTGGCTACCTGCCAGCTTGCAAACAGTCCTCAGTATTCAGTTTCTGTCTGCTACATTCTGGACAACCAGACTGGAATTTGGAATATCAACCTGTTACCATAGCAGCCACCATGACTCAGCACCACACACACAAACACACTCCAGACCTGGAGAGAAAATTAAATGGACCTGATTATATAAAGCAATCTATAATAACACTTTAGTCAGCAATGCTTTATGCTAGAAACAAGCTGTAGAATGCCGGGGAAAGACGAGACTCCAATGCTTTATGGGATATATTTGGTTTGTCTCTATGACATTCAGAGGTTGCGCTACAACCTTCTATAGACGAGGAGACAAAGAATTGACTTTGCTTGGGAAGTAATATTTGATTCTGTCACTATCAATTGGCATTCAACATTTCAACAGGCTGTTAAACAACATACTGTAGTAACTCTAAATCAGTCAGGAGCAAGGAATGAACATTTATTATTTAGGCTACGTTATTATTATTTCAAGGCTATAGCTTGCCATTTAAGAAATAAACTGTGATGCATTTGTGACACACTACAGGCTGGCATGAGCACTCAGCTTTTCAACAACACATCAACAACATGCCTATACATTTTGCATTTTGGCTGTATAAAATTAAATGTAAAAAAAAAAGATTACTTAGAATGTAATTATAATGAAAATAAAAATGCCTTATTATGCTATGTAGTCATTCTACAGTGCCTTTTCAATTAACTTTTAAAAATACCTGTTTGGCCAGTCAGGTTTGAGGATAGGGCTGTTATGGTGAACATACTGCCACACCGGCTATCACTAGTCATGATGGCAGTCGAATTCCACTTGATCGTTTAGTGACGGTGATTAGGTCAACTTTTGTACTATGGGGGATAGTAGATTGACATAGGCTAGTGCTTTTGCATACTCATCTTGTTGGCTGACGAAAAGACCCCTGAAGTTTACATACACCTTAGCCAAATACATTTACACTCAGTTTTTCTGAGGATTATAATAAATACTGCTTTGATGTCATGCAAGCAAGCCAAACACCTGTGAGTCCAAATGTGCAACTTCACATTTCCATATCATAAAACTCACGTCATATACAGTGTCAAGGTTTATGATCACTATATTTGATGTACAGTTACAAGATGACGTGGCGTCTGCGGCAATTTTAGCATGTAAATCTTGGTGGGGCAAGCCACCAAAACATAGCTGATATGGCTGACTTGCTTAAACAAATGTGGTTTCTACTGATAATTGAGATGTAAAAACTATGGCATAAGGGGACGATGAGCAGATAAGAGGCAATCCGTAATTTCGATTAAGACATTAATGAGCAAACTAGGACAGACGTAGTCTATTTGTTCAGCACTTTTGAAATGTACAGCGACAGAACTAAGAACATGGGCCATTCTTACAGTATTCTCTGTGTACACCAAGTCAGAACAGTAGGATAAATAAATCAATCAATCAATCAATCAAAATGTATTTATAAAGCGCTTTTTACATCAGCCGATGTCACAAAGTGCTATACAGAAACCCAGCCTAAAACCCCAAACAGCAAGCAATGCAGATGTAGAAGCACGGTGGCTAGGAAAAACTCCCTAGAAAGGCAAAACCTAGGAAGAAACCTAGAGAGGAACCAGGCTCTGAGGGGTGGCCAGTCCTCTTCTGGCTGTGCCGGGTGGAGATTATAACAATTCATGGCAAAGTAGACAATGAAGCTCTGACAATATTTTATGATTACATTTCTCAAAAACAGGCTATAGGCTACATGTGTACCACCAAGTCAGAACAGTAGGCTAAATTATGAGGGGGAAAGGGACCAAATGATTAGGGTGAGGCACATGGGCTAACAGCTTACTACACAATAATCACTTTGTATTACTTTCTTAGCTACAGTATACGTATTTCCCTGGCATATTACATCATTT
Source organism: Thymallus thymallus (assembly GCA_023634145.1). Classification (NCBI taxonomy): domain Eukaryota; kingdom Metazoa; phylum Chordata; class Actinopteri; order Salmoniformes; family Salmonidae; genus Thymallus; species Thymallus thymallus. The sequence continues at coordinate 15,260,138 of CM042393.1, read as the reverse complement.
ATGCAGCAGCATACAATACATTTTTGGACTCACCTTGACTTGGAACACACACATTAAACTGAACAGCAGGCTAGTGATTGCTTTGCGATGATTGCAGTTAGCCACTGATTCCTTCCAAACCACTTATTGTTGAATTTGCGATTTCCAACTTGATGTGTGATGTTTATGTCCAATGACGGAAGAGCACCGATACGTTTCATCTATAATTTCTCTTCATATGACAAGGATTGAAAATTATATGCCAGTAGATTGATGTTGACATGATCAGTCCAATCAAAGCTACGGTAGATATAACATGATTTGATGTCACTTTATCTTTGGCCAATGACCTTGAGCCTTCTTGGATGGGTACTTCTAATGTAACTCTATGAGCTCTACCCGTAGATTTTGCATTGACATAGTGTCCCCAGAACAATGAGCCAATCACGGCGCAACTAGAGAACATTACCAACCCCTACGCTCTGTATTTTCCGCTGGCTGCTCCACCACCACAGAAAGCACTGAGCTAGAATGAAACACCTGCATTTTAGAGCTGCCTCACTCAAGAAATCAAAAAAGAGACAATGTTTGTATGCGGCTTGATTTATTTTTTTACATTGTTTGCAAACTGATATGTGACACGTATTAATGGCAATATATGTACATTTTTTTGCTGAACAGGTGGGGCTCTGATCGTATTTTATAACTTAACTAGCCATGTTGGCAATATAACAATCTTTCAAATTATGCCCACCTGATTCAAATTACAATGTAAAATGGGCCATTTTTGGATTGCGTAAACAATAATAAATGTGTGATAACTAATAGTTGACTCTTCTTTGAGTCATAAAAGTGCATTGAAATTACTTAGGAACAGTGCACTCTTTGGAGAGTTATGTGGCCACTTAGAGACACCAGTTGGTCCTCTACCTCAAAACCTTGTAATTGTTTTGTCTTATGTTGCACCTACAACACATTTTCCAGGAATATTCTTATCATGTTAATGAATGTATCCAGAGTATTTTCAGATTTCTTTATCAACAAATGTGGCATAAAGCACAGTAAATGTAAAATGCACATAAATCTCCCTTTCAATTGCTACCATGGTTATGCATATCCTTTTCATATTCCTTCTGTAAGAAACATTTTAGCCCTATCCCTATAGGCCATTTCCCACGAGTGTAAAGGGTTACGTTTCTAAGCTAACTAAATATTTAAAAACTGCCTTCTTTAACCAACTACAAGTTTGTTAATTTGTATTCTGAGTAAGCAATCCCTTTAAAGATGTTATAGTGTGTGTTTGAAACAAGAACACTCAGATGGAGGTTCAAAATAGTTTTAGCTAAGCATCCAACTTTGTGTTTGCAATGTTTGCAAATGGCTATGAATTTCAGGTATCAACTGATTTCTACGTATCTGTACAAAATATCATTAGTTTATTGATTTTACTTGATTATCTACACCTGGAGTCTGTTCAGGAGAATGGGCATTTACAGAATGTTTAGATATAAATGTATTGTGTACATCAAATATGATCTTCTGTCAATGTATTTCTATCTCCAACATACAGTTCTTGATACAGCCCTGTCTTTAGTTGAAGGCATCCAATCCAATCGTTTTTGAAAAGTAGTCACTTTCTGAGATCTGTATTAAAATAGTTGTAGTCACCTCCAAAGTACCAAAAACATTTGGGATCTGTTTTCAAATAGATGTACTCACCTCCAAAGTACCAACAGAATTTGGGATGTGTATTCTAATAGTTGTAGTCACCTCCAAAGTAATTATTTGTTCTGCCCCCAAAAATGGTCAACCACACACACACAGTTTTGCAGATACACTACTGCAGTAGATAGACTGCTGCCATGGCCGTGATGTAACCCTCATAGACTCAGACAGACCGTGGCTGGTGGTGGGCTGAGAACCAGCATGAGGCTGATTTAGCATTCAGACCTGTGGCACACTGACTACAACTGTGGGTGGATGTCTTAGTGTGTGTCTGGGACACATAGGAGGGGGGGATTGAGAAAGAGAGGAATAAAAAGAGTGAGAGAGGGTCACACACACAAACACAGGCCTCCTCTGGGCTGGCTCTGTGCAGATGGAATGACCTGTGTCTTTTTCTTCTCAGTGGATTTAATTGCTTCCCCCATTTGACATTCTAGTCATCATCCCTGCTAGTGCTGCCCCGTGCTTGCCTGCGTGTGAGATGATGGTGTGTGTGTGTGTGAGAGAGAGAGAGAGAGAGAGAGAGAGAGAGAGAGAGAGAGAGAGAGAGAGAGAGAGAGAGAGAGAGAGAGAGAGAGAGAGAGAGAGAGAGAGAGAGAGAGAGAGAGAGAGAGAGAGGGAAGACTGGCAGTCTGAGTTTATCAGATCACTTATAGGGGAGATACAGTGGGGAGAACAAGTATTTGATACACTGCCGATTTTGCAGGTTTTCCCACTTACAAAGCATGTAGAAGTCTGTCATTTTTATCATAGGTACTCTTCAACTGTGAGTGACGGAAAAAAAAAAAAAATCAGAAAATCACATTGTATGATTTTTAAGTAATTAATTTGCATTTTATTGCATGACATAAGTATTTGATACATCAGAAAAGCAGAACTTAATATTTGGTACAATTAATATTTGGTGCAATTACAGAGATCATACGTTTCCTGTAGTTCTATACCAGGTTTGCACACACTGCAGAAGGGATTTTGGCCCACTCCTCCATACAGATCCTTCAGGTTTCGGGGCTGTCGCTGGGCAACACGGATTTTCAGCTCCCTCCAAAGATTTTCTATTGGGTTCAGGTCTGGAGACTGGCTAGGCCACTCCAGGACCTTGAGATGCTTCTTACGGAGCCAATACTTAGTTGCCCTGGCTGTGTGTTTCGGGTCGTTGTCATGCTGGAAGACCCAGCCACGACCCATCTTCAATGCTCTTACTAAGGGAAGGAGGTTGTTGGCCAAGATCTCGCAATACATGGCCCCATCCATCCTCCCCTCAATACGGTGCAGTCGTCCTGTCCCCTTTGCAGAAAAGCATCCCCAAAGAATGATGTTTCCACCTCCATGCTTCACGGTTGGGATGGTGTTCTTGGGGTTGTACTCATCCTTCTTCTTCCTCCAAACACGGCGAGTGGAGTTTAGACCAAAAAGCTCTATTTTTGTCTCATCAGACGACATGACCTTCTCCCATTCCTCCTCTGGATCATCCAGATGGTCATTGGCAAACTTCAGACGGGCCTGGACATGCGCTGGCTTGAGCAGGGGAACCTTGCGTGCGCTGCAGGATTTTAATCCATGACGGCGTAGTGTGTTACTAATGGTTTTCTTTGAGACTGTGGTCCCAGCTCTCTTCAGGTCATTGACCAGGTCCTGCCGTGTAGTTCTGGGCTGATCCCTCACCTTCCTCATGATCATTGATACCCCACGAGGTGAGATCTTGCATGGTGCCCTAGACCGAGGGAGATTGACCGTCATCTTGAACTTCTTCCATTTTCTAATAATTGCGCCAACAGTTGATGCCTTCTCACCAAGCTGCTTGCCTATTGTCCTGTAGCCCATCCCAGCCTTGTGCAGGTCTACAATTTTATCCCTGATGTCCTTACACAGGTGTCTTTTATACAGGTAACAAGTTCAAATAGGTGCAGTTAATACAGGTAATGAGTGGAGAACAGGAGGGCTTCTTAAAGCAAAACTAACAGGTCTGTGAGAGCCGGAATTCTTACTGGTTGGTAGGTGATCAAATACTTATGTCATGCAATAAAATGCAAATTAATTATTTAAAAATCATACAATGTGATTTTCTGGATTTTTGTTTTAGATTCCGTCTCTCACAGTTGAAGTGTACATATGATCAAAATTACAGACCTCTTCATGCTTTGTAAGTAGGAAAACCTGCAAAATCGGCAGTGTATCAAATACTTGTTCTCCCCACTGTATGTACAGCTTATACACAATACATCACAATATGATACTTTATAAATCCCTACAGTGATTAATTACATCTACCATATACAATGGATACACACGTATACACAAGCACACACACACTAGAGAGGGAGCAGTGGTATGGAGCAGCCTTGAGGCAGCGCCCAGCTGTGGTGATTGATAACTGCTACACATAGCTGTCACAGCGGCGCAGAACACACACACACACCTTGTTCTTTGTAGCACTATCCATCCATCTCTCTCTAGCTTTATCCATCTTTTCTCTCTCTATCCATCTCTAGCTCTCTCTATCAAACTGTACCTCTTTTTATCCATCTCTTTATCTCTGTAAGAGCTCTCTATTTGAACTGTATGTCCCTTCTCTTCACCTATCTCTATGTAAAATATATCAATCTCCATGCATACTTGTCATCAAACCAATATTACCATTGCAAAACAATATCACAGAACTGACTAATGTTTTCCAGCTAAAAGATTTCAAAAGAGAGAACAGCACACCATACCTGATATACTACACCCCCTCCCCATTCACACACACACAAACACACACCCCAGACCACACTCATCCGTTCTCTCTCTCCTTCCTTTCTCCTCTCTCTCTCCCTCCTCTGCGGTGTACACACCTGATGGATTCTGCTCTTCTCGCCCGTTCCTCTCCCTCGCTCTGAAACCGCTCCGAAGGTCAAACGAGGCACGCTCTTTCCTCTCTTCCTCTTCCTCACTCCTCCTGGGTCCCCGGTAAAGAGGGTATCCCGGAAGGAGACGGAAATCCTCAGCAGACAGACAGGCAGACAGACAGACAGACAGCCTGGAGACACAAGACCACAACAGCTCACTGTACTACAATTGCATGAGAGACACTGCTAGCTAACAGCAGCTCTGCTCTGTATGGCACTACTGGGCTGATGCTGCCTGGTGCAGAGGCTCCACCTGCAGTGGTGGCTAATGCTAATGCAGGGAGAACAGAGGTTTGGCAGAGTGACGCAACGCTACTGTACTACTACAGAACTAGCCGGTCAAGCTAGCTGCACAGAGGCTAGCTAGCAGCATGTATTCAGCATTAAGCTTCTCTCTCCCTCTCCCCCTCCTCTCCTCTCTCACCACTACCACATTCCTCCTAGTAGAAGCATCCTTCTCTCCGCTCCGCTCCTCTGACGAGTCATCCCCCCCTCATTAACCTACTCAGAAGAAGAGGAGAAGGAGGAAAGGAGGAGTGGGAGGAGAAGAGGAGGAGAAGGAGTGGAGGTATAGATGGATCCTAATCCAAGTTGTTTAACCTTTAATGTCTAATGCCTTAGTTCCCCCTCCCTAATAGAGCTATTAACTCAGACAGACAGACAGACAGACAGACAGACAGACAGACAGACAGACAGACAGACAGACAGACAGACAGACAGACAGACAGACAGACAGACAGACAGACAGACAGACAGACAGACAGACAGGCAGGACAGGCAGACAGGCAGACAGACAGACGGGAGAATATGGGATGGGAACAACATTTACCAAGCTGAAGGAGAAAATGGGATGGGAACAACATTTACCCAGCTGAAGGAGAATATGGGATGGGAACAACATTTACCCAGCTGAAGCTGTGAGCCTGCAGAGAGGAGGGAATATAACACTGTACTCACAACACTGAGAGCACATCTGAAATAGCAAATTAATAAATCAATAATCTCATTAAATAAATAATCATATTTTGGTTACACTTTATTTACACTTGTAGTTACACTGTAACAAGTGTTGTAACTACGCATAGTTATCACTGTTACACTGTAACAACGTAATGTAACTAGTAGTACTACAGTTTGTAATTACACATGTGTAACAACTAAATCTTGTTACCATGCTTGTTACAACTATTGTAAATTAATGTACGAACTCATTGTGACACATGCTTAAAAAAATAACACTTGTTACCAAAGAGGCACATGTCTACTAAATTCAAGAATTTAGTATTTCACTTTATCATCATAATTTGATTAATTAACATTGGTTAAAAAGGATCTGATCCATTGTGGATGCACATGGTGTGCAAGATATGATAGTGCACTCTAAAAAGCCTGATAACTTATTCCATCAATATGTACTAATGATAATAACCCTAATATTTGTATAATATTCCATTTGACACCACGCTCAGTTTCACGTTCATAGCATCAACACACTAGTACACCACATAGTACGTTTTATTTTTTTAAGCATGTGTAACAATGAGTTAGTACATTCATTTACAATAGTTGTAACAAGTATGGTAACAAGATTTTGTTGTTACACATGTGTAGTTACAAACTGTAATACTACTAGTTACATTACGTTGTTACAGTGTCACAGTGATTGTTACGCGTAGTTACAACACTTGTACAAGTGTAAGTACACTGTAACAAGGACACCTTAAAATAAAGTGTTACCCATATTTTCAAAATTACTTTGTCAAAGCAACAAAATAACTAGTGCATTACAATGATGATGAAACTTTGAGAAAGTTTGCAATTCATTGGGTTAACATTTCTACAGACACTTTTCCAATTATCAATATTATATACATTTTCCAATCAATCAATAAATGTCCTCAGAGAAGGATAGAGATGGAAGAGGATGGATGGAGATTATTATCCTCATCCCTCTACCTCACCGCCCTCCTCCATCCTTCCCTCACCCCCTCCTCATCCCTCTACCTCACCTCCCTCCCCATCCCTCTACCTCACCTCCCTCCTCATCCCTCTACCTCACTTCCCTCCTCATCCCTCTACCTCACCCCCTCCTCATCCCTCTACCTCACCTCCCTCCTCATCCCTCTACCTCACCTCCCTCCTCATCCCTCTACCTCACCCCCCTCCCCATCCCTCTACCTCACCTCCCTCCTCATCCCTCTACCTCACCTCTCTCCTCATCCCTCTACCTCACCTCCCTCCTCATCCCTCTACCTCACCCCCTCCTCGTCCCTCTACCTCACCTCATCCCTCTACCTCACCTCCCTCCTCATCCCTCTACCTCACCTCCCTCCCCATCACCTCCCTCCTCATCCCTCTACCTCACCTCCCTCCTCATTCCTCTACCTCACCTCCCTCCTCCAGCCCTTCCTCTTCCCCTCCTCTCCCAGTGTGTTGGCAGCGGTCACGGTGTGTAATTAATGTTTTTTTTTACATTGTGATCTGATAAGCTTCAGGATTGGACACGTCTGATAAGAAGAATGGAATTCACACACACACACACACACCTACATTGCCTGGAAATATAATAACCTGCAAACACACACACACACAGTAGCAGCCGGCATTCATCAGTAAGCAGGAGTTAATTTAAATAATTTCACTCTTCTCTGCACTAATTAGAATGAGAGAGAGTAAGAGAGAGAGAGAGAGAGAGAAAGAGAGAGAGAGAGAGAGAGAGAGAGGAGGCAAAATGTGAGACATTCATGTTTGGAAATTGAAGGTATTCTGTTGTCGTTTTTCAGGGTCTGAAACTCTGATAATTAAATGTCTTTAATGATATGCTCTAGTGTGTGTGCTTGCATGTGTATGTTTCAGCTCCAGTGTGACAGAGGAGCATCTCAGGGTAATTTTACTAAACATTGTTCAGCTATCAATTCCTCATTAGTCAAATCAAATCAAATAAAGGTTTATTTGTCACGTGCGCCAAATACAACAGGTGTAGACCTTACAGTGAAATGCCAAGTCAATGTGCAGGGGCACCGGTTAGTCGGGCTAATTTAGGTAATATGTACATGCAGGTATAGTTAAAGTGACTATGCATAGATGATAAACAGAGAGTAACAGCAGTGTGAAGAAGAGGGGTTGGGGTTGGGGGGGGGGGGGACACAATGCAAATAGTCTGGGTAGCCATTTGATTAGCTGTTCAGGAGTCTTATGGCTTGGGGGTAAAAACTGTTGAGAAGCCCTTTGGACCTAGGCTTGGCGCTCTGGTACTTCTTGCCATGCAGTAGCAGAGGGAACAGTCTATGACTAGGGTGGCTGGAGTCTTTGACAATTTTTAGGGCCTTCCTCTGACACCGCCTGGTATAGAGGTCCTGGATGGCAGGAAGCTTGGCCCCAGTGATGTACTGGGCCGTACGCACTACCCTCTGTAGTGCCTTAGGTCGGAGGCTGAGCAGTTGCCATACCAGGCAGTGATGCAACCAGTCAGGATGCTCTCAATGGTGCAGCTGTAGAACCTTTTGAGGATCTGAGGACCCATGCCAAATCTTTTCAGTCTCCTGAGGGAGTTTAGGCTTTGTCGTGCCCTCTTCACGACTGTTCTAGTTTGTTGGTGAAACTCTGTTAACACACTCACTTATCTAACACTATAGCAGACTGCCAAACACTCAATATGGTTCAAGTGGTTCTCTATAATGACTGAATCACCATGAAACAGATAAATAGTCAATAGAAAAGTATACTGAGAGGTCTTGGTTAAAGCGTTGCTTATAACGTTTCATAGGAATATGTAGCTGTATATCATCGATCAAAATTCACTGGTTAATCGAGGACTCATGCAGTCCAAACGGTGCACTGTGCACCAGCCATTGGATGAATGGAAAGAAACTTTGAAAATCGTAACAATTTGGACCTGCTCACATTTCCCGATTTCCTTGTCTCAAATCTTTAATTGTGTCCATCTGTCACACCCTGATCTGTTTCACCTGTCTTTGTGATTGTCTCCACCCCCCTCCAGGTGTCGCCCATCTTCCCCATTATCCCCAGTGTATTTATCCCTGTGTTCTATGTTTGTCTGTTGCCAGTTAGTTTTGTTCATCAAGCCTACCAGCGGTTTTCCCTCTACTCCTGTCTCTCTATAGTTCCTGGTTTCTAGCTTTCCCGGTTTGACCATTCTTCCTGCCCTGACCCTGACCCTGAGCCTGCCTACCATCTTATACCTTCGCCCCCACCTCTCTGGATTACCGAACTCTGCTTACCCTGAGCCTGCCTGCCATCCTGTACCTTTGCCCCGTCTATCTGGATTACTGACCTCTGCCTGCCCCTGTTAGGTTAATAAACTGTTGATACTCTCTGCACCTGGGTCTTACCTGTAACACTGATATCCATCCTCAACCCCAGGACATGAGTGCTCACATTACACAATGATTCCCTAGTTGATCCTGCCCTGCGTTTCATGGCTGGCTGGCAAAAAAAAAAAAGCCAAAACGCAAACAGCGAGCTGCTTAATTCATGTGCACAATTATTATGTTCAGAAACACTCAAAAGGAGGCAGAGGCAGAACATGGACGTGCAAACGGATGGTCAGATTTGGACAATGTGGACTTTCTATTCTACAGAGGGAATTGGAGGTAATATAAAACTTGTAATATTGAAAAGGCAACTGCATTCTCTCCACACCAGATTAATTCCATTCCAGCCATTACAATGAGCCCGTGCTCCTATAGCTCCTCCCACCAGCCTCCACTGGTCCACATGGTGCATGGTGTTGCTCTCTTCACAATCATTGTTTTGGTCTTTTAATGCTGAGTGCTCATTGACTAGTCCTTGCCCAATCACGTTATAGCACTGGTCATACTATAACATGCATGACCAAAATTTGGGACATTATCTGGACATCTGACAGGGGTCGAGAGAACGGAATGAATAGTGAATAGTTTATTAAAAAAATAACATCACAAGCACATACAGGTATCTGCCAAAATTAAGGAAACACCAACATGTCTTAAAAGAGTGTTGCGCCACCACGAGCCAGAACAGCTTCAATGTGCCTTGGCATAGATTCTACAAGTGGAACTAAACCATGACAGTAAAATGCACCCCACACCACAACATATACTTTTATCCCTTGTTCACTCTAGTGTTGCCTTTATTTTGGCAGTTACCAGAATGCCTACAGTCGGGAAGGCCGCAGTTTGGGCAGAATGCATGACAAATATAGGCTACAGCTTGTTGCATTGTGGCCATAGACATATGATCCATAGAAGGGTTTTGTAACCCCTTACCCTGGCAAATTGACTGTTAAACTCATGGGTACACTAGCAATGGATGCCCGTCCTGACTTGAATGGGAACCACATCTATGGATTATATTTCTATGGTTGGTTGCAGCTGTAGGTTTGCCTTTTGCAGATTTTAAAATACAAGAAATGGAAAAACTTTTGAAAAGCAAATGCCTACTGCTGAAAAGAGAAGTCTAATCTATCTGTAGAATCAATAGAAAAACAAAATCTCAACAACTCCCAATTTGTAGCAAACAGCAGCACTGTTTTTCAAAGTTGCTCATTTTGATACAGGCAATTGCCATGACAAGCGCATCACCGTGAGTAGCCTATGTCTTCATCATTAGGTGAGTCAGTTGCCACTGGGAATTGTATTTAGTAGGTTATGATATACAGTATATACTGCATATATATTGCCTCCTAATATTGTACAATCTGTGTGTCGCTTCATTGGCCTGGGCTATTGTTTGTTTGAATTCAAGACCAGATTGATCTCAGTTTGTCAGAGTAGCCTCATTTCGGTCATTTATGTGGTATTCAAAAGTGTTCAGCTAATGTCTTCTGTCATATACACTGGGGGCCAAAAGTTTGGAATATTACTCATTCAAGGGTTTTTCTTTATTTGCACAATTTTTTACACTGTAGAATAAAAGTGAAATCACTTCAAATCTATGACATAACACATATGGAATCATGTAGTAACCGAAAAAGTGTTAAACAAATCAAAATATATTTTATATTTGAGATTCTTCAAATTGCCACCCTTTGCCTTGATGAGAGCTTTGCACATTCTCTCAACCAGCTTCACCAGGAATTATTTTCCATGAGTCTGAATGACTTCCCGCATATGCTGAGCACTTGTTGGCTGATTTTCCTTCCCTGCGGTCCGACTCATCCCAAACCATCTAAATTTGGTTGAGGTTGGAACCAAAAATCGCAAATTGGGACTCCAGACCAAAGGATACATTTCCATCGTGTTTCTTGGCCCAAGCAAGTCTCTTCTTATTATTGGTGTCTTTTAGTAGTGGTTTCTTTGCAACAATTCGACCATGAAGGACTGATTTACACATTCTCCTCTGAACAGTTGATGTTGAGATGTGTCTGTTACTTGAACTCTGTGAAGCATTTATTTGGGCTGCAATCTGAGACTGGTAATGAATCATGTTATATCTACAGTAGCTTTGATTGGACTGATCATGTCAAAATCATACTTTCAAAATCTTAGAAGTCTTCATCATGAATCAAGTCGACAATAGAGTAGTTGGTTCTCTATAAGCCAATGTGTAATTCATATGCAGTGTTGCGTTGCAGTGAATGGAGTGGTGGAGTAAGGAGTCACCAGTACTCTGTATTAAACCCACTGCCCAGCACAATAGACCAATTTAAGTTTTGTAGACTCTGTTGAGTAGTTCCAATTACATATATTTGTATTTTATTAAAAGTGTATTTCTTTACATATAGCCTACACAAGTGTTCAACGTACCAGTATTGGTGTAAACTTTCTAAAGAAAAGATGGTATAAATAGTACAATATAAAAAATAAATGTATGTCAAATTATCCATTTGTGGTTGCAATGCTGTGAACTGCACTAAAGTGGCTTTTTTTTTGTTGATATTCCCAAAGTTTAGTATGTCTTTGTAGGGGGACTCTACCTGGTTTATTTAACCAGGTAGGTCAGTTGAGAACAAGTTCTCATTTGCAACTGCGACCTGGCCAAGACAAAGCAAAGCAGTGCGACAAAAACAACAAAACAGAGTTACACAGTAAACAAACATAGTCAAAAACACAATAGAAAATCTACATACAGAGTGCAAAATGTAGTGCATAATATCCCAACAAGCTCTCACAGTCTAAAGTCAGAATTAGACATTCATCCATGTTTCTCAAATGTAAAATGTCAAACACATTTCTAAGTGTTTGGTTGTGTCTCTGTATCGTTCCAAGTTTAAGTTTAGGCATTAACTCCGAATTCTAAAGGTTAGGCATGAACTCTGAATGTTTAAGGTAAGGGTTAAAGTTTGGGATAGGCTTAAAACAAAAATATCAAAAGCAACACTATCGATGGATTCAAATATGAAACCTTTGTAACCAGAGACAGATGCTTATGCTCATCTGCCATCCCCATCCATCACTATTGCTCCTAGGCGCCGGTTTCCACGTCATCTCCCGACGTCCTCAGACATGGATGGACGTTGAATACTGACTTGTATCATGGGTGACCTGCCTGAATTTCCTGCTGCCAGAAGATTATGGATCCCCATTAGCTGCTGCCTCTCTGTGCACATCCAAGGGCCAGGCGTGCTGCCCTGTTCTGAGCCAATTGCAATTTTCCTTTTTTGTGGCACCTGATCCCACGACTGAACAGTAGTCCAGGTGCGACCTGTAGGACCTGCCTTGTTGATGCTGCTGTTAAGAAGGTAGAGCAGCGCTTTAGTATTGATATACTTCTTACTCCAAGCATTTTAGTCACCTCAACTTGCTCAATTTCCACATTATTTATTACGAGATTTAGTTGAAGGTTTAGTGAATGATTTTGTTCCAAATACAATTATTTTAGTTTTAGAAATATTTAGGATTAACTTATTCCTTGCCACCCACTCTTTGTTAAGTGTTGCAGTTATTTCAGTCGTTCAAGTAGATGACATGTATAGAGGAGTGATTTACTCAAAGCCAGTGGCATGCATACTCATGTGAGTAAGCAATGGGTTTTTCAAAGAAACACCCTATTTAATTTCTTTATGCATCATGATCAACCATCATCCCACTCACACACACACACATAACCTCGAACCAGTAGCCCATCTAAATCAATACAAATAACCTCTGCTGTTCCCCTCTACCCTCCCCCTCCACACCTCATGGGGCGGCAGGTAGCCTAGCGGTTAAAAGCGTTGGGCCAGTAAACCCGAGCCGGCAAGGTGTAAAAATCTGCCGTTCTTCCCTTGAGCAAGGCAGTTAACCCCCAACAACAACATGTTCCTCAGATTATACCAAACACACACACACAAACATAATGTACTGTAGCTGTGTGCCTGTGCAGAGACCCAGACACTGAAGCACACGCTGCCATTTGATTTGTTATTCATCTCATTTTGGAGATCTCTCTTTCTCACACACTCAATTCAGATGTACACTATCTGGGTGAGTGGTTTCAATGGTAATTAGTGCAGTACAATATTATAACCGTTTTGGTCTATCACAACTCCAGTGTGATTTCTATAAACACAATTCTAATCAATCTCAAGTTTCTGAAAAATTGATGGACTGAAAGGGAACACAAAGGAGGAAGAGGAGAGACGTAAATACTGACCATGACTCTCCATGTATTACTATCTCAGTCTCTTAATATATCTCACTCTCTTTATATCTTTCTCTCCATCCTTCTCTCTGACGATAGCACTGAATTATATGTGTGTGTGGTTATGACAGGGGGTTGTAAACGCACATGGAGACAGGAAAACTGCACAGTGTGTTATTAAATGGAGCCCAATTAGATCCTCAATGTGTGTTTAGGCAGCCAAACGTCCCCGTCCCCGTCCTATGCCCAGTCTCTCTCTCCCTTATAATGAGGTCTATTAGCAGATGTAAATATTTACCTCTAGGTGACATCTGAGATTTATAACACACACTTCCCTATGTTCTTTAAAACAATATTTCAACGCTACGCTGTCTGTGTCTTGTGTGTGTGTGTGTTTGTGTGTTTGTGTGTGGCCCTTCAGGCAGTGAGGAGCACCGTGTGTGATGTTTGATTCTCCACCTCTCTAAACTGTCTGTTGTTTTCTCTCTCACTCTCTCTGTACTCTGATGATCTCACACTACAGGAGGCTCTAATGATCTGATCTTAGTACACACACACACACACACACACACACACACACACACACACACACACACACACACACACACGACACAGACAGCGTTGCATTTAAATATTATTTTAAAGAGAATCGTAAAGTGTGTGTTATAAATCTCAGATGTCACCTAGAGGTAAATATTTACATCTGCTAATAGACCTCATTATAAGGGAGAGAGAGACTGCTTAAATACACACTGAGGAACAGGTATCTAATTGGGCTTCATTTAATAACACACTGTGCAGTTTTCCTGTCTCCATGTCCATTTTCACCCCCCTGTCACAATCACAAACACAGTGCAGTCCCTTGTGTTAGAAGTCACCCACTGCAGAGAAATCCAATCCAGCTCTAAACTTATAAATTACATATACAGTACATACAGCGGGTGAAATAAGTATTGAACACGTCACAATTTTTCTCAGTAAATATATTTCCAAAGGTGCTATTGACATGAAAGTTTCACCAGATGGCAAATGTATGGTGAAATGATTGTCTTTCCACTTCCGTATTATGGCCCCAACAGTGCTCACTGGAACATTCAGAAGCTTAGAAATGCGCCTATAACCAATGCCATCATTATGTTTTGCAACAATTAGGTTGCGAATGTCTTGAGACAGCTCTTTGCTTTTACCCATCATGAGATGTGTCTTGTGTGACACCTTGGCAATTAATTTGCACTGACAGGGGGCTGGATTGCTTTTTAATTACTGATAGTTTTCAGCTGTTGTCTTGGCTTTCCATGCCTTTTTGAACCTCCCTTTCTTCATGTGTTCAATACTTTTTCCCCTGTGTCATTTCACATTATTACACATAACTTAATTTCTGAACTTATTTGTTTTGGTTTCTTTGTATGTATGGATTACTTGGGTTGTTACCAACATCTGGTGAAACTTTCATGTCAATAGCACCTTTGGAAATATATTTACTGAGAAAAATGGTGACATGTTCAATACTTATTTCACCCGCTGTATTGCGTACATTATGTTAGGATGACTGTTTTAGCTCCATACACATATTGTGCTAACAATATACAGATACAGTGCCTTCAGAAAGTATTCAGACCCCTTTACTTTTTCCATATTTTGTTGAGTTACAGACTGAATTTAAAATTGATAAAAAATTGTCTGTCCACGGTTGCAACACTCGCTACCGAGTTCCAAACTGCCTCTGGAGGCAACGTCGGTACAAGAACTGTATGTCGGGTACAATCCAGTTGTGCAAAGCTCTTAGAGACTCACAGCTGTAATCGCTGCCAAAGGTGATTCTAACATGCATTGACGCAGGGGTGTGAATACATGTAAATGGGATATTTCTATATTTAATTTTCAATAAATTTGCTAAACTTTCTAAAAACATGTTTTCACTTTGTCATTATCGGGTATTGTGGGTAGATGGGAGAGAGAAAAACTCCATATTTAATCAATTTTGAATTCAAGCTGTAACACAACAACATGTGGAATAAGTAATGAATACTTTCTGAAGGCACTGTACATATACAAATATATTCACATATACTTTCATGACTGTGTAAAGGGCTACTGCATGAACACAAGTTAAACAGCTGCAGCCTGCACTTCACAGCCCACATACAAAGGAGTCTCATCTCCTCACACACACACACACACACACACACACACACACACACACACACACACACACACACACACACACACAGACAAACAAACTGTGTATGACAGTGATCAATAATGAAAGCGCTACATTGTAAAAACTTGTCTAATTTCACAGATGCTGAACAAATTGTCCTCCCACCAAAATGAGAATGCTATTGTGTGTCTGGTATAATTTTAGTGGTGTGTGTGTGTGTGTGTTGCTTCAGACAATGACAGAGTCAGCGAGGCGTGACGAGAGTAGAGATGCAGGGAGAATATCTATTTGATTGTGTGTGTGCAGACAACTGGGTGCATATGTTTACAGATATAGGATCTTAATTTGACCTTTATTGTCACAGCAAAATAATGCTGCAGCAACAGGATTTTAACGTTTAGTCAATAATGTTGCTTGGTTAGGCTGTTAGCTGCCCAAAAGTAGGC
Source organism: Thymallus thymallus (assembly GCA_023634145.1). NCBI lineage: Eukaryota > Metazoa > Chordata > Actinopteri > Salmoniformes > Salmonidae > Thymallus > Thymallus thymallus. The sequence goes on along the minus strand of CM042393.1, from coordinate 15,244,377 downwards.
TACATGAAACGTGCAATACTCTTAATATAACTGTGTCTTAGTGTGGGTTTACAGTGAATTCCCACGGTGCAGGAAAATTCTCTGCAACAAAAGAGTGATCAAATGAAGACCCTATATCTGTATGTGGTGCCTGTGTGTGTCCGTGCCTCTTCCATTCATAAGACTGTAGCTATGAATTCCCAGACACTAACCACAGATGTTATTGTTGCCAGACAGCAAGAGGTACAGGTTTCACGTCACTGGGAGAGAGACAATGACAAGGTGTATGTGTGTGTCCGTGGGAGGAGGAAAACATTGAAAGACAGATAGAGAGAACATCAGACATAGCTTTGCCTGAATCCCCATATGCTTGTCTTATTGCTTCATTCTTATTTGGTGTTATTGGAGATTTTCTCTGCCAGTTACCTCCCAACACTCATATACTTTAGGTTACATCTCAAATGATCAAGTTGAAACATAAACTTCCAAACATGAACAGAGAGAGAGAGAGAGAGAGAGAGAGAGAGAGAGAGAGAGAGAGAGAGAGAGAGAGAGAGAGAGAGAGAGAGAGAGAGAGAGAGAGAACACTAAATTACATTGTCTGATGACATTTATCAGATCACAGTTACTCTGACACCTTGTCGCGTCTTGTCTCGCTGTGTGTGTGTGTCCTTGTCTCCCTCTCTTTAAATTTTTTAACATTTTCCTCGTTAAGGCTTATTAAGGCCAGCGACGCCCACGTCTCGTTAAAGGTTATCTGTTAATTACCACGACAATGTAAAGGTCACACGGGGTGACCCACACACACACACACTCGTGGTGACTTGAGCTTGCACTTTTCAGTACACTCCTACTCTGCCCACAAAACACACACACACTTAATTCAGGGTCCCAAGTATTTTCTGTGCGGCATGTGAAGAGGTATCGCAAGGAACAATGTTTGTTTCCATTTCATATAAAAGTCTAAATTCCATTTAGAAAACACTGTTGATATTGGTGCACTGCCCTTCAAGCGACCCACTGTTTATTTCCATGCTAATTTAATCATATTACTCCAGAAATAAACCTATTGTTGTTGGTTTTGTCAACAGTAACAGAATTGCTAGCAGGGTTCATTGCAGTAATAATAACAAAGAGGTTCTGCACTATAAGCAAACCTTTTTGTCCCCTTAAATCCTGTTCTCCCTCTCTCTCTCTCTCTCTCTCTCTCTCTCTCTCTCTTGCTTAGATGGAGAGAAATTACTAAAGGAATGGATTTATAAAGGTCATGTCTACAATGTGTCTTTACTGTAGTGAATGACCCAGCTCAGTTTCCCTGCCTGCAGCACCACTGGCATTCATACCAACATGTCCATTTTATCTGGAACACACCGTAAAGTCACAGTCAGAACAGATGGAGGTAGTGAAAGGTACTCTGAGAGAAGGAAAGCGAGAGAGAGGTTAGTGGTGGTGTTGCCGTGTAATTCTGGCTGAGCTCCAGTAGAGCCCGAGGACCCAATGTCGCAGCTCTGATGAGGGAGCTCTATGCCAGCACACTCTCTCCCTCTCCCTCAGAGTGATCCATGTCCCAGAGAAAAGTGCTGATTTAGCAGAGAACCACAGTAAAGGTATTTACAGACCAGTCACTCTCACTCTCTCTCTCTCTCTCTCTCTCTCACACACACACACACACGGAGAGAGTAGAGTAGTTACAGACCAGTCTGTAGTTACAGACCACTCAACACAAGCCTGTCAGCTCCGAAAGAATGGTTTCTGACCAAACTGTCACTGCCAGTCGTCCCCTCTCTGCCTACAGAGGCAGACACACACACACACACCTACCCATCTATTGTTCAGCAGAGTGAACATACCCTGCGGAAATGTACCTGATGTATAACCTACTCCCACAGGAATAATGCTTACGCAAGCTTGCACGCACACACACACATACACACACACACACCCTCAGGGGAGGAAGAGATATTGCTGTTAGGGAGGAGGGGAGCAACACAGTATCACGTTATTGTTAAATAGACAATCGCTTGTTTGAAATATACTGTACCTTTCTCTGCTTGACAAGGTCAGCCCTGAGACTGTGGATCGTGTACAGGCGTGTGTGCACAGTGGGCAGACGGCTCAGTGGGCAGACGGCTCAGTGGCCTTGCCGTCTATTTTCTATTTTCAGTCAGTTTAGTCCTGCACGGTTTTGTTGGTGTCTTTCTACAGGGCAGCTTGGCAGCTGGGGAGGGTTTTCTTCAGGAGCGCAGCAACAGAACAGCAGAACCTCATCTCCAAGGCAAGAGATTTGAGAACAGCATCACAGTGTGACCTAGCAAGGACACCTAGTATGGCAAGCAAGTGATTGTGAGGATGGAATTTTGTAGCCTTCGTATATGTTTGCATCAAATTTCCAACTCAAATCCAAAATCAAATCAAATGTTATTTGTCACATGCGCCGAATACAACAGGTGTAGACCTTACAGTGAAATGCTTACCTACAAGCCCTTAACCAACAATGCTTTAAGAAGTTAAGAAAATACATTGAAAATATAACATTTTAAATAAAAGTAACAAATAATAAAACAGCAGCAGTAAAATAACAATAGCGAGGATATATACAGGGGTACCGGTACAGAGTCAATGTACAGGGGCACCGGTTAGTCCAGGTAATTGAGGTAATATAGAGTTAAAGTGACTATGCATAGTTAATTAACAGAGTAGCAGTAGCGTAAAAAAGGTGTCTGATGGCCCTTTGATTAGCTGTTCAGGAGTCTTATGGCTTGGGGGTAGAAGCTGTTAAGAAAACCTTTTGGACCTAGACTTGGCGCTCCGGTACCGCTTGCCATGCGATAGCAGAGGGAACAGTCTATGACTAGGGTGACTGGAGTCTTTGACAATTTTTAGGGCCTTTCTCTGACACCGCCGGGTATAGAGGTCCTGGATGGCAGGAAGCTTGGCCCCAGTGATGTACTTCGCCGTACGCACTACCCTCTGTAGTGCCTTGCGGTCGGAGGCCGAGCAGTTGCCATACCAGGCAGTGATGCAACCAGTCAGGATGCTCTCAATGGTGCAGCTGTAGAACCTTTTGAGGATCTGAGGTCCCATGCCAAATCTTTTCAGTCTCCTGAGGGGGAATAGGCTTTGTCGTGCCCTCTTCACGACAGTCTTTGGATATTAAAACGTTTGTTGGTGATGTGGAGACCAAAGAACTTGAAGCTCTCAACCTGCTCCACTACAACCCAGTCGATGAGAATGGGGGCGTGCTCGCTCCTTCTTTTCCTGTAGTCCACAATCATCTCCTTTGTCTCGATCACGTTGAGGGAGAGGTTGTATGTCCTGGCACCACACTGCAAGGTCTCTGACCTCCTTCCTAGAGGCTGTCTCATCGAAAGTTGTGTAATTATTATATATTGCATTTGTGTATGTGATGAATGACGATAGCTGGCAATCAACTGCAGTAATGGATTATTACCACATTACCATTTGATTTGGATGGATGGTTGACACAATAGAAAGGTAGGGCGATATTTTGGGGCCTTTAAATTCTTACAATAACAATACTTAATAGCCAACACAGGTAGGCTAGTGAAAGGCTAATCCAGTAAGATTGTGAACTTCAACCTTTTGAAAATGTTATTTAACAGTAAATAGCCTAGCATTTTGTAAACTGAATAAAAGCCACAATACTTAATTCACGTTTCAGAGAAAAGGATGAGAGAGGTAAGAGGAGGGGAGAGGAGAGGGAGGTGAGTTGAGGTGAGGGAAGTGGGTGAGGCGGTTTCAGGTAGGATTCTGGGTCATTAAGTATTCATTGGATTTAAATTAGCCTGGAGGAGAGTGAGGGATGAGAAGATCAGACTATTGCTATTAAAGTGGAGGAGTGGTGAGGGGGTGGGATAACAGGAGAAAGAAAGAGAGTGGAGAGAAGGACACGGACAGGGACAGCATACTAAGAGACACACACACTTCAGAGTCTGGGATATAATAGGGAGCACTACTGTCAATCTAGGAAAGTCACAAAGCCAACCCCCTGACACACACACACACAAACACACACAAAGAGAAAGAAAGAGATACGTATAATGTTATTCTGAGCAGCTCTCCATTGGCCCATAGGCTAACATAACAGGCCATGCATGTGCCTGGTCTCTAATGCATGGAATAATAGCACACACACACACAGTCATATAACAGGCTGCGCCTGTGTGTATTTGGTCCCAAAGCCGCAGAATAAAAGCAGTCATTACCAAGATGAGCACTCTCACACACTGTCACATTGTCCAGCAAGTTATTCCGGAGCCAGTGTATCTTATTACCCAGGAGCCCCAACACTGCTCTATTATTCTGGGTGGGTGGGCGGGTGGGTGGGTGGGTGGGAGGGGGAGAGAGAGAATGTATTATTCAGCTGAGTCTACTGGGAAAGGAGCTACTCACTGTGCTACTTACAACAGGCTTATGTAGGCCAAAAAGATTTAAACAAATGTACCACACACAAGCACGCATACACACAACACTAAATTAAATAGTCAGATGACATTTACCAGATCACAGTTACTCTGACACCTTGTATCGTCTGTGTGTGTGTGTGTGTCCTTCTCGTTAGCACAAACACACACACATGCGGGTGACAACAGGCGGTGGTGGATGAGTATGAAAGAAGTTATGTTTGGTAAAAGCCTTAGTAAGTGTCCATCAGCTTGTGTGTGTGGGTGTTTAGTAAGCTACAGTAGCGTGTGTGGCTTGCTCAGTGGCAGTGTTGTGTTCGAGACCACCTAAAGCGAGACCGAGTCAAGACGAGACCGGGAAAAGGGTTCAGAGACTGAGTCAAGACCAAGATCAGAAAAATGTCCAATTCAAGTCCAATTCAAGAGCATGATTGTAATTTTGTCAAATCACCACATAATAAGAGTTCAAAATGTCCAGTATTTCTGTGTTCATACTTAAGAACAACATATGGATCTTTAGACATTCAGAATAGTGAAAAAATGCATGCTGAGGGAAAATAGAGCCACTACAAATTATTACTAACCTAAACACAGTGGGGAACAATGGGCCTGCGCCTTCAGAGAAGGGCTAAGGATTTATAAAATAATGATTACAATAATATAATAATAATAACTACAATATTATTTTCAATTATGTTTGGATTTAATCTCTTCAGTTTTTGTTGAGAAGGAAAGGGTTACCACTGCTGGTCTCTGGGGAGATAAATCTAGCTGGGGAAATAAATCTAGTCAGCCATTGGCTGGGCTAGGCCATCAGACGCTAGATAAAGGCATCTGCCTTTCAACTGTATTAAGGCAACATTTTGGGAGTGACAGTGGAATCAACCAATCACATTTTGACTTAATGGGTGGGACCGTTTTTACAAAAACGTCTGCCTTCTTGAAGGCCAACAGGTCACTGCCCAATAGTGAGCAGTAGTTTTTCCACGGTCTAGCTAGCTAGCTTTTGTTGTTGTCTAGTTTGCAGCGGCTGCAGCAGGTGTAATCAAAGAGGATAGCTTCTCCCTTTTCAAGAATAAGTTTGGTGAATGGACCTGTCTTTTTTATTGCAGCGCGCTTGCTGTTGTAAGCCATCTCTTTGAAAATAACTTGTGTATGAAACATTGTTGCATTTTAAGTGGAACTGAAAGCATTTTAGCAATATGAAATCGTATTAAAATCTGTTCATATACACCCCCAGGAACAATGACACTTTTTAAACATTTTCTGACAAGCGACCCCTTCCCCCATTTAAATAACTTCATAGAATGTTTGGGAATGACGTATGCTAAAGGCATTTGTGAAAATTCTATAGTAATATAGAGTGGGAAAGCGGCTGTGCATTTGGACAATTAATAGACACTGCAGTAAATAAAACCAAGTACAAACATCTGTCTTGTCCAGGACTGGAGTCTACACAGACCGGTGTGCTATAGCCAATCAGAGCTACAGTAGGCCTTTATACAAACAAGCCATTTGCCACACGGGCCTGCCATCATTCACTTTGAACTGGACTGTGTGTTTACAGGCAGTACAAACAGCGCGACTTTCGATCATTAGAACGCATTTGCCAAAAGCCACAAAATACACCTGAATGGATTTCTGCAAATACTGTATGTAAACACCACGGGAGTCCTCTTAAATGTGGGAACTTCACAGTCCTATTGATCAAGCAACCATGAAAAGGTAGGTTCTCTTGCCCTCAGTTGGTTAGACACATCAACAAGATCAACAACTAATGCTAGCCAGAGCAAGATGAGCTCAAATCTAATGAAGGAACATTAGATAAACCCTCTCAAAGGTTTTATTTAATCAATTTTAGAATAAGGCTGTAACAAAACAAAATGTGGAAAAAGTCAAGTGTCTGAATACTTTCCGAATGCAGTGTATGCACACACACACCCTCTCTTTTCATCCCACAGATGTGGAGGGACCTGTATTCGTCTGCATCCTTCACTTCTTCTACCACTCTTTTTACCCTCTTCTCTCTGGGTTCATTCTTCCTCCTCTCCCTGTTAGTAATGGGTAGTTTGTTTGTGTGTATATTACTGGGTAGTGTGTGTTAGGATGCAGCTTCTCTCACAAGATAATGAGTTTCTTCTTTCCCCTGGGACGACACTCTCACACCCTCCTGTATGTGTATTTGTGTGTGTGACTTACAGATTCCTGCTACAGCACTGCCTCATACGATTCCCTTTGACCAGGAAGGAAAGGACAGTGAAGACTTGTGCAAGCCCCATGAGCAAATGCCTTTAAATCAGTGGGCTAACACTGTCAACCAAGGTTAGAACCTAGACATTCACACTTACTTTACAAAGACAAACCACAATTAGAGCAGTTTTACCTCAAAACCCATTCATTTTGGATTGTCAGGTTCTAAGGTGTTCTAGTATAGAAAATACATGTCCTCTGGCTTGTTCCATATATGGTTTGTACAACACTACACATTGTTATGGGTTCACATATATCTTAAAATAGATCTTTGACACTACAATACAACACATTGTCATCCCTTCTGGATGACACATACAAGTATTTTAAATTACCTTGATGATAGGCATTACACATGGTGATCTTAGGCTTGTGTGCGGCTGCTCGTCCATGGAAACCCATTTCATGAAGCTCCCGACGAACAGTTCTTCTGCTGATGTTGCTTCCAGGGGCAGTTTAGAACTCAGTAGTGTGTTGCAACCGAGGACAGACGATTTTTACACGCTACGCGGTTCAGCACTCAGCGGCCCCGTTCTGTGAGCTTGTATGGCCTACCAACTTGCGGCTGAGCCGTTGTTGCTCCTAGACATTTCCACTTCACAACAACAACACTTACAGTTGACAGGGGCAGCTCTAGCAGAGCAGAAATTTGACAAACTGACTTGTTGGAAAGGTGGCATCCTATGAAAGTCTGAGCTCTTCATTAAGGCCATTCTACTGCCAATGTTGGTCTATGGAGATTGCATGGCTGTGTGCTCGATTCTATACACATGTCAGCAACGGGTGTGGCTGGAATAGCCGAATCCACTAATTTGAAAGGGTGTCCACATACCTTCGTATATATAGTGTAGCAGGTCAGAGAATTTTGCAATGAACAAACTATTCAAGGTGGGTTGTTTTATGTTCAAGCTAAATAAAAAGAGAAGGCTCTCAAATAAGTAACATTCAGCACACGACACAGAGCTACAGTTGAAGTCGGAAGTTACATACACCTTAGCCAAATACATTTAAACTCAGTTTTTCACAATTCCTGACATTTAATCCTAGTAAAAAGTCCCTGTCTTAGGTCAGTTAGGATCACCACTTTATTTTAAGAATGTAAAATGTCAGAATAATAATAGAAGAGAACGATTTATTTCAGCTTTTATTTATTTCATCACATTCCCAGTGGGTCAGAAGTTTACATACACTCAATTAGTATTTGGTAGCATTACCTTTAAATTGTTTAACTTTGGTCAAACGTTTTTGGGTAGCCTTCCCACAATAAGTTGGGTGAATTTTGGCCCATTCCTCCTGACAGAACTGGTGTAACTGAGTCAGGTTTGTAGGCCTCCTTGCTCACACATGCTTTTTCAGCTCTGCCCACACATTTTCCATAGGATTGAGGTCAGGGCTTTGTGATGGCCACTCCAATACCTTGACTTTGTTGTCCTTAAGCCATTTTGCCACAACTTTGGAAGTATGCTTGGGGTCATTGTCCTTTTGGAAGACCCATTTGCAATCAAGCTTTAACTTCTTGACTTATGTCTTGAGATGTTGCTTCAATATATCCACATCATTTTCCTTCCTCATGATGCCATCTATTTTGTGTGCACCAGTCCCTCCTGCAGCAAAGCACCCCCACAACATGGTTGGGATGGTGTTCTTCAGCTTGCAAGCTTCCCCCTTTATCCTCCAAACATAACGATGGTCATTATGGCCAAACAGTTCTATTTTTGTTTCATCAGACATTTCTCCAAAAAGTACGATCTTTGTCCCCATGTGCAGTTTCAAACAGCAGTCTGGCTTTTTTATGGCGGTTTTGGAGCAGTGGCTTCTTCCTTGCTGAGCGGCCTTTCAGGTTATGTTTTACTGTAGATATAGATACTTTTGTATCTGTTTCCTCCAGCATCTTCACAAGGTCCTTTGCTGTTGTTTTGGGATTGATTTGCATTTTTCTCACCAACGTACGTTCATCTCTAGGAGACAGAATGCGTCTCCTTCCTGAGCGGTGTGACGTCTGCGTGGTCCCATGGTGTTTATACTTGCGTACTGTTGTTTGTACAGATGTGGAGGTCTACAGTGTTTTTTTCTGAGGTCTTGGCTGATTTCTTTTGATTTTCCCATGATGTTGAGCAAAGAGGCACAGAGTTTGAAGGTAGGCCTTGAAATACATCCACAGGTACACCTCAATTTGAATCAAATGATGTCAATTAGCCTATCAGATGCTTCTAAAGCCATGACATAATTTTCTGTAATTTTCTAAGCTGTTTAAAGGCACAGTCAACATAGTGCATGTAAACCTCTGACCCACTGGAATTGTGATATAGTGAATTATAAGTTAAATAATCTGTCTGTAAACAATTGTTGAAAGAATTACTTGTAATGCACAAAGTAGTTGTCCTAAACAACTTGCCAAAACTATAGTTTGTTAACATGAAATCTGTAGAGTGGTTGAAAAATGAGTTTTAAAAACTTCAACCTAAGTGTATGTAAATTTCCGACTTCAACTATACATACAGATGTGCTCAAATTTGCTCAATTCCTCCTGAAAAGTGATGAAATTAAAAGCTATTTTATTATGTATACTTGCATGCCTTTGGTATGTCATAGAATAAAGCAAAGAAGCTGTGAAAAGAGATTAATTATTGCTTATTCTAAACATATATTCTAAAATGGCCTGGACACATTTGTTGGTACCCCTTAGAAAATATAATAAATAATTGGATTATTGTGATATTTCAAACAAATTAGTTTCTTTCATTCGTATCACACGTCTCCAATCTTGTAATCAGTCATTCAGCCTATTTAAATGGAGAAAATTAGCCACTGTGCTGTTTGGTATCATCGTGTGCACAACACTGAACGTGGACCAGAGAAAGCAAAGGAGAGAGTTGTCTGAGGAGATCAGAAAATAAGGAAATAATAGACAAGCATGGTAAAGGCTACAAGACCATCTCCAAGCAGCTTGATGTTCCTGTGACAACAGTTGCAAATATTATTAAGAAGTTTAAGGTCCATGGAACTGTAGAAACCTCCCTGGGCGCGGCCGCAAGAGGAAAATCGACCCCAGATTGAACAGAAGGATAGTGTGAATGGTAGAAAAAGAACCAAGGATAACTGCAAAAAGAGATACAAGCTGAACTCCAAGGTGAAGGTACGTCAGTTTCTGAACGCACCATCCATCACTTTTTGAGAGAAACTGGGCTCCATGGAAGAAGACCCAGGAAGCCTTCACTTTTGAAAGAAAAACATAAAAAAGCCAGACTGGAATTTGCTAAAATGCATATTGACAAGCCACAATCCTTCTGGGAGAATGTCCTTTGGACAAATGAGTCAAAACTGGAGCTTTTTGGCAAGTCACATCACATGTTCACAGACGGAGGCTTTCAAAGAAAAGAACACCATACCTTATAGTGAAACATGGAGGAGACTATTCTGAAGTGGCCTTCTATGAGTCCTGATCTGAATCCTGTCGAACATCTATGGAAACAGCTGAAACTTGCAGTCTGAGACAGCAGGAGCAGTTTACTCAGGAATAATGTCCCAAACTAGCTGTTAACAGGTGCAGAAGTCTCATTGAGAGCTACAGAAAATGTTTGATTGCAGTGATTGCCTCTAAAGGTTGTGCAACAAAATAATAGGTTAAGGGTCCCACCATTTTTGTCAATGCCATTTTCATTTGTTTTATTATTTACAATATTATGTTGAATAAAAAATCAAAAGCAAAGCCAATTACTTTTGTCAGTTTCAAGTTATTTCAGAGAAAATTGGGCATTCTTCGTTTTTTTGTGGAGGGGTACCAACAAATTTGACCACGTCTGTATATACTTGTCTCTATAAATGACGGCTTAACATTTAGGGAGCTACAATCACTGACTGGAACTAGGCCTGGGTTATGGGGTTGCGGCTAGGTGGACAGGTGGGCTAGGGTAGTGGCTGGGGGGTTAGAGGTCTGGGTCAGGGGGGTAGCAGTAGCCAGTCCCCCTGTGTGTGGAGCCCTGCTGTGGTCTGTGGTTGGGGTCTGGGGCAGGGATAGTGGCTTCAGTCTCCCCCCTCTTCCCCCGGTACCTGGCAGTGTCCAGAAGCACTTTGACACTCTGAGAGAAGACAGCTCTGGGGTCTGTGGCAGGGAGGGCAGAACAGCTCTACCTCAAACTTCTCCATGTACTGAGGATTGATAAAGAGAGAGAAAGAGAGAGGGCAGGAGAGAGAGGGCGAGGGGTTATAGAGGAAACGCACCAGAAAGACGAACGGCTTAAAGTAGCGTGTGGCGGTGGTGTGTTAGTGATCACCTGCTGAGTGTCGACGATTGGCGGCAATTCAACATGTAGAATCGTCAGGAAATTAACTGAAAGTGACGGCCGATGTTCTGTCGTCAGTCGCGATAGGACGACCAACCATTGCTCTGGTGTGTTTCCTCTTTTATACACATGGTGGATGTGAGTAAATCCATCCCTAAACTGTATTGATCCAGATCACTGCTTCTACAGGTCAATGTCCCAGTCAGGGATTCAACAGATTAAGATTAAGGTCACTTTATTGGTCAATTGCACATAGTCCAACAGAAATGTGACTTCCGCTTTTAACCCAACCTCTCCTAAAGACACACATGCATACACATATAGCAGTGGTCCCCAACCGGTCGATCTTCAAGGCATTTCTAGTTACAATTCATCCCAAAGGTGTTCGATAGGATTGAGGTCAGGGCTCTGTGCAGAACCTGTCGGCAACGGGTGTGGCTGAGATAGCCAAATCCACTAATTTGAAGGGGTGTCCACATACTTTTGGATATAAAGTGTATGTACATATACTGTAGGTAGGTATAAAGTGACTAGGCAGCAGCAAAGATAATAAAAAGTAGCAGCAGTGTATGTGATGAATCAAAAGAGTTGGCGCAAAAAGGGTCAACGCAGATAGTTAAATAGTTAACCAATAGCTATACCGGACTATTGTGGAGTGCAATAGAGATTGCGTCATCTGTGGATCTGTTGGGGCGGTATGCGAACTTGAGTGGGTGAAGGGTTTCTGGGATGATGGCATTGATGTGAGCCATGACCATTCATGATCTCAGGTGTATGTGTTACCTATGGGACCGGCCTGTCCAGCTGTGTAACTCTGTTCCTTTGAGAGGGGTGTGTGGAGAGCCACTCAGGGATGGTCGGTTCTCCTCTCAGCTGCTTACTGATCTCCATCTGCTGCCAGAACACTAGCCCTGCCCGCACATCAGCACACCCCAGGAGGGAGAGGCACAGATAGGGTTACACACCCACAGGCTACCCTGAGTGCCTGTCTGGTTGTCATAGAAATGTTGACTATACATTACTAGCGCGTTCTGAACAGTCAGAATGTTAGAGGAGGGAGAGAAACTTTCTATTGACCATATTCAGCAGAGTCAGAATGCATGAGTGAGACTGAGTAACTGTCCTATCCTGTACCTTGGCAGCCAGCTGGAGTCCAACTTGATCAGCTTCTGCCTACAACTTCCTGCTGTAGGGACAATCAGAGAGAGAGGGCAATAAGTACATTATTTTCTGTAAATGTATTGCTTGTTCCCACCTATTTCATCTGAATCGGACCTAATATAGAGATTACATTTTGGAACAGTGAATCTAATAGAAGACACCCAGGACGAGGTTGGAACTGATTAATCCATATACATTTTCTAATCTCAAATCTAATTAAACTCTCCTCTGTATTGGAGGGTATGAAGTTCTCAGAGGAAATTGTCAGAAACTAACTCAAAACATTTCTCTCAGAGCAAGAAGAATATCCGATTACAACAGTCAGTGATTCTGATTTAATTGAAAAGGGCTGAGACTAGAGTCTCTCTGCTACTTAAACAGCTATGCCATCGGTCCAGAAACAACATTAGTGTCTCCGACTTCTAAAGTACTGTCTGTCTGTGAGCTTCTTATAACTATGGCTGATGACGCAACCCCACTGCAATTAATTATGTCCTCTCTGTAGACCTGAAGCAGACCTGAGCTCTGCGCTTTAGATCAGGTGATGTGAATGAAATTGTGGAGTTGAGAGCAGTACTAGTGTAGCATTACTGAGACTGAGTCACCCTGCACATAACAGGACATAATGTAGCCCCCAAGCACACACACATACTGATGAAGGTGGAGAAATACCTGAAAAAGAAGAGATAACAGCAGGGAGGAGGTCAGAGACCTGGCAGTGGTGCCAGGACAACAACCTCTCCCTCAACGTGAGCAAGACAAAGGATCTGATCGTGGACTACAGGAAAAGGAGGGCCAAACACGCCCCCATTCACATCTAAGGGACTGTAGTGGAGTGGGTCAGAGTTTCATGTTCCTTGGTGTCCACATCACCAACAAACTATCATGGTCCAAACACACGAAGACAGTCGTGAAGAGGGCACGACAACACCTTTTCCCCCTCAAGAGACTAAAAAGATTTGGCATGGGTCCTCAGATCCTCATAAAGTTATACAGCTGCACCATCGAGAGCATCCTGAACGGTTTAATCACCACTTGGTATGGCAACTGCTCAGCATCTGACCGTAAGGCACTACAGAGGGTACATCACTGGGGCCAAGCTTCCTGACATCAAGGACCTATATACTAGGCGGTGTCAGAGGAAGACCCACAGAATTGTCAAAGACTCCAGTCACCCAAGTCATAGACTGTACCCTCTGCTACCGCAAGGCAAGCAAGTTGTTTGTCAGAAGGTGAGCTGATGAATGTATGCTACGACCTCTAACATCCCAGTGAACATAAACACCTTACCATTCTGAGGAGAGAGAGACCGGTATCATACAAACAACGTAACTTTAGCTGTAGCTGAAGTGATTCACCTTTACCTTACCGTTCTAGAATTGATCTGGACTGGAAATAAAACAAACATGTCACACACAGGGACTGGGACTCACAGGCAGTACAAAGGTGTTGACATTAAGGCTTCCCGACCACGTGGAATCTCCATGGAACAGAGGAGACCTCTGGGATGTCTTTGTTCCTCTGGGCCAGGTGATGCACCACTCTCTCAACCCCCTGGTGACGAGGGTCCTTCTCTGGAACCAACAACTGAGCAAACTTCTCCATGTACTGAGGAGACAAACAAGGCTTGGTTCAGTCATAATAGGATAATAAATAGGTTTATCGGAATGGTTGAATATAATGATCTTCCTTATTAGATTGAATAAAGAGCAATAGTGATGGCGTCTTTTTGTAGGCACTAACATGGCTCGTTAGACAAAGCCTATGGGGAAATAAATGTTTTTCTGGGATAAATGTTGAAAATACGGTCTGTAGTAAACACAGGCTTAGGAGATCTTAAACGTTTTGTTCTGAGGAAATCTTAATCAGCTAACGTCACTTTTGTGAATTTTGAAGCATTTATATAATCAAAACAAGCACTTAAAGGTTCAATAATTAATAAAGGTCATGTTAACTGACTGATATTATCTCATAGAACAAAACTTATAAGATCCTAAACCTGTGTTAGCCTCTGACCTTATTTTCAACGTTTATCCCAAAACCCTATTCTTTCCCCATTAATTTCCCCCATAGGAATGGCTGAACGAACCAGAGGTAATTCATTTCCAGTTTTTAAGATTACAAGTTGGCGAGCTCTCTAGGGCCCACAGGGTTAACAGCATCTCTCTCACTTATCTCCCCACTCTGTCTTACCCAGTCTGATCACTGCAGCCAGCACAATGTAGTTCTCTCTACTGAACACTAGGAGTGATTCCAAGTTTAGTCATGAATAACAGTGCCATGATCACAATAGCAACCATACCCCCAGCCACCAGCTGCCAATGGCAGCGTCAGGCACACAGACACAGGAGCTGCTGTTATTGGGCGGGAGGGCCAGCCACCACTTCCTGAGGCTCCTAGAGGAGAGGGATCACCAAAAACCCCATGTAGTACTACTAGAGACAGGGACACCAAAAACACCCTCGTAGCAGCAACATCTGATCCATCTCACCATCATAAACCATCAATGTAGATGGACTGAGACCACACTCAGATCTGTGTGTGTTTTTTACCTGCCCAGTATAGTAGCCTCTATCTCCTGCAGGGGTTTGAGTACCAGCCATATTAATGAAGGCAGGGCGCGGTGAGGAGCAGAGGTATGAAAGAGGTTCTGTCCACACTGAGACAACCATATAACAGAGACACAGTTGACAGGAGGGCCAAGCCTGGGGTTCCCCACTAGGAGAAGTCCTGTTCTTACATTCTCAGACAAGAGAAGTTGTGCTGGTTGAGTAGTAGAGTTTTGTAAAAGGTACCGTCCTCCTGTTTATTGGTCTCTGTTGGCAGAAGGTCGTTGGAAAGCTTCTAGACAGGTAGGCAAGGAGGCAACTGCCTTGGTTCCTGAAGAGACACTGACACAACAACTCCATGGCACCACTTCCTGAAATGCCCATCTGAAAACCTATGGAAGAACAGTCAACTGTCATTAGTTTGCAATTGCCACAAATGTTTCCCTGAGATTGCCCACCTTTAACTGTGGTATTATGTATAGCTAATGATATTATTAACAGAGATTCAATGTTGTCATGTCATTGCAGTTTCGCCAGCTAGAGCACAGCACCGCTAATGTTAGCAAGTTAGCTAGCTTGTCTTGATGCAAAATGCAGATCAGAATGGCATGCGTAAACTACACTTTGTAGCTTTGTATGATCGATACTCGGAGGGCTAATACTATACATGCCAGTCTCACTTGGCTAAGAGTTGAGCAAAGATGGACTGCGTCACTTCTTGTTTTTATAAGAAACATTAATGGCGAAATTCCAAATTGTTTGCATAGTTAACTTACACACAGCACTGCCACACACTTACCCCACCAGACATGCCACCAGGGGTCTTTTCACAGTCCCCAGGTCCAGAACAAATTCAAGAAAACTTACAGTATTATACAGAGCCATGAGTTCACGGAACTCCCATCTTATATAGTGCAAGTGAACAGCAAACCTAGTTAAAAATAAATAAAGCTACACCTCAAGGCACAATGCCTAACCCTCATGTGACTTACTTGTTGTATGTATTGACTGATAGATGCACACACACATTCCATGTTAATGTTTGTAATGTATTTTTCTTTATACGTCAGACCCCAGCTGTCGCCATTGGAGTCGGCTAATGGGGATCCTAATAAATCAAATCAACCTCCTTGGCTCCATCTTGTCAATGCATTTTCCACTTACTTTGACGGTGCTCTGCAAGTCAAAACTTGCTTGGCAAAGGAGGAACCAGAGTTTCTAAAACATACTGTAGTGTACTCTCTTTGGAGGGACGGTGGTGTTGTGCATCAGAAAATCCCCCATCATGCGCTAGGTCAACATTCCGACAATGACCGTCTCGTCAAGTATAACATTCTGCAGTGTATATTAATGTTTGATAAATTGTGTTAATAAACTGAACTGACATGCATTACAAAATATACACATTTTATTATCGACAGTGATACAGGTTCTAAACAGGAACTATTATTTTCTATTTTCTGTTTAACTTCACTATAAAGCATTTGAACATCAAATGTGCAAACTTAAACATTTCATTGCCTTTCATTCCTTTTTTCAAAAGGTGTGGAATGGTATAACTTACTGTACATATGGTATGAAAAATAACATGTAAAAACTTGCTACTTCACTTGTTCTAGCAATGTTTATTTTTATTAAATACAGTATAAAGCCACCTAAAACAGTAAGCAGACTTGATTTAGCTTGCATTGTGCAACGGGTAGACAGAGTTCTCTCTTTTGGAAACAACCTCCACAGAGTGCACCAGTCGAGCTAAATCAAGTACGCCTACTAATGGAGCTACATCCATATTTTTTATGATAAATTATTTAAAGAGACCCATTGATTCTTGAACTGTCGTACCCCATCAGAACCCAAAATATATGCTTGTTTTACTAAAATGTTTATAAACAAAGTGTAAACAACCTTATAGCCTTCAAACATGGTTGAAACTATCATTTTTATTTCATGGATGGCAAGTCCTTGCATCCATAGCTCAGTCTATGAATTTAGGAGTGGTTACATATCTCCAGCCCCATCCCCCAGCTTTTTACCAAAATAGGGGCAGGGAAAACGCTTTGTTATTGTTTCAACTGCTGATTGCCACTTTACGAAATAGATACATAGACAAATCTATTAGATTCAGAATAGATAATCATGACCAGTCAACAACACAGAACCAAACTGTATTGGATGTAAGTTCTCTTGGTTAGCTGTGTGTGAGTTAGTAGTTTCTATATTAGGCGTTTCTATATTATCAATTGGCAAGACCGATTCATTCTCCCAGTTTTCCTGTGTTCCTATGTCGTCTGTTCCTCGGACGTTGATTGGCTGAGCGAAGGGGAAGGCATGGGTGTTGATTGGCTCTGAGGAGTCAGAGGTTTCACCCTCATCCTGGTCTCTTGGTTTCTCGGTAACAAAGTGTGACAGGAAGAGTGTGTGGATCTGGGAGAGGAAGGGGTCTCCCTCCTCCTCTAGCAGGGGCTCCAGATACCTCCCTAAAGATGACATCATCTAGAAAGAGAAAGACAGAGGGTGTGACAGGGAGGAGAGAGAGCGCAAGACAGGGATTGGAAAGGAATGGGATACAAGGTTGGAACAGACATTGAGAGATGGAAGTGAGGCAGGGATGAGTGAGAAATATGACAAAGGACTCAGACAGCAGAGAGAAGGAGGGCTGAGACAGCAATATGAAACAGGGTAAGACGGAGTGAAGAGACAAGGTGATCTACCTTCTCCAAACAGGTGAGATGAGAGTCCCTGCGGAATAGCCTGTCCATCTGGACACTGCCGTGGGCGTGTTTATACTTGTGGATGATCCACTCTGCCCTCCTCATCAGCTGGCACCAGTCAGGCTGCTGCTGGGAACACTGATAGTCAAACCTGTATGGCAGCTCTGAGAGACGGAGGGAGGGGGAGAAGGAAGGAGAGAGGTAGAGGGAGGGAGAGAGGATGCACATGCACGCTCAGAGTATATATATATATATTTATTTTCTACCAAGTTGATTAGAGGTTGTGAAATGGGTCATGTTAAGACGTGTGTGTCATACTCTGGGGTCCAGGTCCTTGGTCCTCTCTGACCATCAGGCAGGTGGTCTGGGAGTGGGGGGAGGGGTTAGCAGGGTCAAACGGACTCACAATCATCCCAATAAAGGGGGCTCCGCCTCGAGAGAAATAACTCTGAGAGAAAGAGAAAGAACACAGACTCAAAGGCGCGCACACACACACACACACACACACACACACACACACACCTGTACATACCTGGAACTGGTCTTGTGTGTGTATATCCCGTAGAGAGGGGTTAGGGTGGAAGGTAGGGTGAGAGTGGTACCATCCCACTACAGCCAAGCCCAGGCTAGACAGCAGCTCACAGGCCTGAGTTTGAGACAAAGGGTCCATCTCACACTGCAGACCTGTACTCACACTGTTACATGGCTCTGCTGCAACAATCTAGCACAAAGAGACACACACATACAGTGCATTTGGAAAGTATTCAGACCCCTTAAATTTTTCCACATTTTGTTACGTTACAGCCTTATTCTAAAATTGATTAAATCATCAATCTACACACAATACCAGACAATGACAAAGCAAAAACAGGTTAAGGAATGTTTGCAAATAACAGGAATATCACATTTGGATAAATATTCAGACCCTTTACTCAGTACTTTGTTGAAGCACCTTTGGCAGCGATTACAGCTTCAAGTCTTCTTGGGTATGACGCTACAAGCTTGGCACACCTGTATTTGGGGAGTTTCTCCCATTCTTCTCTGCAGATCCTCTCCAGCTCTGTCAGGTTGGATGGGGAGCATTGCTGCACAGCTATTTTCCGGTCTCTCCAGAAATGTTAGATCGGGTTCAAGTCCGGGCTCTGGCTGGGCCACTCAAAAACATTCAGAGACTTGTCCCGAAGCCACTCCTGCGTTGTCTTGGCTGTGTGCTTAGGGTCGCTGTCCTGTTGGAAGGTGAACCTTCGCCCCAGTCTGAGGCCCTGAAGCAGGTTTTCATCAAGGATCTCTCTGTACTTTGCTCCATTCATCTTTCCCTCGATTCTGACTAATCCCCCAGTCCCTCCTGCTGAAAAACATCCCCCACAGCATGATGCTGCCACCACCATGCAGTAGGGATGGTGCCAGATTTCCTCCAGACAAAGAGTTCAATCTTGGTTTCATCAGACCAGAGAATCTTGCTTCTCATGGTCAGAGTCCTTTAGGTGCCTTTTGGCAAACTCCAAGCGTGCTGTCGTGCCTTTTACTGAGGAGTGGCATCTGTCTGGCCACCTTACCATAAAGGCCTAATTGGTGGAGTGCTGCAGAGATATTTGTCCTTCTGAAAGGTTCTCCCATCTCCACAGAGGAACTCTGGAGCTCTGTCAGAGTGACCATCTGGTTCTTGGTCACCTCCCTGACCAAGACCCTTCTCCCCTGATTTCTCAGTTTGGCCAGGTGGCAAGCTCTAGGAAGAGTCTTGGTGGTTCCAAACTTCTTTCATTTAAGAATGATGGAGGCCATTTCTTGGGGACCTTCAATGCAGCAGAATTTCTTCGGTACCCTTCCCCAGATCTGTGCCTTGACACAATCCTGTCTCGAAGCTCAACGGGCAATTCCTTCCAACTGTGGCACCTTATACAGACAGATGTGTGCCTTTCCAAATCATGTCCAATTAATTGAATTCGCCATCAAGTTGTAGAAACATCTCAAGGATGATCAATGGTAACAGGATGCACCTGAGCTCAATTTCGAGTTTCATAGCAAAGGGTCTGAAAACTTATGTAAATAAAGATTTCTGTTTTTTATTTTTTATATATATTTGTAAACATTTCTAAAAACCTCCTTTCGCTTTGTCATTGTGTGGTATTTTGTATAGATTGATGTGGATTTTTAAAATTACTATTATTAATTTAGAATAAGGTTGTAATGTAACAAAATGTGGAAAAATTCAAGCGGTCCGAATACTTTCTGAATGCACTGTAGATACAGAGAAACACACACAGGATAGACTAGTGTTATCAGCATTTTCTTTGTCAACATCATCATCATCATGAGGTGGTTGTCTCACCTTCAGGACTTTGTCCTCCTCGCTGTAGGCTCCTCCCAGCAGCCCGATGACCTCACCCATCGACACATGAGCATGCTGTGTAAAATTACAAACACAAAGAGACCTTGGTAAACAACCCACACTGATATATCTGTCTGTGTGTTCATGTGTGAACATACTGTAGTTGCTTTGTTAAATACATGTGTAGATGTGTGTACATACCATGTCCATGATGAGGAGAGCCTCGGCACACACTATCACCTGGAAGGGCTCCTGTCTGTCCTTTCCAAACACACGGCACGGAATCAGCTGGAACGGATCCAGCAACCTGTTAATGGAGAGATACTTTTACTACATGTAATGTACTCATTTATAAGGATCCACAGTGTTTCGCGACAACACACATAGACATCATTGGTAGTATACACCAGCCACTCACCCTCTGTGCCTGGAGACCTTACAGGGTTTATGCGGTCTCCTCAGCTCTCTCCTCAGGGCTAGCTCCTCTGCACTCAGGTGCTCGTATGTCTGTCCCTCTAGGTCTTTAGCGTCACGCCAGTTCCCCCACACGTCCCTCACACGACGCTTCCTGGTTCGCTACAACACACAACCAATCAACATGTCATACAGCTATAAACAGGTCACAGACACCTCAATTTATGCACGCTTCGACAATAACACCAAACCATACGCGATAGCCCCCATCAACCCAGAAGACTGGGTGATCTCGCTCTCTCCGAGGGCGACGTGAGTAAGGTCTTAATCAGGTCCACTCACAAGGCTTCATGCCACAATGACTATTGACCTGTAGCACTCACATCTGTAATCATGAAGTGCTTTGAAAGGCTAGTTATGGCACACATCAACTCAATCATCACAGGCACCCTAGATTTGCATACCGCCCCAACAGATCCATAGATGATGCAATCTCAATTGCACTCCATACTGCCCTCACCTACCTAGATAAGAGGAATACCTATGTGAGAATGCTGTTCATTGACTACATTCAACACCATTGTCCCATCCAAGCTCGTCACCAAGCTTAGGACCCTGGGACTGAAGACCTCTCTCCAACTGGATTCTGGACTTCCTGACGGGCCGAACCCAGGTGGTGAGGGTAGGCAACATCACCTCTGCCACGCTGATCCTCAACACGAGGGCCCCACAGGAGTGTGTGCTCAGTCCCCTCCTGTACTCCCTGTTCACCCGACTGCGTAGCCACTCACAACACCAACACCATCATCAAGTTTGCTGACGACACAACGGTGGTAGGCCTGAGCCCCGGTGACGATGAGACAGCCTACAGGGAGGAGGTCAGTGTGGTGCCGGGACAACAACTTCTCCCTCAACGTCAGTAAGACCAAGGAGCTTATTGTGAACTACAGCAAACAGGGGTGGCGAGCACACCCCCATCCACATGAACGGGGCTGCAGTGGAGCGGGTCGAGAGCTTCATGTTCCTGGGTGTCCAAATCACTAAGGACTTAAAACTCAGGATTAGGGTTGAAAAGGGTCAGAAACTTACCGGGAAGGGAATTTTGCTTAAATTCATTAAAAAAAAGTTCACTTATAACAGTGAACCTTTTTTGTGGGATACACATAAGGCAATTATTGCTCTCTGGTATGTTTTGATTACAATACTGGGTGGGGTGAATATACAGTATTTTATGAAATACAGTTGAACTCAGAAGTTTACATACACCTTAGCCAAATACATTTAAACTCAGTTTTTCACAATTCCTAAACTGTTATCCTAGTAAAAATTCCCCGTCTTAGGATCACCACCTTATTTTAAGAATGTGAAATGTCAGAATAATAGTAGAGAGAACGATTTATTTGAGCTTTTATTTATTTCATCACATTCACAGTGGGTCAGATTTTTACATACACTCAATTAGTATTTGGTAGCATTGCCTTTAAATTGTTTAACTTGGGTCAAACGTTTCAGGTAGCCTTCCACAAGCTTCCCACAATAAGTTGGGTGAATTTTGGCCCATTCCTCCTGACAGAACTGGTGTAATTGAGTCAGATTTGTAGGCCTCCTTGCTCGCACATGCTTTTTCAGTCCTGCCCACAGGATTTGTTGTCCTTAAGCCATTTTGCCACAACTTTGGAAGTATGCTTGGGGTCATTGTCCATTTGGAAAACCCATTTGCGACAAAAGCTTAAACTTCCTGACTGATGTCTTGAGATGTTGCTTCAATATATCCACATAATTTTCCTTCTTCATGATGCCATCTATTTTGTGAAGTGCACCAGTCCCTCCTGCAGCAAAGCACCCCAAAAACATGATGCTGCCACCTCCATGATTCACAGTTGGGATGGTGTTCTTCGGCTTGCAAGCCTCCCCATTTTTCCTCCAAACATAACGATGGTAATTATTGCCAAACACTTCTATTTTTGTTTCATCAGACCAGAGGACATTTCTCCAAAAAGTACAATCTTTGTCCCCATGTGCAAGTCTGGCTTTTTTATGGTGGTTTTGGAGCAGTGGCTTCTTCCTTGCTAAGCGGCCTTTCGGGTTATGTCGATATAGGACTCGTTTTACTGTGGATATAGATACTTTGGTACCTGTTTCCTCCAGCATTTTCACAAGGTGCTTTGATGTTGTTCTGGGATTGATTTGCACTTTTCGCACCAAAGTATGTTAATCTCTAGGAGACAGAATGCATCTCCTTCCTGAGCGGTATGACGGCTGCGTGGACCCATGGTGTTTATCCTTGCGTACTATTGTTTGTACAGATGAACGTGGTACCTTCAGGCGTTTGGAAATTGCTCCCAAGGATGAACTAGACTTGTGGAGGTCTACCATTTATTTTCTGAGGTCTTGGCTGATTTCTTTAGATTTTCCCATGAAGAGGCACTGAGTTTGAAGGTAGGCCTTGAAATACATCCACAGGTACACCTCCAATTGATTGACTCAAATTATGTCAATTAGCCTATCAGAAGCTTCTAAAGCCATGACATAATTTTCTGGAATTTTCCAAGCTATTTTAAAAAGGCACAGTCAACTTAGTGTACAGTGGGGAGAACAAGTATTTGATACACTGCCGATTTTGCAGGTTTTCCTACTTACAAAGCATGTAGAAGTCTGTAATTCTTATCATAGGTACTCTTCAACTGTGAGTGACGGAATCTAAAACAAAAATCCAGAAAATCACATTGTATGATTTTTAAGTAATTAATTTGCATTTTATTGCATGACATAAGTATTTGATACATCACAAAAGCAGAACTTAATATTTGGTACAGAAACCTTTGTTTGCAATTACAGAGATCATACATTTCCTGTAGTTCTTGACCAGGTTTGCACACACTGCAGCAGGGATTTTGGCCCACTCCTCCATACAGACCTTCTCCAGATCCTTCAGGTTTCGGGGCTGTCGCTGGGCAATAAGGACTTTCAGCTCCCTCCAAAGATTTTCTATTGGGTTCAGGTCTGGAGACTGGCTAGGCCACTCCAGGACCTTGAGATGCTTCTTACGGAACCACTCCTTAGTTGCCCTGGCTGTGTGTTTCGGGTCGTTGTCATGCTGGAAGACGCAGCCACGACCCATCTTCAATGCTCTTACTGAGGGAAGGTTGTTGGCCAAGATCTCGCAATACATGGCCCCATCCATCCTCCCCTCAATACGGTGCAGTCGTCCTGTCCCCTTTGCAGAAAAGCATCCCCAAAGAATGATGTTTCCACCTCAATGCTTCAAGGTTGGGATGGTGTTCTTGGGGTTGTACTCATCCTTCTTCTTCCTCCAAACACGGCGAGTGGAGTTTAGACCAAAAAGCTCTATTTCTGTCTCATCAGACCACACGACCTTCCATTCCTCCTCTGGATCATCCAGATGGTCATTGGCTAAC
This sequence comes from Thymallus thymallus, assembly GCA_023634145.1. Taxonomy (NCBI): domain Eukaryota; kingdom Metazoa; phylum Chordata; class Actinopteri; order Salmoniformes; family Salmonidae; genus Thymallus; species Thymallus thymallus. The sequence goes on along the minus strand of CM042393.1, from coordinate 15,220,858 downwards.
TTCAGACGGGCCTGGACATGCGCTGGCTTGAGCAGGGGGACCTTGCGTGCGCTGCAGGATTTTAATCCATGACGGCGTAGTGTGTTACTAATGGTTTTCTTTGAGACTGTGGTCCCAGCTCTCTTCAGGTCATTGACCAGGTCCTGCCGTGTAGTTCTGGGCTGATCCCTCACCTTCCTCATGATCATTGAAGCCCCACGAGGTGAGATCTTGCATGGTGCCCCAGACCGAGGGAGATTGACCGTCATCTTGAACTTCTTCCATTTTCTAATAATTGCGCCAACAGTTGTTGCCTTCTCACCAAGCTGCTTGCCTATTGTCCTGTAGCCCATCCCAGCCTTGTGCAGGTCTACAATTTTATCCCTGATGTCTTTACACAGCTCTCTGGTCTTGGCCATTGTGGAGAAGTTAGAGTCAGTTTGATTGAGTGTGTGGACAGGTGTCTTTTATACAGGTAACGAGTTCAAACAGGTGCAGTTAATACAGGTGATGAGTGGAGAACAGGAGGGCTTCTTAAAGAAAAACTAACAGGTCTGTGAGAGCCGGAATTCTTACTGGTTGGTAGGTGATCAAATACTTATGTCATGCAATAAAATGCAAATAAATTATTTAAAAATCATACAATGTGATTTTCTGGATTTTTGTTTTAGATTCCGTCTCTCACAGTTGAAGTTTACCTATGATAAAAATTACAGACCTCTACATGCTTTGTAAATAGGAAAACCTGCAAAATCGGCAGTGTATCAAATACTTGTTCTCCCCACTGTATGAAAACTTCTGACCCACTGGAATTGTGATATAGTGAATTATAAGTGATATAATCTGTCTAAACAATTGTTGGAAGAATTACTTGTGTCATGCACAAGAGTATGTAAACTTCCGACTTCAACTATACATGATTTTTTGTTAACTAGTAAATAGTAGCCTACAGCAAAGTGTGTTTCAAATTTCTAACTTGTTAACAATTTCTGCTAGTTAGTTTTTGCTACCATGTGGGTTGTAGCTTGCATCATTTGCAATTAAGGTAAAAGGTTTATGTTTCTGTCGCCATATGATAAGGTAAATATATCCAATGCAAAAAACATTGACATTTAAATGGTATTGATATTAATTTGCATATATTTCCGTTAATTCCCATATATTCCCACAGAAAGTTTCCACCTCCGAATATTCCCCAAAATGTGCAACCCTACTCAGGACGTTGAAAAAGTTTGGCATGGGTCCTCAAAAAGTTGTACAGCTGAACCATTGAGAGCATCTTAACTGGCTGCATCACTGCTTGGTATGGCAACAGCACCACCCTCGATCGCATGGAGCTACAGTGGGTGGTGCGGACAGCCCAGTACATCATTGGGGCCGAGCTCCCTGCCATCCAGGATCTCTATATCAGGCGGTGTAAAAGGAAGGCCCGGAAAATCGTTGAAGACTCTAGCCACCCAAACCATAGACTGTTCTCTCTGCTTCCTCAAGGCAATTGGTACCGGTGCATCAAGTCTAACACCAACAGGCTCCTGAACAGCTTCTATCCCCAAGTTCAAGTGAAGGTCAAGCAAATCATAGAGAAAGCAGACTGTATTGCAATCATCTCTGATGGGTGGTCGAATATTTGTGGGAAAGGAATAATTAACTACATCATCTTCACCCCTCAACCAGTATTCTACAAGAGCACAGACAAGGGACAACAGACACACTGATGAGCTGAAGTCAGTCATCAATGACCTTGGACCACAGAAGGTATTTGCACTGGTGACAGACAATGCTGCGAACATGAAGGCAGCTTGGTCTAAAGTGGAGGAGTCATACCCTCACATCACACCCATTGGCTGTGCTGCTCATAACAGAATGCCTACATGGACTAAATTATGAAATTTCCCCCCCGGGGATCAATAAAGTACCTATCTATCTATCTATCTATCTATCTATCTAGACCCTTGTATTTTGTACTGTCTCTATGCACACTCACAGGACTCTACACACTCACAACATGCACACACATTTATACTGTCTCTTACACAATCGCACACACACTCACACAATCATAATTTACGCTAGTGCTCTGTTTATCAGATATCCTGATGTCTAGTCAACTTACCCCTATGCACACACTACATGACCAAAAGTATGTGGACACCTGCTTATCGAACATCTCATTCCAAAATCAAGGGCATTAATATGGAGTTGGTCCTCCCTTTGCTGCTATAACAGCCTCCACTCTTCTGGGAAGGCTTTCCACTAGATGTTGGAACATTGCTTCCATTCAGCCACGAGTATTAGTGACGTCAAGCACTGATGTTGGGTGATTAGTCGGCATTCCAATTCATCCCAAAGGTGTTCGATGGGGTTGAGGTCAGGGCTCTGTGCATGCCAGTCAATTTCTTCCACACCGATCTCGACAAAACATTTCTGTATGGATCTTGCTTTGTGCAAGGGGGCAATGTCATGCTGAAACAGGAAAGGGCCTTGGCGCTTGGCATTGCACATGGTGATCTTAGGCTTGTGTGAGGCTGCTTTGACATGGAAACCCACTTCATGAAAGCTCCCGACTAACAGTTATTGTGCTGACGTTCCTTCCAGAGGCAGTTTAAAACTCGGTAGTGGGTGTTGCAACCGAGGACAGTACTCACCGGTCCTGTTATGTGAGCTTGTGTGGTCTACCACTTCGCGGCTGAGCAGTTGTTGATCCTATTAGTTTCCACTTCACAATAACAGCACTTACAGTTGACCGGGGCAGCTCTAGCAGGGCAGAAGTTTGAAAAACTGACTTGTTGGAAAGGTGGCATCCTATGACGGTGAGCTCTTCAGTAAGGCCATTCTACTGCCAATGTTTGTCTACGGAGATTGCATGGCTGTGTGCTCGATTTTATACACTTGTCAGCAATGGGTGTGGCTGAAATAGCCGAATCCACTAATTTGAAGGGTGTCCACATACTTTTGTATATATAGTGTATCTACCTCTATCACTCCAGTGTCCCTGGACACTGTAAATATGGTATTGGAACTGACCCTGTATATAGCTTATTACTTTCTGGTGTTCTTCTTATTTAAAATGTTTTGTGTGTTTTTATTCTACCTTATGTTATTTTTGTGCTGTATTGATTACAGCATTGCTGGGTTTGGAGCTTGCAAGAAAGAAGTCACAAGCTCTGCTGTGTAGCAACCTAGCGGTGCCAAAAGCTCTCGTCTGCCCTAGAAAGCCTATGAACGGCAAAACCAAAAAATGTTGGGCTCTAAAATGTTTATTATGACAAAGTTCGATCCCCACTGTGAATAATTTTTAAAGTCTGCTACAAATCGAGATATTTAATTAAATAGTGATCCACTCTGACTACTATTTGTCGTCACACAGGACCACGTGTTGACACAGACCAATCACGGGCCGGCAGCATAGAGTTGACTCTCAGGCAGGATGAAAACGCCTAAATCGATCATAATCCTTTGCTAGTTATGGTCACCTTCACGGCTTCATACGACATTGGGAGTTTTCCATAGGAATACATGGATGATGTCAGCACTATCACAATCTACTGGTTTCGATGTCGATGGATAGAACAGCACAATATGTAGTGCAAGTTTTTTTCCCATGCTGCCGGATGCTCCTCTCCTCAATTTCATCAACAAAACAATAACAAATGCGCTGAGGCAAACAGTGGCGCTGTATCCCCAAATGCAGATTAAATCTTGAATAAACCAAATATAAATGACAAACCTAGGCCTGACAAATATCTGACATAAGATAGGTGTTCTCTCAACATGCTCTATCGTCTGGACCATATAGAGCGGTCTGAGATACAGTAGGGGGGTCAGAGGTTATAGAGGTCAGGATTTGACTCACCATGCTCTGTAGTCTTTGGGCCAGCTGGTATTCCAGAATGTCTCTGCTCTCTCTGGGTTTAGAACGATCCACCACCCTGGGACGGTTATACACTGCCTGATCTGGAGGAGAAGAATGGAGAGAATAGACAGGTAGACAAATCAGAAAAAATAACATAAGCAACAACAAAAGAGAGAGGAAAAAAATGACACTAGTAGTGAGTCCTAGTTACCACAGTTGAAGTTGATGCCTCCTATCAGCTCCAGGTAGGTGTGTATTCTGCCAATACAGTTGACATCTCCACAGTTCTTCAGACCAGGACGCACTGACGTCTTGTTCAAGTACCTAGGCTTACTCTTCAACCTGAGACAAACACAAACATAAAGCATGTTGAAAGTGAAACCTTGATTTGTTGTGGTTGTGGTTGTGGATGTGTGTGTGTACCATTGGTCCAGCATGTAGTTCCTGATCCTCAGGTATCTCTCTGGGGTTTTGGATGGCCGTCCCTCGAAGAATTCTGGGATAGCTTGTTTCTCCTCCTCCGTGATGGTCGCCAGGTCCAGCTCCACTTCCTGCTCGGGGGCTGTAAGCTCCTCCTCTTCAGACTCCTCTCCTTGTTCCTCCCCTGCCTCTTGCCACCCAGACCCCCCTGTCTCCTCTCCAGACTCCACAGCAGTCCCCCCCTCACACTGTCCGCTGGGGGCCTGCTCTGCAGGGCAGGGGGCTGTGAGGGGAGATGGAGGGCTACAGTTACGCTGCTCCTGATCAGCCTCTCCTAGCATGGGGTGTGTCTGGTTGGGTTGCACCTGGTGGGTCTCTCCATGGTTGTCCAGCTCCTCTGGCGCTGCAGGCTCACAAGTCTCAGTCCTAACTCCTGCCTGGAGGTCCTCACCATTCCCCTCAATCTTTCTTTCTCCTCCATTTCCTCCACCACTCCCTCCCTCATCGCTGAAGTCGTCAGTGATGTCCACCTCCTCCTCCTCCTCTTCGTCCCCTAGTCTCTCTATCCGGACAGCGTTGGTCAGAGCTGACAGGTGGGTGGGGACAGACAGGCCAGAGGTGGACACCGTTGACCCAGTCTCTGGGACCTGGCCTAACACCACCGGGGCTGTGGGGGTCGCCACTGCAGTAGTATTGCCCTCTGATTTAGCCTGCAGGCAGAAAGGACGGGGAGACTGACATGGTGAGAAAGGACAGAGACCGTAGGATATCTCAAATATATCCTGGTTGGTTGAGCTGGGAGAGATGTCGACAAGAGGACAGTGTTACCTTGTGTTTGGAATACTGTCTGGCGTAGCTCTTCACCTGTAGAACGGTCCGACTGCCTACCAGCTTGGAGATCTTAGTCCACCTACGGCCAAACTGAGCCTGGGGATATATAAAAAGTAGGGTGTCATCTGAGATCAGAGAGGAGAGGAGAGGAGAAGAGAGGGTCGTACCAGTCCTGTCTCAAACAGCTCCTTCTCCTGCTGAGACCAGCGAGTGGCTGTAGAGGAGCCTGAACCTGAAGCCTTGGCAGGAGACCTGGGTGAAAACACAGCAGTAACAGTATGATGTCAGAGGCAACAACACAACACATCAGAGTGGTGGGAAGTAAACGTTTTCACAAGAGGTTTAGACCAACACAAGGGCAAATGGGACGACTGACTCACTTCTTCACTTTGGGTTTAGGCTTGAGGTTAGGTGAGTTGGCCCACACACTCTTGGGCATCTCTTTACCTGTCAAATAATACCTAGAAAAGTGCTTAAGGACTAGAACACATCTTATATCAAGAAAGCACATCAAAATCTATCCCAGGGGTGTGTGTATGGTCTATGAGAAGGATACTGTTCCTCCAGCAGCATGTTCTCTATCACATCTCTGTTCTCTGCACTGATAGAGCTGTCTAGTTCCCACGGCTATAGGGGAGAGAGAGAGAGAGAGTCAACCCACACACAGTACCCACCTAACTTCCATCGTGCCATATTGATTTGGTAGCAACACTTCTTACCAAGACCCCAGTATTGGTCTTCCATGCTGACTGCAGGTACTGGTTCTGGAGTAGCGCTGCTCCATCACCAAAGCCCCTGACATAGAAGTGATATAGCTATTATGCATCTCTCACTCTAGCAGGAATATGATAATGCTGTACACACCTTTTCTATTCATATAGTCTACTGTCCATACATACATACATACATACATACATACATACATACATACATACATACATACATACATACACTGGGGGCCAAAAGTTTTGAATATTACTAATTCAATGTTTTTTACATTGTAGAATAAAAGTGAAGACATCAAAACTATGACATAACACATATGGAATCATGTAGTAACCACCTTTGCCTTGATGACAGCTTTGCACTCTTGGCATTCTCTCAACCAGATTCACCTGGAATGCTTTCCCATCAGTCTTGAAGGAGTTCACACATATACTGAGCTCTTTTTGGCTGATTTTCCTTCACTGTGGTCCGACTCATCCCAAACCATCTAAATTTGGTTGAGGTTGGAAGGAAAAATATCAAATTTGAACTCCTGACCAAAGGACAAATTTCCACCGGTCTAATGTCCGTTGCTTGTGTTTCTTGGCCCAAGCAAGTCTCTTCTTCTTATTGGTGTCCTTTAGTAGTGGTTTCATTGCAGCAATTCGACCATGAAGGCCTGATTCACGCAGCGTCCTCTGAACAGTTGATGTTGAGATGTGTCTGTTACTTGAACTCTGAAGCATTTATTTGTGCTACATTTTCTGAAGCTGGTAACTCTAATAAACGTATCCTCTGCAGCAGAGGTAAATATGGGTCTTCCTTTCCTGTGGCGGTCCTCATGAGTTTAATTATAGCACTTGATGGTTTTTTTTAAGTAATTTTCAAAGTTCTTGAAATTTTTCGGATTGACTGATCTTCACGTCTTAAAGTAATGATGGATTGTCGTTTCTCTTTGCTTATTTGAGCTGTTCTTGACATAAATTGATTTATTTTACCAAATAGGGCTATCTTCTGTATACCAACCCTGCCTTGTCACAACACAACTTATAGCTCAAACGCATTAAGGAAAGACATTCCACAAATTTTGACAAGGCACACCTGTTAATTGAAATGCATTCCAAGTGTCTCATGAAGCTGGTTGAGTTGAGAGAATGCCAAGTGTGTGCAAAGCTGTCATCAAGGCAAAGGGTGGCTACTTTGAAGAATCTCAGATATAAAATATATTTTAATTTAACACTTTTTTGGTTACTACATGATTCCATGTGTGAAATTTCCCCCCCGGGGGATCAATAAAGTACCTACCTATCTATCTATCTATCGTGTTATTTCATAGTTGTAATGTCTTCACTATAATACTACAATGTAGAAAATAGTTTAAAAAAAAGAAAAGACATGGAATGAGTGGGTGTGTACAAACGTTTGATTTTGACTGGTTATATATAGACTCGGTCATTGCTTGTTCTGATATTTCTTACTTAAATGTTGGGGGGATTTGTTTGCATTGTTAGGTATTACTGCACTGTTGGAGCTAGAAACATAAGCATGTCGTTGCACCAGCAAAATGTGTATGGACCAATAAAATGTTATTTGATAACAATGACAACATATGTATATGTACTGATGTATTGTATGCATGGAAATATCAGTAGGGTCTTTTTTGGTTATATTGTTCTTATTTATTTGTGTAGTTCAGTCCTTGAACTGTTATTGTATATTGTGCAGCACTCACGTGCTAGTCGGAAATAGAAAAGTCGGAAATGTCCGATTTGCTAACTTAACACTGCACGTGTGTAATATAACTACAACCAGTTAGCAAGTCGGAAATGTTAGTTTCCTAGTTCCGACTAGCACGTGAACGCGGCATAAATGTACTGTATTATGTCATATTTTATGTTTTGTGTGGACTCCAGGAAGAGTATATGCTGTTTCCGTAACAGCAATTGGGATCCTAATAAAATACTAACAAATGAACATTAATTAAATCATTTAAAAAATCACCTTCCTGGTCTATCAAAAAATATCTGCTGCAGCAAAGACAGTGGAGTGGGCGTTTCATGAGTGTCAGGTTTCACGTGGACTTGAGGCAGATAGATGCGGGGAGCCACATCCATCTCTTTGAAAAGTGGCTCTACGACGTTGTTAGGTAGGCGAAGGGGGCAACCATTACATGTTAAAATTAACTAGCCACAATAATCTACTGATCAAGCGACTCTGCTAGCGTTAGCAGCTAGTTACCGTGCTAGCCATGACTTTTGAGTGTCCAACGGGTTATGTAATGCTCTGGTTCTCTGAGTCGTCTAAATATCGTTTAAACGTTGTATTAATGACTTTTATCCCATCAATTAAACACAGAAAGAATGTCTTACCCCAATTTAGCATCATATTCGTCTCCTTCGATATCAACATCCAGCTCGTCCGCCATGTTGGCTACAGACAAATTTCAAACAACGGGTCAAGTGTACTCGTTCACAACAATGACAGGATTCCTCGACAGTGACACCAAGTGGTGGGAGTGTGATAGTCACTTTTCCACATTGGGTAATGCAAGCGGTGGAGAATATATTTATAAGGAGTGTTGAGACACAATATTTTAAAAATGTTTTGCTTTCCTAACCTCTTCTCCTTCATTACCACTCTGTAGTCTGAAGTGGCTTCTTCTAATTTCCTACCACTCATTTGAAGACAAAGGACACAACAGGACACCATGTTCAGAAAAGTAGAATTTAAAAATGGACACATTTACACATACAACATTAGTCTGATAAATATCCCAGAATATACTCTCCTCGTTCCATCGTCAGGTTAGTAAAATAGAAACCTTCTCCTAAACAACTTGTCTGTAGGTTCAGAACATTGAGTTTGTTCTTAGTAAGAGGCCATAATTGTCTTGTGCAGAAAGGAACAAAATAGGTTGGAACAGAATATCAATGACAGAGGGGCTCATAATGGCACAGTGCAAGACCTCTCTATAAGACAACATCACCTGTTATCTTATAGTAAGTTATTCTCCCAGTGTAAAAGAGAAAGTGTATACTACATCACTGTAACATTGCTCATTTAATATATCAAAGCAGGGATAGGTTGAAAGCCAGAGGGGTTTACTACAAAGCAGGTTCAATAAAATATCCAGCTAACTTGCCTGAATATTCTGAGATCACATGTTTTTTTATTTAAGATATGCTTGAAATGGGCATGGTCTAATTGACTCAACAATCCAAAACTCATATGAAAGTTTAGATTTCTTAAGTTTAGAAAACCAATAGTTACTTCTGGTTATTGATCAAAGTTACCTGGACAACTCATTGAGCCTGCTTTGCAGTATACCTCAGTCCTAGAGGGGAGCTAGTCATGTTTTGTTTTGCGTGAGCAGTTGTGTCCAGCCACAAGATGGCGGTGTGGTGTTACTCAACACAGCAGGCAGTGAATATTTATAGAAAAACTCTTTAGTAACAGAGTTATTAGAGACAGAAATCAGCTGCTCCAAAATGTTGGCACATATCTCAGTGCATCAACCCCATGTGTATGCTTGTCCAAGTGTGTATATGACAGAGCTACAAAACAATAAAATAAAGCCAACTAACTGTCAATTAGATGATTTCCCAACTGCTCCCACCTTCTTCAGTCCCCCGCAACCCTTTTCCTGCAACCTTCCCTGCCTTTCTTACCCCCCAGGTGCAGGATGTGCTTGCTGTGGTGACAAAGCTTGTGTTAGATAGAAATAGAATGCTGTCACTAGAGAAACAGAGAGCGAAAGGGGCAGGGCAGGCTCCATATCACTTCTGCCTGTATGACTGAAACCCGACTCTCCTGTCGGCACTAAGTATGACATTAGACCATCAGGACAGAGTTATAGGAGGACGGAAAGGAGGGAGCAGAAGAGAACAGCAGTGATTTAGAGGGTTACAGATGGAACCATTCCATATCCCCTACTCCACTTCTCCATTCACTGGAACTGGCAGACAGCAGGGGAACTAGAGGACAGCAGCAGTTCCTATGAAGAAGTGTTTGAGTGTGTGTGTGTGTGTGTTTTTTAAAGAGAGTGAGAGAGAAAGGGCGTGTGTGTGTTCTGCCCCAATGTTGCTGTCCACTCCAGCCAGTGTTTGGAAGGCCACAGTTCTGGCAGTTTGGCACAGACCGCTAAATCAGAATCTCTTAGGCGTATCAATAACTTCTACAATAAAGTGTTTGGCAACATGACTCACGGTTATATACCGGAAGACGTGACACAGAGACAAAACAGGACAGTCACTCAGTGTCTAGAAGAAATAGTTGAGGTCACGTTACCATATTAATGATACACACTTGTTCGTTGACGCTTGCTTTTAAACACCAATGACTGAAGGTCTGGCTGGTGTCTCACCCTGCACTGATTATTAGATAGACAGAGCAGATACCAACACAGACCCTCTGACCAACAGCAGCAAGACAGAGGAGAACAGAGCAGAGGAAGAGACTGGACGCGTAGGGAAGGATGTGTGATGTAATGTATGAGTGTGTGCGAATGTTGTACATAAAGACCTATATGAGTTACAATCTCATCTTCACCACCAGTCCTGCTCGCTATTGGTTGGTTGGTGTAGACAGAGCAGTACGTCTCTCCCTGGCCCTTCTCAGTGGGCGGGGTGTTACATTCGCGTGTGTCTCTTATCGTCAAACAGCGAGCGGATGAGGTAGACCTGCACTCCGGTCACCAGCATCATCACCAGCAGGTTGGTCACGGACCACATGTTGACCCGGTCGTAGTTGGACTCCTGGAGGTTGCGGTCGCGCGCCTCAAATGCTTTGAGCACCGTCTGTATCTGAAGGCTCTTCCCCAGCCGGGCTTTAACACTGTTAATGGTGTCCTGGAGAGCAGAGGGGGAGAGTTAGTAGTTTGGGTTATTGTCAGAGTCATAGAACCATCCTGGAACTAGAATTAAGCAATATACTGAGTAGAGAAAGTAGACTAGACTTCAGGTCCTTGCAGATTATTTACTTTGACACAGTAAAATAGATTGTATCGGCCTACTAGAGATCTCAAGGGACCAAGGCAACAGGACAGGGTGGAGAAGTGGGGGGTGCATGTAAACAATGCCGCCAAGTCGGTGAGTCCTCTCAAGGGACCACAGCTGTACTTTACGCTTCCTCTCTCTGACTGTGTCTGTGTACTGATACTGGGGGAGGGGGGGGTCTGGTAAAAATATCAAACCATCCTGCTCTCAGGTGCGTGTGTGTTGTTGTGACATTGATGGCTGTGGTGCTCAATCTCTGTGACCTTCTGTGTTGACAGTGTGTGTTTTGTATTGACAGCGCGTGTGTGAGCTGGGTCAAAGTGACACCACCTTTGTAGTTGTGTACTTTGTAAGCTAATGTGTTGTAATTCCAGGCATCTCTACCTCAGAGTAGTGTTGTCACGATACCAGAATTCTGACTTTGATACCAGGCTTCGTATCACTATACTCGATACCGTCACAATACTCAATGCCAAAATGACAATACCAAGGGAAACAAAGGCGCCGTAATAGCCAAAGTCATTGACTGGCACTTGGGTCTTTTAAGTTCAATATCATTACATTTCCCATTAAAATATCTATGCATCAATGAATCAATTACACAATCAATCAATTTGATAAAAACAATTTTTTACCAATCTAACTACATAACAGTAATCATTTATTTGAATGGTCTATTAATAAACTGGGTTAATCAAGAAGTAGCCTATGCCTATTTACATACAGTTGAATGCATATTCAATAGGAGTGGGTGCATGCATCGAGTTATTGACCTTGTTTTGGCTACAGATGAAAAACAATCAGTTTCCTTTCAATTTGGGACTTATTTTATTGTACCGATCAACAACAACAAGTCTGCGCTGTATCTTTAAGAACCATGATGTCATTCACACAGTCAGTTTGAGGCTTAAGCAAAGATGATCTTGACTAAGCATCTAGTCTGTCTCAACATTAACAAATGCGAACTCATGTCTTGTGTGACAGATTGTGTGACACCCTCGTATATTGGTATTCCAGTGAAATAATAACTTACATATTTTGGCATAACCATTACTAAGGATCAGAAGTCTTGAGCAAGGGTAAGCAATAACTTGGTTTCGAAGGCCACATCGGGATTTCAAAATTCAGGGGAGGGCCGCACAGATCTTTTTTCAGACTGGCCAGAAAAAGGAGTTATTTGAAAATCTTTTTAGGTCCATTTTAATCCGTTTTAGTCCGTTTTACTCAAACCTCCCGTGGGCCAGACTGAATGGGCTCGGGCCGTCATTTACCCACCCCCGATTATACCGTATGGACCAGGGTCTCCAACAGGTCGATCGCCAGTAGCTCGCAGGCCACCTATGAGTAGCTTGCCAAACAAATCTGAAACTACATGCAATTTATCAAAGTATCAGACACCGCAACCTCCCAGCTACTATCTAATCAACGTAACATTGACATTATTTCACCCCTGGTTAGCCAGGCTTAAAAAGCCAAACCTAACAAAGTATCTGGCAATTAATTTCCAGCAATATTGCTCCTGTCTGTCACTGTGGTGCGCGTATCACTGTGTAGCCAGTTTATGTGATAACCATCTTGTGGGTTGACAGAAATACTTTCACCAAAACCTTCTCAATTAAATGTTAACTGCAAAGTAGGCTTAACAGGCAAACGTATATCATGAGGAAGTATAGAGTTTCATTAGTATCTAATATTTGTTATTTGCAAACTTTTCCAAGAAATGAGCAGCAGCAGTATAGAACAACCACTAAACAGGCACATTAGACACATTCCTTACTCGCTAGATGCGCAATAAAAAAAATAATCTGTTAGTTTTCTTCCAGACCCCACACAAAAAATTGTCTTCTGATGTGATTTAAGCATTGACATGGACTCTATAAACAATTGTAATTTTGAGCCTTCCTGAAGAGTTGTTTATGAACCATTAATTTACCAGGTATATTGACAGACAACATAGTACACTACTTTCTCGTGTACAGTCTGGACCAGGGGAAGAGTTGCAGACAAGAGGAAAATAAAATAATGTTACTATTTGAAAGTTTGAAAAAAAATTAGTAGCACATGCTAGAAAAGGTTGCAGTCTCCTGGTATGGACTATATATAAAGTACAGTTATAGTCGGAGGTTTACATATACCTTAGCCAAATACATTTAAACTCAGTTTTTCACAGTTCAGAGGAGCACCTTCAGTCACAGACTGATCCCACCACGGTGTGCCAAAGAGCGCTACAGGAGGTCCTTTCTGCCGGCGGCTATTAGACTATTTAATGCCTCACCGGGGTGCCGTGCTGTCGGCAACACAGACCTAGAACTGTTGGGGTGTTAGGACCTAGCTTAACAATTGTGCATCCATCCGTGAGTAACTCTGGTCCGTAATCACTCATTCACTCAGGACTTATTTATTCATTCAGGTCTGTATATACTTACTCATGTACCGTGTATCTGTCTTTTGTGTACTTTCGTTGTGGCATTTTGCACCTGCCCTGTGTTTTGTTGTAGCTGCTTGACAATGAAATTTCCCCCCCGGGGGAGCAATAAAGTACCTACCTATCGATCTATCTATTTGGCATGGAGGTGGAGGTGGAAACATCATTCTTTGGGGATGCTTTTCTGCAAAGGGGACAGGACGACTGCACCGTATTGAGGGGAGGATGGATGGGGCCATGTATCGCGAGATCTTGGCCAACAACCTCCTTCCCTCAGTAAGAACATTGACGATGGGTCGTGGCTGGGTCTTCCAGCATGACAACGACCCGAAACACACAGCCAGGGCAACTAAGGAGTGGCTCTGTAAGAAGCATCTCAAGGTCCTGGAGTGGCCTAGCCAGTCTCCAGACCTGAAACCAATAGAACATCTTTGGAGGGAGCTGAAAGTCTGTATTGCCCAGCGACAGCCCCGAAACCTGAAGGATGGTATGGAGGAGTGGGCCAAAATCCTGCTGCAGTGTGTACAAACCTGGTCAAGTACTACAGGAAACGTATGATCTCTGTAATTGCAAACAAAGGTTTCTGTACCAAATATTATGTTCTGCTTTTCTGATGTATCAAATACTTATGTCATGCAATAAAATGCAAATTAATTACTTAAAAATCATACAATGTGATTTTCTGGATTTTTGTTTTAGATTCCGTCACTCACAGTTGAAGTGTACCTATGATAAAAAGTACAGAAAGGCAGGGATGTTCTCAATACAAATAGACAACACAGGATTTAACATCCAAAGACCAGTGTGCAGGAGTTCTGCGATATGTCTTATGTTGTCCACAAGATACTTATTGCGGTCATTGACTGAGAGTCATCGACTGGACAGTACTTTGTGGACCTTGTGAAACAGACCCTTGAGAAGATGGACATAGATATCAAACAGTGTGTTGGTAATGCAACAGACGGAGCAGCTAATACGCAGGGACAATACAGGGGCTTCTCTGCATTGCTCACAGGAGAGTCTCCTAACCAAATACACAGATGGTGTTACTCACATGTCCTCAACCTTGTGCTAACTGACACCACTGGGGTTGTTGTGGCAAGGGAATCCCTTTTCTCACTACTGAATGACATTGCAGTGTTTGTTCGAGAATCCTACAAGCGCATGAAGCTATGGGAGGAAACCAGTGAGGACAGGAGACACAGACGGCTTGATATAATTGGTGAAACATGCTGGTGGGCCAAAGATGAGGCCTTGAGGAAAGTATTTGGAAGCTTTGCAAAGCCTGACCGTGCACTTTACACGGATGTGGTCATCACTATGGAAAGAATTGAAAAGGATGTGACCATAAAACCTGCCATCCGAAGCAAGGACCAAGGGTACAAGGATGCTCTCCTAAAGTATGAAACCATACTTACAGCTGAGGCTTTTCTCAGGATTTTTGACCAGACGTCCCCTGTCTCTAAATACTTGCCAACAAGTGGCATGGATATCGTAACAGCACAGCACTTGGTGACGGAACGGAGGATAACCTGAGAAAGTGTGCGAAGAGGGCAGCAGACAACTTTGTTGAGTGGGCCAATGGCATTCTGTAGGAGCAGCAGGACTGTGATGGCGAAGCTCAGACTGCTCTCCCAGAGAAGAGAACAAAAAAAAAGAAGAGAAAACCAGGTGAGTTGGCAGAAGACGAGCCCATTCGCCTTATTCACCTACGTCACCAACTTAAACCAAAACGAGGCTGAGGGGTACGGAAGAAACGTTGGACCGCTTGATACCAGCAATGCCGCCTCAGTGCTGCGTTTCCAAATGTACCTCTTCCAAAATAAATAAATCTTGTAGAGGTCAAACCTTCCATCGTTTCCCAAAGGATCCAGAACTTCGCTGAGAATGGATTCACAAAATAAGAAGAGATCCTAGTCGCCATTTCAAGGTAAGCTGTAACCCTAATAGCTATGGCTTGATTAGAACTACCGCGCGCGGCAGTCATTTTGACTGTTTTTATTTTTGCAACTGTCCTTCTCTCGTTTCAACATATATCGTTAGTAACTATAAAACACTAATTTTATATCAAACGTTACAGATCCACGTGGACACAAAAATATGTTCAGATCACTTCACCGAAGAGTCTTTCTTGAATGCCCTGTCTTGCTTTGGTGACACATTGGAAACAAGCTATTTTGATTGATGGTTCCAATACTCTTTCAGCTAGACAAGTTATTTTTAGCCGAGCAGGGAAAGGTGAACTGTTGAAATGAACGATCAAAATGAACGTTCGATCGTTTAGCAAGCGGATATGTTCTAGCAGTGGCACCACTCTGCAAACTGAGCAGTTTATCCACAATCATGATACCTGAATGTTGTAAGGCGCCTCATTTTTACGCATTGACCGAAAAGACCTAGCTCTCACACTGAGTGTCTCGCTCCCCTTGACTGTTGGTGAAAGAAGCTAATGTTAGCACTCAACAGAAACAGTCTGGTGTGGTTAGATATGCGAACATCGCCTAGCATCAGCTCGTAACGTTGTAATGTCCAGTTACGTTATATTATCTAGTTAACAATCTTAACTTAGTTAATAACTAGCAAAATGTTGAATCCAGCAAACAAATGCGGTCACCGTCTGTGCATTAGTAAGTCTGCTATTAAATGACTAATATGTAAATGTATTACCTTCCACATCGTTCCATACCCCTCAATCCAGTTGCTGTAGCCTTTCAGCAAAACAGCCCGGGGAATCTTACAATCATTATTTGCCCACGTTTCAACCTCTTCCAGTGTTAAGTTAGGAAGAGAAGACAGGTTTGTTTTCCACACCCGCACTGCCATGAGAAACTGTTACCCTATCCATCACTCAGGTGGCTTGTGAGAGGACCATCTCCACCCTGAAATTTGTGAAGAACCGCCTAAGAACCTCCCTCACTCAAGAGAACCTTGAAGCGTTTCTTTTGATGGCAACAGAGAAGGAGATTCTTATGGGACTTGACAAAGATTACATAATTGACAAGGTGGCAGAGAGCAGTGAGCTACTGCGCCGCCTACTGGTAATTGCTTACTGGTTACTCTGAAGTAGCTCTTCCTTAACAGGCTGACAAGGGTGAAAGAAAATTTGCTGTGAGTTAAAGCTTTTGTACAGAGGCATGTTTTTTGGGCGTGTATTATACTTGCAGTTATGTAGCCAATGTTTGATAAAGGAATTTGTATGTTTAATGTTAATGACTAAGATGTTTCACCCTGAAACGTTGTAATGTGTGAGATGTATTGGAATTACAAGATTATGATTCTAAGAATGTGGAAACATAGACAATGTTCAGACCAGGTTAGAATGTTACCATTTGGTAGAGGAGTCAGGATGTGGTTAAGACAATGAAGGAGACAAGACCATTTGTGAAAGCTGTTAGACCTGCAGGAGATTATGCGGCCATAAAAGTTCACAGGGCCCCATCCATCAGGATTGGGGCCTGGTCTTCGAGGTGTGGGTAAACATTAGCAACTGAGATAACATGAAGAGGGTCTTTGAAGGCAGATCCTGAGAATTTGCAGGCCATAAAACAGGGTGGAGACTTTGCTGACTGGATTTTATAAAAGTGTTTTGTGTCTTGTCTTTCGGCAGAGCTCTCTATGAATAAAGACTGACCATTTTGCAATGCTGGAACTCTCTCTGTATTATTTAACCAAACTGAAGAATTTACAACCTTCAGGATACAGATAGAGTTAAAAAGTTCATTTAGAACATTGGGATAGAAATTCTCATGACATTTGGTCCTTCGAGCCGGATCTCGATACCCGTTTCTGTCGTTCTAGGGACACACCGAAACCGTGCACGGCGGATTTTAAATCCGTAAGAACAAAGACCTGACCTCTGAAATTGAGGGTTATTTCAGGCCGGTGGAAAACTGGACACGACAGTTAAACGGTGACGAGATCCAACCAACATTTAGTCCCAGCTGCAAGGATACGGTCAGTAATTTTTATTCATACGGATTTGGGGGAATAATACCTGTATGATTGCATTAAATTAAGGGTTTTGATGTGATCTAGGTGTTAAACTATTCCATATCCACTAGGGGCTGTCCATCCTGGTGACCTATCTTTAGAATTTTGTGTGGAGAAAAGTTTTAAAGGCAACGAAGTATTCCATGCAATTGGAAGATAGGAATTGGGTTTGGAGCCAAAACGGAATGGTGTCCGAAAAGACTCCAGGTAGATGAGGCCATTACCAAAATAAACTATTCTGTATCGAGGCGATCTGGGATCGTCAGTAGGAATACAGGAGGAAAGTAACTACTCTGTATCGAGGCGATCTGGGATCGTCAGTAGGAATACAGAAAGAAAGTGAACTTTCGTTTTTAGACGTTTATCTGGAGAAAACCACGCGCTAGTATTCCAGTAAAGCATAGGACGAGGGTGAACTTTAATAGGTGAGGTGTCCTCTTTTACTACCATGGGAATTAAATCCTCAAAAACGGTCCTGGAAACTAACCAGGGAATGAGAGACTTGGAGTCTAAGGATAGGAGGAACATTATTAGGATCCTCAGTGGAGGAAGGAAAATGGATTTGATGGGAGGTCAAATATGGAGTAATTGAAACTAAGGTGTGTTGATACATAAAACTTGTGGATATAATGTGAGGAAACAGCAGGCAGAAGGGGTTAATAAGGAGGTGAGGTAACCTATTTAACATGAGAGGACGAAGGAAATAAGTATCGATATGTGAGGTAGTAATACTAATCAGTCAAAAGTCATAAGGAACGGCACAATAATTGTATAAATTATTTAACCCGTATACATGTGAGACCTAGTGATCTACTAATAGTCATAAAATAATTATTCAGGTGAAGAGTGGAGACTGCGAAGAAGGTAAGTTGATCTTGAAACCCCGCTGTGGGAGCGTTTATCTAAGTTAATGGTATTGTGAATTTAAGCTGTAGAATTGTGTTATTTGTGTTGTAACTGCAGTGTGAACCGGTATTGTAATAATGTAGTTTTATGTTGAAAGGACAGGACGATAAACTGACGAGTTTGTCCTGATTGTGTTGAACGGTAGGAACCAACATGTCCGGCCATTTAAACGTGGCATCGTTTGTCTATGATTGTTGTATGTCTTGTGAGGAACTGTAAGCGAAACGTTTGTCTGCGTGGGAATAACTCATTGTGTTGATGTAGGTAAGTGAAGAGTTTGTCCCTGTGTGGGAATAACTAATTATGTTGATAAATATTGCTAGTAATGTTGATCAAGGGCTGGGTGTCGGATAGTTTTTTTTTATATTGGGTAGGTTAACTTTAACTAACTACGGACACCAAGGATAGGCTGCGTCGCGATAAACATTGTTAGATAGGACAAAATGGTTATAGGTATTTAGGAGTCTAGGTTGGCTATATTGAGTGAACTTTTTGAAACTAGTTAGGGCCATTTCCCAAAGGAGCTTTGCTTGGGGAAGTTAGAGTAATGATCTAGACTATTTCCATAGTAGCAGGGTTGGCTAGCGCACGTTCAATCGGGCCGCATTCATTTTGAAGTAAATTACTACTCAGTTTATAGGTGAATGGTGAGTTGGAAAGCATTTAGTACCGCGGGTTTTTCTTTCCCCATAATATAAATTTTACTCCTCATTAACCGAGGTTGTGTGTAATAGATGGTATTATATATTGACTGACATGATAAATTAATTGGCATTTTAGGTTACAATACATGTAGTACGACCCTAGTGGATGGTGGAGTTATAATTCTGGTGGATCTTAAACGTTTGAAGGAAGGGCGTTTGCCTGGGCTGAGTTTTTTTTAACGTTTGAGCTTGATAAATTGGGGGATGGGTTGTGTCTGTGGTGAGAATGAGGACGATGGAGAATTCAATCATGATAATTTAGAAGGGAATAGTTTTTAAGTAATTGCATACTGAGAGAGTGTGTTGATAGGGAAATAGATGTTAAGTAAAATAATATGGATAATATTAGAACCATGGAGATATTTTATGTGGAATAGCTGATTAGTTCAGTACTTAAAAATGAAAGAGGTTAATTCTTGGAGGTTTGAAACACCATATGTTAGAGAAATAACATGGATGTTATTAGGAGGGAAACAATTCTGGTCTAGTTATTCCAGATTAGATGGGCTATTAGGAAAATACTGGAGGACAGGAGAAACCGAGTGGTTTACAATTTATGATAGTTTTATGGAGGGACATTTTGAGCATTGGACAGAGGGGAGGAGGAGGCAAGCCTATTGAGGCCCCTCCGTTCTGTAGAGATAAGTTGGGAGTCTATCCATAAACCCTGAATGTTTACTGAAGATTTGACCTGGGGGGGAGGTTAGGTACCCTGCCATCCAAGAGAACAACTGGTTCTCCACTATCAGATCAGATGTCTCAAGAACTAGGAGACCTGATGAATGAAGATAAGGAAGTCAGAGCAGAGACAGACATTTTGGAAGCTGAATATTACCTATAAATGATTCTGAATAACAGACAGAAATAGTGGCTCTTACTTGTGCATGTTGTTTGGGTAGAGTGAAAATAGTTACCATTAACACAGATAGTACACATATTTGCTGCACAGTGGATAAACAGGGGAATGGTGACTATTACACATGCTCAGTTGATTTTGAATCTTTTGGATACTGTTACTCCTACCAGAGGAGTTGGCTATTTGTAAATGTCAGCAAGGAGAAGGAGTTGGGACCACATAATTTGAGATTATATAGGTGAAAAGTTGAGTTTACACATATCCCTAGTGGAAAGATACCTCAGAGGAATGGAGGTTCTTAGGGAAGTGGGTAATGGATAATAGATTGATAATAAATACCAGAGGGAGACTAGTATAGTCTATTTATTGGCAGATATAGATGAGAGTTGAATTGGAGAGAGAAACTTAGAAGTGGGACCTGACTAATGACAGAGAGAGTGAGCTGGAAGCCATACCTTCTAAGTTATAGTCCTAAGGATTTGTTGATGAAGGATTGATTAAAGAAGTAATTTTGGTATAGGTAGTTTTGAAGGTTAAATATTAAAAGTAATATTTTATGAAGTCTGAGAGTAAGAAAGAACAGTTGAAGTCAGAACCCACGGCCACCCATAGATAATTCTGGATTGAAATTATATCCCTCATTAGTAGATTGGGCATGGAGGGAGAATCCAGATGATAAAGTAGTAGTTGTGAGGGACCCCAACCCCCTATCCTAATCAGAGGGAAACTCAGGGAGCTCAGGGGGGAGAGGGGGATGAGACAGATGAAGAGATAGGACTCACAGAAATTTTAAAAGGAACTATTGGTGAGACAGGGAGGCAAGGGAGTTGGAGGTAACAGGAGGTCTCCCTCAAACCAGTGCCCATTGATAGCCTAACTAATCCATTAGCAGGCATAGATGGGGCAGCGCCCACATTAGATGTGTATAAACCATGGACAGAGAGCAGTTAAAGATAGTATTCCTCACTGGAATGAGACCTGTAATGAGTAGAAGCTGTTAAGAAAACATTGGTGGGAATATGGGGGACTGCACAATTGGTAGAAGTTAATGTGATCCATCACAAGCAGAATGGAAAACAGGATCAAGCTAAGCATAGTTAAATTTTTTAATGTTTTCCAGAGAGAAAAAAAAACAAAACAAGCAGCTCCCAGTAATGATTGAAGGATGATATTAGATCTCCAGGGAGTGAATCAGAGTGTGATAGAGCTCTAGGTGTATCAGATTTATACACCCTGCATAGTCAAGTGAGATGGGAAAATATTTAGCTAACTATGATGAATTTGGCTAAATGTTTTTTTTAGCATACCTGTACCAAGAGTGGTTTGGGTTTACCTTTTAGGGGAAGAAATTGCCATATATAAAGGGGTTTTAGTAAGGCTGTACGGATTTTTTACAAGCTATCACTAGTAATCTAGTAAAATTAGAGCCTCAAAGGAAACAGACATTTTTGATTTAGGTAGATGATATTCTAGTGGCAAACCCTACTGGTGTAGGATGTGGATAGGAAACTGTAGTTGTTAAAGTATATGGCAGAACAAGGCCATAAAGTGAGCAAAAGGAAACTACAATTGTAGCAAACTGATGTTGTGTATTTGAGACATACTATACCTTGAGAAGGGCGTACTCTGAACCCCTCTAGAAAAAATATGATTTTGGGAGTACCAATATTTATAAACAGATGATGAGTTTTAATTACTGTAGAGCCTGGGTGCTACATTCTGCTCTTCACACAGAGAGAATTAGAAATATGGAAATAGGGAGGGACAATCCTCTGAAATGATATTTGGCATCAGGGTAATTTACCGATATTACCAAAGTCTTTGTTTAGATATGTAGTAATTGTGATATATGGGCGGAGCCATTTATCAACAGGGGAAATATGTAATTAGAATTAATGACTTAAAACAATTAGGAAGTATGATTGTAGCATATGGAAAAACAAATTACTTAAAAAAAAATTTTTTGTTACAGATGTGTTATATATGCACAAAGTAATGATCATAGGACTTACAAGGGGTGAAGGAAAGAAATGGTGATTGACTATGATAGAAGTTAGATATTACCAGGAAGAAATATTGTTCATGTCATCCGCAATCGGCAGGTTTAATTGAACGCATGAATGGAACAATAAAAAGTAGACTAAGGAAGACCTATATAGGTATTGGGAGAAACTTGGTAAGATGAGTACCTATAGTGTTAATGACCATTAGAGGAACGGCAGACAGAGATGGGTTATCTTCCTTTGAAGAGGGTTTGGGAGACCATATAGAATGTAGAGTTAGGAGGACCAGAGTAGGCAGAGATAGACACTGAGAATACTCTGGCTGAACACATGAGAAGATTGTTTGCTAATCACACCCGTATGTCAAAGATTTTGTGACCTACAGGTGAATTGAAGGAGAGAGTGACCCACTCTATCCAACCAGGTGATGGGGTGCGGGTCCAATGATTGATAAGGAAAGACTAGAAGCAGCCCCGTTGGGAAGGCCCTACCAGGTCTTGTTGGAAACTGCCTATTTGCCATTTAGATATGTTCAGAAAGAGAGCAACCTGGGTCCACGTTGCCCACTGCAAGGAGGTAAGAACGCATACAAACACTGCTGAACACACACAGAGTTAAGGAGCAGAACCGAGTACCAATAGGGTCCGGGGGTTACCTCCTTAACGAAGATTCCCTACCCCGACCTATCATCACTGTAGTGTGTTCCTAGAGGTGTGAGTATGGGGTGGAACTCAGCAGACTGACTAAGGACAGGAGAGGTTTGGCGGTTCTTGGGAATATGGGGGACCCTGAGCTACATCAGTCTTAATTTTGATACATCCAGATCCACCACTCACCAAAAATAAAAATGAAACTCTACCATGGGAATAATTAAAAGACAGACTACTCAGGATAAGGATTCCACTAGAAGTGAGTATCATAACATAGTGTCCAGAGAGAGGCAGGATGTGATTTTCAAAATAAATATTGATAACCTCTCCATTAAGTGGGAGTATGTAATCGAGAGAAAGGTGTTCATACTTATGCATTATGCCTCTGTACAGGACCTACTGCTAGTTACCTTTGGCCTACAGTTTAAACATACTTGGGGAAAATATTAAGTGAAGGCAGTGGGCCAAGAAGGTATGGGGCTTGCGCGGATGACTATGGTTAGGATACCTGCATAGACGTAAATAGCACAAAATTAACTGAGCAAAACAGAGGTGAAAACTGTACAGGGATGGGGTTGGCGAGATTGAAAGAGGCTGCTAACCCACCCCAGTTCACTCTGACTCCAGGGGAGTGTTATAGAATGACAGTAGAGATTTGGGTGATTTTAATGGAGTAAGTCAGTAGTTAATGTTACTGATCTGAGTTCAGAAGCACAGGAGAAACTACTAAACCTTACAGCCTGGTAGCAGATGTGTGATGGGCGTGTACCAGTAAAGGACGTATAAGGCAGACACTATAAAAAGGGTGGGTAGGTATGTACCTGCACCCCAGTCCTATTGGTTTAGCCAGTTAGAATTAGTTACCAGAAACCAAGGAAAGGTTTAATCAGGCGTAGGAGGGGTTGTGCCAAGAAGGAGAATAGCCCTATTTGGATTGATGCGATTGGAATTCCTAGGGGAGTCCCTGATGAACATGAAGCTATGAATTAAGTAGGTGAAGGTTTCAGGACAACGTTCTTTTGGTGGGTGACGTTCAATAAACATGTGGATTGGATCAATCAGTAACAATTCGTAAAGGGGAGTAAGGATGCAGTAAAGGGGATCTCTGACCAATTATCCGCCACCTCACTCATGACCTGGCAAAATAGGCTTGCTCTCGATATGTTATTAGCAGAAAAGGGCGGGGTATGTAGAATGGTAGGGGCTCATTGTTGTACCTTCATTCCAAACAATACAGCACCGGATGGCACAATTACCAGAGCTCTTGCAGGGTTGACGGCTCTAAGTGAAGAGTGGGCTGAGAACTCGGGGATTGATACATCTGTGACAGGATGGTTTGATGAAATATTTGGTAAATGGAAAACCATAGTAGCCACAATTTTGGGGGCAGCTATTGCCTGCATGTGTATGCTTGTATTATGTGGTTGTTGTTTTGTTCCCTGTGTCCGAGGGTTGGTGAGTAAGGCGTTGGAGAATGCAGTGGCCCAGCAGTGGTGGACGAGGAGGACACTGATGATCGATTCAATCCAGAAGACTACAGATTGAATGAAACATTTCTTAGATCTAATGTGAAAATCTTGAATAAAGAGTGTAACTGGGAGGGGAAATGGAATTTTGTTCAGGCTAACAGATGTTGTATACATTTAGTGGAATGATGAAGATACTCCTCCAAGCCTAGTAGATGATTGAGATCCTTTACATTCCACGGAGCCCAGGTTGAATGAGACAATCTTTAATGCTTATAAAAGACTGTTTCTTTATATGAAGGTCATGACGAAGATCCTAACCGGAAGAGTTATGGCTGAATAGGCCTAGAACAGTAGTTGATAAGTTTGGAATATAAATATATGTATATTTATATGTTTGTTTGGATTAAGTTTGATTTTGTATGACCTTTAGGAATCCTATGAGGATGGATGTGTAATGATCAGTGTGAAAATTTAGTCAAAGGGTGGATTGATAAAGGAATTTGTATGTTTAATGTTAATGACTAAGATGTTTCACCCTGAAACGTTGTAATGTGTGAGATGTATTGGAATTACAAGATTATGATTCTAAGAATGTGGAAACATAGACAATGTTCAGACCAGGTTAGAATGTTACCATTTGGTAGAGGAGTCAGGATGTGGTTAAGACAATGAAGGAGACAAGACCATTTGTGAAAGCTGTTAGACCTGCAGGAGATTATGCGGCCATAAAAGTTCACAGGGCCCCATCCATCAGGATTGGGGCCTGGTCTTCGAGGTGTGGGTAAACATTAGCAACTGAGATAACATGAAGAGGGTCTTTGAAGGCAGATCCTGAGAATTTGCAGGCCATAAAACAGGGTGGAGACTTTGCTGACTGGATTTTATAAAAGTGTTTTGTGTCTTGTCTTTCGGCAGAGCTCTCTATGAATAAAGACTGACCATTTTGCAATGCTGGAACTCTCTCTGTATTATTTAACCAAACTGAAGAATTTACAACCTTCAGGATACAGATAGAGTTAAAAAGTTCATTTAGAACATTGGGATAGAAATTCTCATGACAATGTTACATTTCATTGACTCAGTGTATAGATGTGTTTATTTTTGTGCCGTTTGCTTTATGGACACCAGTGAGTGAACATTGTAATCTACATTTGTTTTGTAGAGGAGAGCTTTTTTGACTTTTGTATTAAACTTACTTACATTGTTGTAGCTTATGTTCAAGATCAGTGAATGTGTGTGTGTGAAGTTTGATACTTTTGATATGCTTGATGCTTGAATATAAAGATACTAATTTGAACATTTGAGCTAACTCTGTATATCTCATTATCTAGCATTGTACATTTGTATGTGCTATGATTGGTGTATTCCTAGTGAGTTTGAGGGTGCACCCATAGCCATAGCATACCTTGAAAACTCAGTGTTCAGATAGGCTACTTGTTGGTCAGTCCCAAATGTTTGTATTTTGTAATGTGGATAATGTGAACATAGTGGCCAAATGTATAACTAGTTTGGTACCCGTTACATCAACAAATAGGGTTAGCCTACGAAATTAGAGGTCTGGTGGTTTGCGTGAACAGGGTGGCCTGGGATGGAATCAAATTCCCGGCCTGAATTATTGTTTCAGTCCGCCCTTGCTTATGCCCAATATTAGTAAAAAAGTATTTTGCTGTCCATTCCCCTTTAAACACACGACATTCAGAGTCCACTTTTCTCATTTTCACAGCACTCATTTTTCACGTCAAAAGTCGTCAAGCAATGAAGTGCCTATGATGACTGAGCTCATTCTGAATATGACTGTGTCCAAATACAGAGCGCGCTGCCAGGCTACAGCGCCATCTATTAGAGGTTGTTTGTATATCAGGAATGAGTAATTGCAGATACGTTTTAAAAATGTCTCAGGGGCCTCCCAAGTGGCGCAGTAGTCTAAGGCACTGCATCGCAGTGCAAGCTGCGTTGCTACAGATGTTGGTTCGATACCCGTCTGTGTCGCAGCCGGCCGACTAACTACCAATTGGATATGACGAAATTGGGGAGAAAAGGGGGTAAAAAATGTAATTAATAAAAACATTTATAAAAAAAAATGTCTCGCTGGATTGAAGTGCCCGGCAGGCCGTACTACATGGTTTTCATATTATCACAAACAAGGTAACAGTGTAATGAATTGATGTTATCTTCAGCTGTAAGCTAGTGAGGAAAGTTAGCCTACAAAATTGGAAGCTACCAGGATCTTGCATTGTAAAATGTTCTAGCCTCTAATGGACAGTTTCAACATTTCTACATGCCATTTTGCATTATTTAAAACTTATGTGCAGCATAAGAGGTGATGCAGCCCAGACTCCCAGTTAGTGCATTGGTTCCTTAGGACTGGCTAGAGCTAGCAATTGCAACTGCACAGTTCTTCCAGTAAATGTGTTTTAGTAAAATGTTCAGTGTAAATTGCCAAAAGAAGTCATTGTGCATAGAGTTGTATGCTTTGTTAAACTTTGCTAAACTTTGCTAAACTTTGCTAAACTTTAAAATCGATGTTTTTTGTTTGCCTTACATTTTCAGTTTTAAAAATATCGGAGTCTCCACACAATTCCGTAACCATGGAATTACCCTAATACATTTTTTTCAATGGCTATCTACAGGGATTAATTTTGGACTATCCAGTATCCCACTTTCCAAGATCTTCAAAGAACGTGTGAATTCTGTGTAAAAAAAAGCAAAGCATGCCTGCAGGCCTAGCTAGGACTACAGCTCTACACTTTTCCAGAAGTATGCAATTGCACACTCCCTGTCATGGATTTCAAAGCATAGGATTGGTGTAAGCGTTGGTTGGAGGGAGTTTCCACCATTGTAATATCCATGTGAGAAAGTGTAAGTGCACACTTCAGGAGAAGGGTGGAGAATCAGGACGTATCCTAGATGTAGTATAAGCACGCCCCCTCACCATGATGTCCTCCAGCTTCATGTCCAACATGTCGGTACCATGGACGTACTCCTTCCAGTCCTCTGGCTCCTCCCCTTCCTGTTCCATGTTGTCCATGAGAAGCTCGAAGAAGATGATCTTTTCCGACACCGCAGAGAACGAGTTGTCAAAGCAAAACATGTAGTCTCCATCCTCCGTCTCTACACTAATGGAAACACACCGGGAGAGAGTGTGAGAGAGAGCAAGCGAGTCCAACTCCATGCGAGTGTGTATTCCACATTTGCATGGTGTGTGTGTCTTACGTGTGTACTCCGTCTGACTGGCGATGGTCGCTGTACAGAACATGTCCAGTAGGGGAGGACAGGGAGAAGTCAACATCCAGGCCTGCTCCGTCCAACACCTGAGGACACGCAGAGACAGACAGGTGGGAAGGGTGAGAGATAGATATGAGACAGACAGGTAAACAGAGATACAGGAGAGGAGAGAGAGAGAGAAAGACAGAGTCAAAACAAAACTACATCACCTATTGGGAAACACAAGCACAAAGCTAAAAATGCAGTGCTATCTGGCCCTAAATCGACAGTACACCATGGCAAACAAATTCTTGATTATTTCTTATTGATGTTGTTATTGTTAATGAAATATTCCATTTCCAAAGTACACTTTGGCAATATGTACATTGTTACATCATCATCAATCGAAATTGAAAGAGAGAGAGAGAGAAGGGTGCAAATTAAAGGGGTGGGGGGGGGGGGTCATGAGGCTCTCTAAATATTGCTAATTTAACCATTCTCCTATATTTTTTTTTATGCAGTGGTAAATATGAAAATAAAAGCTTCCAAATGAAATGAACACACCAACCTCTCTGTCATGGTTTAAACCATTTATTTCTATGTGGTTGCACAAACCGTCTCCCAGTCCACGAATGGTACTGTAGAATTCTATAGCTGGCTAGACACTATAGAATTTCTGACTCAGCTGAGCTCTTTTAAAAAACACATAGATTTTCCTTTGTACTTCTTAAATTTTCACAATTTGTTTGCCATGCGTCCTTAATAGAAATAGCCTATGCCTTTATTCCAATTCATTAGATTTATCCGTTGATTTATTGTTTGTTTGTCAGTCAGCTGTTTAGAGTGCTCATTGCTTTGTTTTTCATGTGCGTGCGGATATTGGTGTTCTCGTTGCCGTCTGTGGCCAGAAGAAGTATACCATTTATTTAGCTTGATTGTTTTCTATCAATATTTGTTTTCATTCCTGGATCAGCTGACGGTGAACAATATCACTAGACAATTAGCCTACAGACGTGGTCAAACGTTTTGAGAATGACACAAGTATTGGTGTCCACAAAGTTTGCTGCCTCAGTGTTGATGATGGCAATTTGCATATACTCCAGAATGTCATGAAGAGTGATCAGATGAACTGCAATTAATTGCAAAGTCCCTCTTTGCCATGAAATTGAACGTAATCCCCAAAAAACATTTCCACTGCATCCAGAGGTCTTGAAAAAGAAGGGTCAACACTGCAAATAGTGACTCTTTGCATAAACTGAATGTCATTGTCAATGAAAGCCTTTGACACTTATGGAATACTTGTAACTATACTTCAGTGTACCATAGTAACTACTGACATAAAGATCTAAGAACACTGAAGCAGCAAACTTTGTGGAGACCAATACTTGTGTCATTCTCAAAACTTTTAGCCACGACTGTACAGCTAGAAACCAATCTGCATCCAATTCATCCAACAAGTATACACAGTATACCAAACATTGGGAACATCTCCTAATATTGAGTTGCAGCCCCTTTTCCCCTCAGAACAGCCTCAATTTGTCGGGGCATGGACTCTAAAAGTTGTCAAAAGCATTCCACAGGGATGTTGGCCCATGTTGACTCCAATGATTCCTACAGTTGTGTTAAATTGGCTGGATGTCCTTTGGGTGGTGGACCATTCTTGATACACACGGAAAACCCAGCAGGGTTGCAGTTCATGACACACGTAAACCGTGGCACCTACTACCATACTCCGTTCAAAGGCACTTTTTTGTCTTGCCCATTCACCCTCTGAATGGCACACATACATAATCCTTGTCTCAATTGTCTCAAGGCAACAAAAAAAAACTATTTAACCTGTCTCCTCCCCTTCATCCACACTGATTGAAGTAGATTTAACAGGTGACATCATTCATAGCTTTCACCTGGATTCACCTGGTCAGTCTGATGGAAAGCAGGCTTTCTTAATGTTTAGTAAACTCAGTGTATGCTAGTGACAGTAGGCCTATAGTTGGCTCTTTCTGTTACAAGCATTAGATTTTGCAATTGCATAGGCCTACATTATTTTGTATTTGTGTGCCGATTAACTGTTTTCACAGCGAAAGATAATGAAATGTTACATAGGCATAGTTACACTTATAGTGCACTTTCTGATCTCCAAGGTCCAGGATTCGTACAGGGTTTAAGTTTAATGTTCTAATTAAATTGTTAAATGCTTAATAATGACAAATAACTGTCATAAATGTAATTAATTTAAGGACAGAAAGGTAGTGTTTTATGTCACATGATCTGTGAAGACTCCAAGCATTCAACTAATGAATAATGGACAACTCATGAACTAGGGTGTAAACATGTTTTGATTAATCTCATGTAGGCCTATTATATTGAATGTAGGCTACCTGTTCTGCATGTATTCATGTGTTTAAAATTGCCTCGGCTGAGAGGGTAGACTACCAACAGTGGTGTTGGCCTAGTGGAGGGTAAACACAAGTAAACGTAGTTTACCTACCCTTTTCTAAAAAATACATTGAAAGTATAGTATATTTTTTCACCACGACCAGCAATTAGAGTTTACCCACCTATCTTTTTTACCACTACATCACTGGCTACCGGTAGGCCTATTTGAAGTTCATGGTAAAACACATTGTAGCCTAGTCTAGTAAATTGACCGTGTGTGTTAGGGTGACCATCCTGTTTTTCACAGGACAGTTTCAGCCCCTTTTCAGATTTCCTGACTTTTCAGGCTACAAAAATGTTTTATTTTGTCAGCAAGACGCATCAATTAATGTAGGCCTAATCAATGGCAATCAACAAATGTCATTATGCACACTTTGGTGTTTTGTAAACATATGTCCATTTCCATTCATCAAATGGCACGAGTGTACATGCAGTGCACTGTTTTGATGCTGGAATTATTTTGGAGTGGACGAACATGCATAGGTAGCCTACTTTTTTAAGTGATTTGTTTGACAATCAGATGTAAACCATGACTGGTTGTGTTCATGCCACATTAAAAAGGTAATTCATTTGTACAGTTAAATGACGTCTTTATTATTAGCCCCTTTAAACATGCACCCAATAGAGACCACCCTGAATGTCCCAGTGTAATTTGCACTCAGAGAAAGAGAAAGGGGTCGAGGAGAGCTGGTGCTGAAACATTGTAAAACAAGCAGAAGGCTTCACAATGTCCAGTCTAAGAACAAGGCCTATTTTCAGTTGTGAAATATGGTTGGATTGAGTCCATCCAAGACAATAAGTGAACAGGCCAGTCCCTGGTGCCTGTTTTTCTACAGTCGCATTGGTTCAGCATTTCCACATACCTCTGTTACTCAGAGGAAAGAATAACTTAAATGTGTAGTTATTACAGTATTTCAAAACACAGACTTTGAGCAGACACAGTGAAGTACCTCCACAAATTAACAACATTATCAAAATGTTGTTTTCACTCCAAGGGCAGAGTGGTGGGCTACAGCATGCAACAGAGAAAGCTTGTCTATGGTGGTAGTAGGCTACAGCTAGGCTGTCCTACTGTTTGACAATCCTGAATGTCAGAAATGTTAAGATATTTCATAGAAAATAGAGGTTTTACAAGACTTTTGTGTTGAGATATGTGATTCGGGGTCACTACTCAATTGGAAACATTTTAAACACATCAGCAGAGAACCATCTGGCGCTACGCCAACGAAACAGGAGTAACAGGGACCACAGCCTAGGATGGAATGTTGTTATTATTCAAAGGTACTTTATAGCCAGTTCTGGTAAAAACGAGTTTCTACACTAGTATGTTGGCATAATTTCTAAATCACATAGGCCTATATAGTTAGTGTTTCATGAATTTACAATACATTTAATTTACTCCAACCTATTCCACAACTAGTTCATAGATTCTGGATTCAGATACGACAGAGCTAACCACAATCACTGATGGGATATGCACAGAACATGGGACTTCTTGTGAAGTCATGAGTAGTAGTAGAGTAGAGAGACGGTCTACATGATCATGTACAACTTTATGTTCACACTTTCCCCATGTAAAACCAATAATAAACCCCTGGCACCTGATATTCTATTTCCAGCGACGCGTCCTTCTTCATGGTCTGAAAGAAGCACTCCTTCCGTCCTGCGGGGAGTGTGAATGTGAAGTCGTTGTCCATGCTCTGGGAGAACGCGGCCACCAGGAACCTCTCAGACATCAGCACAGAGAACAGGCACAGTAACACCCGGACCACGTCCATGGTCTCCCACTATGCTGCCTTCAACTCTAGATTTTGACTCCGTAAAGAGACAAACTCTCGATAAGTGCTAGTTCAGTTAGTGGTCTTCAAAACTTCACTTCAGATGGACAGCTCACCGCTCGAGATGGCAATCGTTATGTGAGGACCCTGCCTTTTAAGAATTAACATCGTTTTCGCTCAACGAGTTTTCTTATTCAATGTAATGTAGTTATTGGTGCATGCAATATATTTGGGACACATTCTGCGCGTGTTATGTGACATTTTCTACAAAAACAAATACGTTTATACAGGGAGTTCTCAGAAGGCGCACTTGTCCGTTGCATGTTGGGTAATGTGGTATTTAAGAACAAGAGAGGGCATCCAACGCTGCTCCAAACGCGCAATAGTTTTGAAGTTTCCTTGCGCTTCATATATCTGTTAGTATATGGCAATATTGAGAAGGACGAATAGAAGAAGTACAAATCTGCCCTCATGTGTGAATATTGAACATTAATGTTTATTTGAAGAACTTGGTCGTAGAAAATACATCCTAGAATGATGACACAAACCGTAATGTCATATCGACATGTCATTTTCAATGATTAATGAAAACCCTACAGTAGTCATGCCTCTGTACTGTTATGTTGTAATGTAATTGTGTCCTACTGTAAGAAGAAGAAGAAGAAGAAGAAGAAGAAGAAGAAGAAGAAGAAGAAGAAGAAGAAGAAGAAGAAGAAGAAGAAACCGCAATTTGATCAATTATCTTGTTTATGTAAATTGTAGTGAACTGCTCTTCAGGCTCTGCTGAAAATATGTAAACTATTCAATAGGCTTATACAGTGCATTCGGAAGGTATTCAGACACCTTGACTTTTTCCACATTTTGTTACTTTACAGCCTTATTCTAAAATATATATATATTTTAATATCCTCATCAATCTACACATAATACCACATAATGACAAAGCGGAAACAGGTTTTTAGAAATGTTTGCAAATGTATAAAAAAGGAAATAACATATTTACATAAGTATTCAGACCCTTTGCTATGAGACTCGAAATTGAGCTCAGGTGCATCCTGTTTCCATTGATCATCCGTGAAATGTTTCTACAATTTGATTGGAGTCCATCTGTGGTAAATTCAATTGATTGGACATGATTTGGAAAGGCCCACAACTGTCTTTATAAGGTCCTACAGTTGACAGTGAATGTCAAAACAAAAACCAAGCCATGAGGTCTAAGGAATTGTCCGTAGAGACAAGAACACAGCGGCCTCCATTATTCTTAACTGGAAGAAGTTTGGAACCACCAAGACTCTTCCTAGAGCTGGCCACCTGGCCAAACTGAGCAATCAGGGGAGAAGGGCCTTGGTCAGGAACGTGACCAAGATCCCATTAGTCACTCTGACAGAGCTCCAGATTTTCTCTGTGGAGATGGGAGAACCTTCCAGAAGGACAACCATCTCTGCAGCACTCCACCAATCAGGCCTTTATGGTAGAGTGGCCAGACGCACGCAACTCCTCAGTAAAAGGCACATGACAACCCTCTTGGAGTTTGCCAAAAGGACTCTCAGACCATGAGAAACAAGATTCTCTGGTCTGATGAAACCAAGATTGAACTCTTTGGCCTGAATGCCAAGCGTCATGTCTGGAGGAAACCTGGAACCATCCCTACGGTGAAGCATGGTAGTGGCAGCATCATGCTGTGGGGATGTTTTTCAGTGGCAGGGACTGGGAGACTAGTCAGGATTGAGGGAAAGATGAACGGAGCAAAGTACAGAGAGATCCTTGATGATCCATAGCGCTCAGGACCTCACTGGGGCGAAGGTTCACCTTCCAACAGGACAACAACTCTAAGCACACAGCCAAGACAACGCAGGAGTGGCTTCGGGACAAGTCTCTGAATGTCCTTGAGTGGTCCAGCCAGAGCCCGGACTTGAACCCGATCGAAAATCTGAAAATAGCTATGCAGCGAACTTTTCCAACCAACCTGACAGAGCTTGAGAGGATTTGCAGAAAAGAATGGGAGAAGTGAGTACACCCCAAATACATGTGTGCCAAGCTTGTAGCGTCATACCCAAGAAGACTCAAGGCTGTAATTGCTACCAAAGGTGCTTCAACAAAGTACTGACTAAAGGGTCTGAGTACTTATGTAAATGTGATATTTCCGGGGGGGTTTTTTGTGTGTAAAAATCTTTTTTGCTTTGTCATTATGGGGTATTGTGTGTAAATTGATGAGGGAACAAAGGCTTGGATCTAGTTGCAGTAATGTTGCAGTAATCTAGGCGGGAAGTGACAAAGGCTTGGATCAGAGTTTCGGTGCTGGGAAGTGAGAGTGATGGTCGGAGTCTTGAAATATTGCAAAGGTGGAAAAAAGCTGTCCGGGTGATGGTTTTTATGTGGGATTCGAAGGAAAAAGTGTTGTCTAGGGTGACACCGAGGCTTTTCTACTTTAGAAGTCAAAGGGACCGGGGAGCCGTCAATGGTGATGCTGAGGTTTTGGTGTTTGGAGAGTAAAGATTTGGAGCCGATGAGAATGACCTCCGTCTTGTCGCTGTTGAGTTTGAGGAAGTTGGTGTTCATCCAGCTACGGATATCTTGAAGGCAAGTGATGAGGACGATGGGTGGTAGGGAGAAGGTGGGTTTGGTGGAGAGGTAGAGCTGGGTGTCATCGGCATAACAGTGAAAGTTGATGTTGTGGTATCGCATGATCAACCCCAGAGGAAGGAGGTATATAATGAAGAGGAGTGGTCCGAGCACTGACCCCTGGGGGACACCTTGAGTGACAGCTACACACTGTGATCGGTGATTATTTATATTGACAAATTGTTGACGGTCAATGCGGTAGGAAGAGAACCAGGAGAGAGCGACGTGACACCAACACCAGCCAGACGTTCCACGACATGTTGCAACCAATGATGTACACTTTATATACAAAAGTATGTGGACACCCCTTCAAATTAGTGAATACACCTATTTCAGCCACACCTGTTGCTGACAGGTGTATAAAATCAAGCACACAGCCATGCAACCTCCATAGTCAAACATTGACAGTAGAATGGCCCCAATGAAGAGCTCTGTGACTTTCAACGTTGCACCGTCATAGGATGCCACCTTTATAACAAGTCAGTTCGTAAAACTTCTGTCCTGCTAGAGCCGCCTCGGTCAACTGTAAGTGCTGTTATTGTGAAGTGGAAACGTCTAGTAGCAAAAAAGTCAAGCCACAAAGTGGTAGGCCACACAAGCTCACAGAACGGGACCGCAAAGTGCTGAAGCGCGTAGCGCGCAAACATTGTCTGTCCTCAGTTGCAACACTCACTACCGAGTTCCAAACTGCCTCTGGAAGCAACGTCAGCACAAGAACTGTTCGTCTGGAATGGGTTTCCATGGCCGAGCAGCCGCACACAAGCCTAAGGTCACCATGCACAATGCCAAGAGTCGGCTGGAGTGGTGTAAAGCTCCCCGCCATTGGACTCTGGAGCACTGGAAACGCATTCTCTAGAGTGATGAATCACGCTTCAGGAGAACGCTACCTGCCCCAATGCATAGTGCCAACTGTAAAGTTTGGTGGAGGAGGAATAATGGTCTGTTTTTCATGGTTCGGACTAGGCCCCTTAGTTCCAGTGAAAGGAAATCTTAATGCTACAGCATACAGTCGTGGCCAAAAGTTTTAAGTATTGGCCTCCACAAAGTTTGCTGCCTCAGTGTTGATGATGACAATTTGCTTATACTCCAGAATGTCATGAAGAGTGATCAGATGAATTGCAATTAATTGCAAAGTCCCTCTTTGCCATGAAAATGAACTTAATCCCCCAAAAACTGTCCACTGCATTTCAGCCCTGCCACAAAAGGACCAGCTACCATCATGTCAGTGATTGTCTCGTTAACACAGGTGAGAGTGTTGATGAGGACAAGGCTGGAGATCAATCTGTCATGCTGATTGAGTCAGAATAACAGACTGGAAGCTTTAAAAGGAGGGTGGTGCTTGAAATCATTGTTCTTCCTCTGTCAACCATGGTTACCTGCAAGGAAACACATGCCGTCATCATTGCTTTGATCAAAAAGGGCTTCACAGGCAAGGATATTGCTGCTGGTAAGATTGCACCTAAATCAACCATTTATCGGATCATCAAGAACTTCCAGCAGAGAGGTTCAATTGTTGTGAAGAAGGCGTCAGGGCGCCCAAGAAAGTCCAGCAAAAGAAGGGTCAACACTGCAAATATTGACTCTTTGCATAAACTGAATGTCATTGTCAATGAAAGCATTGACACTTATGGAATACTTGTAATTATACTTCAGTGTACCATAGTAACTATTGACATAAAGATCTAAGAACACTGAAGCAGCAAACTTTGTGGAGACCAATACTTGTGTCATTCTCAAAACTCAAAAACTCCAAACTTTTGGCCACGACTGTACAATGACATACTTGACGATTCTGTGCTTCCAACTTTGTGGCAACAGTTTGGGGAAGGCCCTTTCCTGTTTCAGCATGACAATGGCCACGTGCTCAAAGAAGGTCTATACAGAAAGGGTTTGTCAAGATTGATGTGGAAGAACTTGACTGGCCTGCACAGAGCCCTGGCCTCAACCCCATCGAAAAACCTTTGGGATGAATTGGAATGCAGACTGCGAGCCAGGCCTAATCCCCCAACATCAGTGCCCGACCTCACTAATGCTGTTGTTGCTGAATGGAAGCAAGTCCCCGCAGCAAAGTTCCAACATCTAGTGGAAAGCCTTCCCAGAAGAGTGGAGGGTGTTATGACAGATAGAACAATGAGACAGATATTTCACTGAATGTATAAATGTGATGCATCCGCTTGGTGTTTCCACTCACTACTAAATATGGTAGTGAGAGGAAGCCCAGTGGCGGGTAGTGGGAAAAGATGGAACAAGATGGATTTTCCCAAAACTAAAATATGTAACGAACAGAGTGGACTAAGTTTTGTAGACTTTACCCTTTGCCAAAGTTTTTTTTTTAAGTTACAAGATGGCTATGCGGTGGCTTCAATACAGTGCCCCCTGTCAGTCACCCAGGGTTTATACACAGCATTCGTTGTAACATGTCAAGTACAATACACTACTGTACTTTTGTATGCCATCCATGCCATTCCTTATCTGCTTCCTTTAAAGGGATACTTCTGGATTTTGGCAATGGGGCCCTTTATCTACTTCACCATAGTCGTGGATACAATTTTTATTTCTCTGTGTCCAGTATGAAGGAAGTTAGATGTAGTTTCGTGAGCCAATGCTAACTAGCGTTAGCGTATGGAGGTAGATTTGCGTCTTTTTGTTGAGAGCTAAACTTTTTTCTTTTCAATCCAAAACAATTGTTCTGAAAGCAAAAATTAGACTTAAAAAAAAGATATATATATTTTATAATAGAGCGATCAAAAAATGTATTTGAAAATAAAACTCAAATTTAATTTAGCTATCAACCACCCTGCATTTTGGCTAGACTGCCCCCTTTGCTTGTAGTGCTTTTTATTTTTTGGCTTTTCAAACTTTTTTTGATTGAAACACTACACTTTTGCACTTTTGACCCCACAGCTGTGGGTGGGCTTTAGTGGGAGGTGTGGATGATGCTTCTCCATTGGTCATTTTTTGAGTGTCAGTTTGGCTACAACCAATACTGTTCAGCCTTTCTTTCCGACACAAAGGAAGTCATAGCGGACCCCTACGAAGAAGGACTGTGTGATGATGGCATCTCAGGTAAGCAGCACTGGGCGTTCTTCCGTCCAACTTCTACATAGCTCCTACGATTCAGTTTCGGTTCATAACATTCTACTATATTACATACATTACATATACATACAGTAGAATGATAAATCATGCAATTATTATTGTCAAGCTAACCAAAAGCATTCAGCTATGAACTGTTCTCGCCATTTTCAGTTGAATTCATGGCAACTCATAAGCAGGCCATGTCCTATTTGTTTCATAGTCGATATATAATCATATTTCATGACAGTGTAACGTTTAGCCTTTTTTGCAGAAAAATATTAGCTAATTATACATAGGCCTACTTTAAACACACACTTGCACTCAGTGTTGCCATATATGCATTATTTTTTTTCATATAACATTAACTAATTGGGATATTGTTTCATTACAGGGAAGAGTGGCTCAGCAGCTATTGATCAGGTTGCTGTATGTCCAATGGTAGTGCTGTGAACATGTTACAATTATTCACATGTGATTATTTTGACACTTATACTACATAATGTTGATTGTTACATGGTATTCATCATTTTAATATGTTCAAATGTTGGGTTTGTTTTTAGAGAGAAGTGTTAATTAACAAAGCTGCTTTGTGGAAATAAATACAATTGGTTTACAATAAGTTACATTGTAAAATAATTACATTTCATAAAAGCTATTTTCAATGACTGAAACAGTTTGTTTACATCATACCAGTTAAGAGGTGTTGTTTTCTGAACAGTATCGGTTGTAGCCAAACTGACACTCAAAAAATGGCTGACCAATGGAGATGCATCATCCACACCTCCCACTAAAGCCCGCCCACAGCTGTGGGGTCAAAAGTGCAAACGAAGAACTAGTTTCATTTTTTTTTCAGTTTCAAAAGAAAGAAAGAAATAAAAGAACTGCAAGCAAAGGGGGCAGTCTATCCAAATTGAGTGTGGTTGATAGCGAAATTTAAATTTGAGTTTTTTTTTTCAAATACATTTTTGGTTCTCGAAATATTAAGTTTTGCGCTTTATTACAAAATATTTGATTGCAACATTATTTTTTACTTCGAAGCCTCGTTTTTGCTTTCAGAACAATTATTTTTAATTGAAAAGAAAAGTTTTGCTCTCAACAAAAAGACACAAATCTACCTCTATAGCCTTCATTGTAAATACGAATTTGTTCTTAACTGACTTGCATAGTGAAATAAAAAATTGACAATTTAAGAGCAGATCATTTTTTATCATGTCACCAGAATAATATTTATTGGAAAGGAGCATCAAGATCGTCACTTTGCCCTTTCACCACCATGTAAAGGTCATCATAATTTATTTAACTGTAGCCTAAACTGCATGCTTTCCCAACGAGTCGTAGTGGGATGACCACACGTCATCACGTGACTCCAAGTTGACATCGATAGGGTGGTTATCATTTCAATATCTGCGCATAAAAGCGTTTCCATTGACATGTATCGCATTGTATACACAAAAATATCCCACTTTGTTTAGCGTATTTTGTATTGTCGACATTAGGAGTTTACCGAAAAATGTAGGCATGTCATGAAATGTTTTATCCGAGATGTACTTTATGCCGCGTTCACATACTAGTCGGAACTAGAAAACTCTGAAATGTCCGACATGGTAACTGGTAGTAGTTATACATGTGCTACGTTCAACGAATCATCAAATCGTCAATTTCCCAGTTTCCTAGTTCCGACTACCATATGAACGCAGCATTACTCGCATAATAAAAAGGTTGGATGGAAACCTAGTTAGTGTCATCCAAAAGTTGCACAATCAGGTGTGAATATTTCAGGTTTGTAAATGTTGTTTTTCATAATGGACACGTGTCCCAAGTCAGCGCTTCCAACTCAGCTCAAGCAGAGGAAATGGCCCTTAGTACGTCACTACTTCCTGGTCGCTGCCTGATCCTATTGGTGTACCGCAGTACTGTCCTAATCCTATTGGCCGAGAGGATAACCGCAGCAAAGCTTAGCAAAGGCGAGCAGGGTAACAGCAACAGAAGACAGCTAGCAAGGAAGAGGTGGCGAGGGGACGACTGAATGAAAATTCACCTACCTACATCGACTGTAGTTTTATGAAAGTGTCACGCTCCCGTTAAACATTTCCTATATTTTATAAGCAACAAACGTTACCGGTAGATAATAGCTCGCTAGTAAAATCCTAAAATAGCGAGGATGTTGCTCCCGGCGGGAAGATAATGAAGCGGTTGCGCGTTTTGTTCGTGTGCCTCATTGTAGTTCTCCTGTGCTGGTAAGCCCCTCTTAATGCTTTTCATTATGTGTAGCAAAACTAGCTTGATATTGACTGTCACGTTACGCCGAACAAATTACATCAAATTACATAACTCGAAAGCAGCATTAGAAAGCTGTTATACTGATATTATGACCATGTCCTTTCGTGGTGTGTGATGTTTTTTTTGTCTCTCGACCCATTTTTTTTTAAAAATGTTGGCTACCTCGCATCGTCAAGGGGGTGTGACTGACTAGCTAACGTTAACATACGATCGTGAGGTTGGATAACGCGTGTTGTTAAATCATTGTTGCTTAAAAATAAAACTGACAGATGTTGCTAACTATCTTTTAGATCATTCCATCCTCCTATATGTAAAGCTAAGCTAGCCAGTAGGAACACCATCCGCTAACTAGCTAGTCTGTTTTCTCAACTCAGTCGTCCATGGCTTGTCAGGCACCCCAATAAACAAACCTTTTTCTTCTAGTTGGTTTGACTAACAGTTACTGAACATTATGCTTTCCTCCTAACTAAATATAACAGCTAGTTATATTAGAAGGTGGACATCTACTAGTATTTTCTATTTTCCATAATGACTCTTAGTGCAGTAATTAACAGACTCAAATAGATAAATGCACAGGGGTAGCACTGACAGGTGCCACTGGTTATGGTCCTGTATTGGTTAACCCATTATGAGAGGCACTGATAGAGCTAACAATATCCAGGAATGGTAACAAGGTGATTACATGGCCAATAGCATGCCAGCTTTCTCCAGATGGGTAGCTACAGATTGGACGCCAGATAATGTGATATAACCAAAGATTCTTGGTGTCCATTAATGGGCGTTACAGAAAACCACCTCAAACAGCCGCCATTGATTTTTCAACTAACCTGTTCTTGATGACACTTTCTTCATTCTCGATTCTGTAATATAATATCTCAAATGTCAGTTTACATTTGCAGGTAGTTCTAAGAAAACCAGTGAAAATAAATATATTAAATCAATGTTCTGCCGCACATCTAGCATTTCCCAGCATCTTTGCAGGAACCAGTAGTGTAGAAATAGATGACCGCACATCACACAGTGCGACCGAAAACAAAGATCTACACACACGCAAGTGGCATATCTTACTCGATACAAAACATGAATTGTAATCTCTTTCTGAATTTTCTATGGTTTTTGTAGAACCACACGCAACTGGAAACTGACATTTCTAAGATACCCTTTTCACCAAATCGAGAATGAAGTTTAGCAAACTAAACTCGTTGGTCCTTTAAAAAACAATACTGTATTTAAAATATTTTGTGCTATAGCTTGGAAAAGAAACGTGATTCTGGGTGACAACATAATTATATATATTTTTTATTTAACCTTTATTTAACTAGTCAAGTCAGTTAAGAACATTCTTATTTACAATGACGGCCTATAAGGCTTCTTGTTTACAACATTAGGACTGTTTTCCTAAAATTGTTTGCTTCATGTTTTGTTTCCTTTCCACAATACCGCTGAGTATCATGATAAGCCAAAGCTACACATCTTGAAAAGAAACCACAGCAATTTAGTAGTAGCCAGAAACTAGAGTAGCCCACTATTACTAGTAGTTAATATTACTATACTAGTAGAAAGACCAAGTCAGTTCCCATTGTCCTCTATCTTGCTTTGCATTGGTCAATGATAAAGGTTGTGTTTGGTGTTTGTTCACTGAGAATCTATACTGTCTGTTCACTTTTAGCAGTCCAGCAGTTTGTTTTACACGCTATAGAAAGGCCCATTTATGCTTTTCTATAATGTAATTATGTGACTGCAGTATGTCTCCTATCAGTAAAGTGTTGATTTGAGTATTGGTGCTATGAGATTGATTGCATGTACAGTCGTGGCCAAGTTTTGAGAATGACACAAGTATTGGTCTCCACAAAGTTTGCTGCTTCAGTGTTCTTAGATCTTTATGTCAGTAGTTACTATGGTACACTGAAGTATAATTACAAGTATTCCATAAGTGTCAAAGGCTTTCATTGACAATGGCATTCAGTTAATGCAAAGTGTCAATATTTGCAGTGTTGACCCTTCTTTTTCAAGACCTCTGCAATCCACCCTGGCATGCTGTCAATTAACTTCTGGGCCACATGCTGACTGATGGCAGGCCATTCTTGCATAATCAATACTTGGCGTTTGTTAGAAGTTGTGGGTTTTTGTTTGTCCACCCGCCTCTTGAGGATCGACCACAAGTTCTCAATGGGATTAAGGTCTGGGGAGTTTCCTGGCCATGGACCCAAAATGTCGATGTTTTGTTCCCCGAGCCACTTAGTTATCACTTTTGCCTTATGGCAAGGTGCCCCATCATGCTGGAAAAGGCATTCGATGGTTGGGAGAAGTTGCTCTTGGAGGATGTGTTGGTACCATTCATTATTCATGGATGTGTTCTTAGTCAAAATTGTGAGTGAGCCCACTCCCTTGGCTGAGAAGAAACCCCACACATGAATGGTCTGAGGATGCTTTACTGTTGGCATGACACAGGACTGATGGTAGCGCTTACCTTGTCTTCTCCGGACAAGGTGTTTTCCGGATGGCCCAAACAATCGGAAAGGGGATTCATCAGAGAAAATGACTCTACCCCAGTCCTCAGCAGTCCAATCCCTGTAGCTTTTGCAGAATATCAGTCTGTTCCTGATGTTTTTCCTGGAGAGAAGTGGCTTCTTTGCTGCCCTTCTTGACACCAGGCTATCCTCCAAAAGTCTTCGCAACACTGTGCGTGCAGATGCACTCACACCTGCCTGCTGCCATTCCTGAGCAAGCTCTGCGCTGGTGGTGCCCCGATCCCGCAGCTGAATCAACTTTAGGAGACGGTCCAGGCGCTTGCTGGACTTTCTTGGGCGCCCTGACACCTTCTTCACAACAATTGAACCTCTCTCCTTGAAGTTCTTGATGATCCGATAAATGTTTGATTTAGGTGCAATCTTACCAGCAGCAATATCCTTGATGTGAAGCCCTTTTTGTGCAAAGCAATGATGACTGCACGTGTTTCCTTGCAGGTAACCATGGGTGACAGAGGAAGAACAATAATTTCAAGCACTACCCTCCTTTTAAAGCTTCCAGTCTGTTATTCTGACTCAATCAGCATGACAGAGTGATCTCCAACCTTGTCCTCGTCAACACTCACCTGAGACAATCACTGACATGATGGCAGCTGGTCCTTTTGTGGCAGGGCTGAAATGCAGTGGAAATGTTTTTGGGGGATTAAGTTAATTTTCATGACAAAGAGGGACTTTGCAATTAATAGCAATTCATATGATCACTCTTCATGACATTCTGGAGTATATGCAAATTGCCATAATCAACACTGAGGCAGCAAACGTTGTGGAGACCAATACTTGTGTCATTCTCAAAACTTTTGGCCACGACTGTAGTTAAATAAATTGCTTTACTGTTGTCAAACATGCTTTTGAACTGTTGACAGACAGACAGACTAGATGTACAGTACCAGTCAAAAGTTTGGACACCTACTCATTCAAGGTTTTTCTTTATTTTTACTATTTTCTACATTGTAGAATAATAGTGCAGACATCAAAACTCTGAAATAACACATAAGGAATCATGTAGTAAACAAAGGGGTGGAGGAGAGGTCATCTGATGCAGCACTCCATCACTCTCCTTCTCAGTCAAATAGCCCTTATACAGCCTGGAGGTGTGTTTTGGGTCATTGTCCTGTTGAAAAACAAATTATAGTCCCACTAAGTGCAAACCAGATGGGATGGCGTATCGCTGCAAAATGCTGTGGTAGCCATGCTGGTTAAGTGTGCCTTGAATTCTAAATAAATCACCAGCAAAGCACCATCACACCTCCTCCATGCTTCTTGGTGGGAACCACACATGCGGAGATCATCCGTTCACCTACTCTGCGTCTCAAAGACACAGCGGTTCGAACCAAAAATCAGGACAGATTTCCACCGGTTTAATGTCCATTGCCCGTGTTTCTTGGACCAAGCAAGTTTCTTCTTCTTATTGGTGTCCTTAAGTGGTGATTTTATTTGCAGTATTTTGTTGAGATGTCTGTTACTTGAACTCTGTGAAGCATTTATTTGGGCTGCAATCTGAGGTGCAGTTAACTCTAATGAACTTGTCCTCTGCAGCAGAGGTAACTCTGGGTCTTTTCCTTTCCTGTGGCAGTCCTCATGAGAGCCAGTTTAATCATATTATTATAATCTTTTCACCTTGTCGGCTCTGGTATTCGAACCAGCGACCTTTCGGTTACTGGCCCAACGCTTTAATTGCTAGGCTAACTGCCGCCCTGGGCTATCTTCTGTATACCACCCCTACCTTGTCGCAATACAACTGATTGGCTCAAACGCATTAATTAAGAAGGAAATAAATTACACAAATTAACATTTAACAAAGCACACCTGTTAATTTAAATGCATTCCAGGTGACTACCTCATGAAGCTGGTTGAGAGAATGCCAAGTGTGCACAGCAGTCAAGGCAAAGGGTGGCTACTTTGAAGAATTTCAAATATAAAATATTTGGTTACTACATGATTCCGTATGTGTTATTTCATAGTTTTGATGTCTTCACTATTATTCTACAATGTAGAAAATAGTAAAAATAAAGAAAAACCCTTGAATGAGAAGGTGTGTCCAAACGTTTGACTGGTACTGTATGTATGAGTCAGAAGTTAAAAGGCTTTCATTGCTCTGCGCTTACGTCTAAGTGAGTGAAGTTGTAACTTGTGGCTCCATTCTCCCCTAAGGTGAGGTTAGACTATAAGAAACAGAAGTGAAAGGGTATGTCTGTGGGAATCTCAATTGTGTGCTCCTCGTGTCCTCTCTCTTTGCGACCTTCTCAAAACCCATTGGATGTGAAAGCCAGAGGTCCATCCTCCAATGAGGTTTGAGAAGGAGGAGAGCTGACGTGAGAAGTAGGCTATGCAATTGAGATTCTCTCCTTGTATACACCTCTATTTTCTTGTAGAGTTGAACTTCTACCATTTTATTTTGGAAATCACAGTCCACACTAGTGCTAGAGAGCTGCCTTTACACCGCACTGCCTCAGAAGAAGATTTACTTTGTCTTTCCGTCTCTGCCCGTCTCCATACCAACTCAAGCACCTATTTGTAAGAAGAAAATTTGATAATTTGTATGAAATCATGTACCAGTCCTTTGTCCCATGTATTAGTCTTTCAAGCTTCAGCTG
The DNA here is from genome assembly GCA_023634145.1 of Thymallus thymallus. Classification (NCBI taxonomy): domain Eukaryota; kingdom Metazoa; phylum Chordata; class Actinopteri; order Salmoniformes; family Salmonidae; genus Thymallus; species Thymallus thymallus. The sequence continues at coordinate 15,176,553 of CM042393.1, read as the reverse complement.
ATCAGCTTTAGGCCACTGAGTTTTAAGTGCTGATGTTTTATTCATCATGACATGGCTGACATAGTAATTAATAAATAAAACATACCTGCTGATGTTCAGTCTTCAGCCAAGCCTGATGACTTCTGAGAAATCTTGCGAATGGCAAACTGAGATATAAATGTAATTTATTAAGTTCTGAACCACTAGTTAGGTTCCTAGATTTGAATTGAGTAATTAACTAATTGGTTAGTTACGATAGTTTCTTATTCTGTGATCCTGATTCCCACCTAACTCGCGTTTTACTCCTGTGGTCTATTTTGGTACACAGCCCTGGTCTCTCACATTACAGTGCATTTAAGACCACTGAGTATCCTAATTATCTTATGGAAGAATAATTATTAAAGGAGGGGATATATTAGAATTTGATGGATTTTAATAATCTTCCTAGGTGAGTTTGATGCAAATATACAGTAGGTCATATTCGTAGGCATACACAACCTGACTCACTTATCGACATTCTACCCTGTCCTCTCTGTACTGAATGTCTATTGAGAGGAGGAGCATGCATGTCATTGCCAATGTCAGTCAGCCAGCCCAGAGGGAAGTGAAGGGGTTAAGTGTTTCCAGAGCTGCAAGGCAGGCCCTCTGCCAGGGCCTCTCTGCCTGAACACAGACACAAAAGGAGAGCAACACAAAGTCAGCAGTAGGTCTAATGCAATGGGCACCAGATCAGCAAGCCGTTTTTTTTGTCTTTTTTATTTTTTTGGTAAATTTTTCTTTAGCTTGACTTAAAAAACGTACCCCTATGCAATATTAACCTATTGAAAACAGCGTAGCAATGAGGTTTGTGCAGTAGGCTATAGACCCAATACAATATATTGCAGGGCTCGTCATTAACACTTGTCCGCTTGCACTGTACAACAAAAATTACATTGTCGGACAAGAAGAATATAGATATGTTATCCGAATGGTCAAAAAATTATAGTCACGCAAAAATCACTATCATACAATTAAGCTCCTCAGATCAGAATTGGATCAGTGTCCTCCAGATGCAATGTGTTTCACACTTTCCTCCCAATCTCCGCAGAGCGCATCGGAGTATAATGTTGTAGGCCTGCATTGACAAGCAGGAGAGGTCTTTCAATCATGCAGTTTGACAAATTAGTTTTTGTGATAAGAGCAAGCCTAACCGCCTATGCACATTTGTTGATATCCATTGCTATTTAGTGAGTTATTTGCCCAGTTATAATTTTTGGTCACCAATGAAAATCCTGGAAAAGTCATGTTGTGTTCTTCACCTGCGGGTGCCGTTGGGTCTTTGCCAGAGGAGTGAGAGAGACATTTGCGCAGCAGGTAAATAGCAAGGCAGTTAAGCTGACTGGTGTGTTTGAGCAGGGTTGGGCACCCAGTAACTCTCCAGATGGATGGTTGACGGACCACGTGTTTTATACAGTAGCCTATCAGTGCAGTATTTAACTTTGGGGTGGGGGGGGTTAACTACCTTGCTCAAGACCACAACGGCAGGAGATGCTGTATAATACATGGGATCAGAGACCAGCAGCCTCCCATTGCCAATACCAGCTTTTAATGAATGTTATTTTGTTAAGTGGTTCCCTGCATCATACACAATTTCCAGTCACTTTTTTGGCCCATAGTTTAACACAACTTTTTTGTGGGGGGGCAAGTGACTTCAGCTTTCGGACAAGTAAAAAAATCTGTCCTACTCGTCCAAAAGTGGCACAAAAAAATTTAGTCAAGCCCTGTATTGGCTTTGCTTGAATTGCTCTACCAATGCATTGTTTTTTTGGACCATTTAAAAAATACATATTTCAACATTTGAGGTAGGCTATATGATGACACTGGTAATATATCAGTTGTTGTAGTACTTGTGAGGTGTAGCTGAGTGAGCAATAATAATAACACAAGCCTATCAATACACTTTCCTACTCATTCATTACAGCTGCAGAGTTTGTACCTACAGACACATTAAATGTTTCAAAATGGGAACACTGCCTACCAGATGCGCAGGGTAGCTGAACCAGGTACACCAACTGCCAACGGCGCAACAGAAAAAGGAACGCAAGGCTTTATCGTCGTTTTTTTTACTGAAAAGTTTGCAGATCGACTAGGAATACCTTCGAGACGGTCAATCACGACCGACCGGTTGGTGACCGCTGGGCAGACTGGGTGCTGCTCTGGTTGTACAGCCTGTTTTCTGCACACCAGCCCTCTGCTAGAGAATAGGACTATAAAAATGGAGTTCAGTCTTTGCAGTGTATTGTGATCCACGTATGCACACTACACACATTTGTTGTTTGAATTTCTCTTACTGAGACCTACACTGGTAATTCTAGGAGAACGGTACTCGTCTAAGGCAGATTAGGTTCCCAGTTTGGTGGGTGCCTGTTCTAATTACACACACGCTTGCTGGCTTGATTACTAATGCAAACCCTTTAGCGTGCAGCTATTGGCTTCTCACTCCTCTGTGCCAATTCTCACACCTCTGGCATGTAAAGGACAGGCAGCATAGCAGATCGGGGAAGAAGCCAATGGTCCCAGACAGTTTTTATCATAGCAGGGAGTTTGTAGGAGTTGATCTTACCTCCGGTGAGTTTGTGTTGGAGCTAGGGGGCTTGGTAAGGGTAAAGTGTTTGTATATGTGAAGGCCCGTCTCCCGCGCGGATTCTCGTCACATTTTACCTAACAACTAGTACGTTTTTTTTCATGAATGGTTATCAAGACCTGAAATGGATGCGTGGGCTCTGTCCTCTATAGGGTAGGAATAGACCCGCCTGGGCACTCTAACTAGCTGTCTCAGTGTTCAGAGGGGCGTAGCAGCATATGTGTATGTTCCACTGGGTTCACAGTCAACAGCAGAGCTGTATACATTAGCCCAGACCATTAACGTCAGCAGCACCGAGCTAAAGCACAGACGGCTGCTCATGGAAACATTGGCTTTCAGTCTGCTAGGCACTATATGCACACATTAATTTAAAGTTCCTTTTGTGTCCACATCACCAACAAAATATCATGGTCCAAGCACACCAAGACACTCGTGAAGAAGGTACGACAACACCTTTTCCCCATCAGGAGACTGAAAAGATTTGGCATCGGTCCCCAGATCCTCAAGTTCTACAGCTGCACCATCGAGAGCATCCTGACCGGCATCACCGCCTTGTATGGCAACGTAAGGCGCTACAGAGGTTAGTGCGTACGGCCCAGTAAATCACTGGGGCCAAGCTTCCTGCCATCCAGGACCTATATGCTAGGCAGTGTCAGAGGAAGGCCCAAAACATTGTCAAAGACTCCAGTCATCCAAGTCATAAACTGTTCTCTCTGCTACCGCACGGCAAGCGGTACCGGAGCGCCAAGTCTAGGTCTAAAGAGCTCCTTACCCCCAAGCCATAAGACTGCTGAACAATTAATCAAATGGCCACCTGGACTATTTACTACTTGTTGTTTATTATCTATGCATAGTCCCTTTGCCCCTACCTACATGTACAAATTACCTTGACTAACCTGTACCCCGCACATTGACTCTGTACCGGTACCCCCTGTATATAGCCTTGTTATTATTTTATTGTTACTTTTTATTTAATTTTTTACTGTAGTTTATTTAGTAAATATTTTCTTAGCTCTTATTTCTTGAACTGCATTGTTGGTTAAGCGCTTGTAAGTAAGCATTTCACGGTAAGGTCTAAACCTGTTGTATTCGGCTCATGTGACAAATTACATTTGATTTGAATATCGTAGCACCCTCTTAAGTTGCCCCATTTCTCTTTACATTGTATGGCAGTGAGTGAACACCCTGCAGTCTATTCTTGGGTTAGTTCTTTTTTTTCATTTTCTACTCTGTTCTTTCAATTGAGATTCCTACGCACTGATATATCTAATTTGGGCAGACTCAGTGAACTGTGTGTGAGGGAGAGAATCTCATTCTCATTACTATCTTTCAGATTATAAAGTAGACTATCATCACTCATTAGATAATGACCAGTTAAACTGTTGTGGTTACAGGGGGGAACCTGGGGTACGAAGGAACCTCTAGCTCATGTGGTAGGCTTATGCAAGTTGTAACCCCGGTTGTGGATGTGATTTCCGCACTGGCCACACACACAACTGAATATCACAAATTTGCTGGATAAAACCCTAAAATTACCCTTCAGGCAAAGTTGAGATGTTGACAGTATTTACACTGACTCTGAGTTTGAGCGTTAGTAACAGTATGACAACACCAGTATATCCCAGGCCGGCTCATCCAACCAGTTTAATTTCTTATCTATAGCCTGAGCTCTGCTGTGCTGTATGGCTGTTTCCATCCTCGTGTCCGCCTCCTATATCAGGTTTACCCTCTGTATGCCCTCCGCTGTCGGAACACCTGCCTTATCGTATCTATAAGGTGAAGGAGGGGTTTTCAATCAATACTTTAATCAATAGTTACTAAACCAACTGATCATATTCACAGGTTTAGCAAATATATAGTTTAGATAGGCCTAACCTTTGGAAGGCATGTGACTTTACCCCCAGGTATATCTGTGTCACAATTTATAGGCCCAAGGCTATAGCCTATATAGTGACATATTGCTGAGTGTGATTCCATGCCTTACCCCACATGGTTTCTAGAGAGCAGCAGAGCAGACCCAGGCTTGAAACAACTCTTTACTGTTCAAGGGTCTATAGGGCCTCTCCCTTCCTCATATGCATCACGTGACATGCAAACTGACGCAACGCAACAGTAAGTATAGGCAAGCAGTGTGTGAGTAAAGGGCCTCAGTAAAAGGTGAATGTGCAGGGCTCTACAGTGTGACCATTTTACTCGCATATGCACCTAAATATTTTGCTGTGCGACCTGAAATGTACATTTAGGAGCACCAGTGCATCTAGAAAAATTAAGGATTCAAATGTTTTTCTTTGTGCTCCTAAATTGATTTGTGTGCCTACATTTTTCAATTAAGGTGCGCATGTACCCCTTGTAAAATATATGTATACACACACACACACACACACACACACACTGGGGGTCAGAAGTTTGAAATGTTACTCATTCAAGGGTTTTTCTTTATTTGCACAATTTTTTACATTGTAGAATAAAAGTGAAGACATCAAAACTATGACATAATATATATATATATATGAGATTCTTCAAATTACCACCTTTGCCTTGATGACAGCGTTGCACACTCTTGGCATTATCTCAACCAGCTTCACCTGGAATGCTTTTCCATCAGTCTTGAAGGAGTTCCCACATATACTGAGCACTTGTTGGCTGCTTTTCGTTCACTGCGGTCCAACTCATCCAAAACATCTAAATTTGGTTGAGTCAAATGTGGACTCCAGACCAAAGGACAGATCTCCACCGGTCTAATGTCCATAGCTTGTGTTTCTTGGCCCAAGCAAGACTCTTCTTATTATTGGTGTCCTTTAGTAGTGGTTTCTTTGCAGCAATTCGACCATGAAGGCCTGACTCACACAGTCTCCTCTGAACAGTTGAAGTTGACATGTGTCTGTTACTTGAACTCTGTGAAGCATTTATTTGGGCTGCAATCTGAGGCTGGTAACTCTAAAGAACTTAACCTCTGCAGCAGAGGTATTTCTGGGTCTTCCATTCCTGTGGCGGTTCTCATGAAGCTGGTTGAGAGAATTCCATGAGTGTGCAAAACTGTCATCAAGGCAAAGGGTGGCTACTTTGATCAACATGATGTTGCCACCCCCGTGATTCATGGTTGGGATGGTGTTCTTCGGCTTGCAGGCCTCCCCCTTTTTTTCCTCCAAACATAACAATGGTCATTATGGCCAAACGGTTCTATTTTTGTTTCATCAGACCAGAGGACATTTCTCCAAAAAATACGATCTTTGTCCCCATCTGCAGTTGCAAACCGTAGTCTGGCTTTTTTTATAGCTGTTTTGGAGCAGTGGCTTCTTCCTTGCTGAGCGGCCTTTCAGGTTATGACGATATAGGACTCGTTTTACCTTTTCCCTCCAGCATCTTCACAAGGTCCTTTGCTGTTCTGGGATTGATTTGCACATTTCGCACCAATGTACGCTCATCTCTAGGAGACAAAATGGGTCTTCTTCCTGAGCGGTAAGATGGCTGCGTGGTCTCATGGTCTTTATACTTAAGTACTATTGTTTGTACAGATGAACATGGTACCTTCAGGCGTTTGGAAATTCCTCCCAAGGATGAAAAAGACTTGTGGAGGTCTGCAATGTTTTCGGAGGTCTTGGTTGATTTCTTTTGATTTTCCCATGATGTTGAGCAAAGAAGGTAGGCCTTGAAAAACATCCACCGGTGTGGTAACACACCCATATGTTGTTTTTCTTTCTCTCTCTCCCCCCTCTTGTTGTTTTTGTATGTTGTAAGCATTCAGCAACACTATGACAGGGGTGTACAAGTCTGGGGGTCCACAAACAGTACTGGTGACAGTACAGCAACTTCACTTGTTTTTGTTAACCATTCGGTTGTCTGGCTTCACTCAAAGTATAGTTTTCAAAAGACTAAATTAACTCAGTTTTCATGTGTGTCATTCAACATTCAAATTCAGCTCTGTAAGCAAGCAGGATCTTGCTTTCTTGAGTTTGCGGTCCATCATACAGTCGTGGTCAAAGGTTTTGAGAATGACACAAGTATTGGTCTCCACAAAGTTTTCTGCCTCAGTGTTGATGATGGAAATTTGCATATACTCCAGAATGTCATGAAGAGTGATCAGATGAATTGCAATTAATTGCATAGTCCCTCTTTGCCATGAAAATGAACTTAAAAAAACATTTCCACTGCATTTCAGCCCTGCCACAAAAGGACCAGCTGTCATCATGTCAGTGATTGTCTCGTTAACACAGGTAAGAGTGTTGATGAGGACAAGGCTGGAGATCACTCTGTCATGCTGATTGAGTCAGAATAACAGACTGGAAGCTTTAAAAGAAGGGTCAACACTGCAAATATTGACTCTGCATAAACTGAATGTCATTGTCAATGAAAGCCTTTGACACTTATGGAATACTTGTAATTATACCTTAGTGTACCATAGTAACTACTGACATAAAGATCTAAGAACACTGAAGCAGCAAACTTTGTGGAGACCAATACTTGTGTCATTCTCAAAACTTTTGACCACGACTGTACAAACTGTAATGCTCTCCTTAGCTCTCTGACAGTTAGTAGTTCAGGATATTGAAACTGTTTATTCTGTGGTTTGATACCGGTAATTCTAGGTGTGGATTGTTAGTTTTATTAGATGGGTAGGACTGTAGGCGCTGTACTGGCTTTTTATAGGGCACTGTTTATTTTGTCTCTACTGTACTTGGTGGTTTATAGGGAAAGGTAGGGGTTGGGTTGAGTGTCATATCTATGGTAAAGAAGATGGTGAAGAACAGTCGTTTTTCTGGTGAGGCGAGGGACAATGGTGTGGGTGGGTGAATGAATAGCACATGGACATTTTTGAGGGACTGGACTGATTTGCCCTTGTCATCCTCCTTTCTCCCAGCAAACGCCTTTCCTTCTCCTCTGTAGAAACTCTGAGCTGTTTATTTTGCCCCTTCCCCCACTCCTCCTCTCAGCACTGACTGTTTACCACAGCTAGCTCTAAACCAGCCACTCTCCTCCATGTCTCTCTCTGTAGCTCTACATCTTTCTGTCCGTGAGGGTGTCTCTGTGTGCGAATGTGCGTCTGTCTGATATCTGAGCTGTGTGTGCGTGTGTGCGTGTGTGCGTGTGTGCGTGTGTGCGTGTGTGTGTGTGTGTGTGTGTGTGTGTGTAGGAGTGAGCTCCACCAGCGATGCAGTATCCAAGTTCTTTCTGTACATTGTACAATTTCAGCTAATTAGGTCATGCTTAGAAGTATATCATTACATTTCCAAGCAATTCGAAGTACATGATTACACTGAGTAGTTCCAGACCACTGGCAAACTACCTAGGACAGGTCGTCCCACCAAAGTCAGCCAATGCTCATAGAAGTTTCTAAGAACCCCAGGGTAACATCAAGGGATCTACAGGTGTCTCTTGCCACAATCATTGTCGAATTGCATGGGTACACTGTCAGAAAGAAACTGCACAAACTTGGCCTACATGGAAGTAGTAGCAGCCTCTGCTCTCAAAAAATATCAAGACACAATTGACTTTACCCAGGTGTTGTCTGGCAAAAGTCAGTTGTCTTGATATCCTTTTTTGAGATACATACATACATACATACATACATACATACATACATACATACATACATACATACATACATACATACATACATACATACATACATACATACATACATACATACGGCGGGTGAAATAAGTATTGAACACGTCACTATTTTTCTCAGTAAATATATTTCCAAAGGTGCTATTGACATGACATGTTCACCAGATGTTGGTAACAACCCAAGTAATCCATACATACAAATAAACCAAAACAAATAAGGTCAGAAATTAAGTTGTGTAATAATGTGAAATGACACAGGGAAAAAGTATTGAACACACTTACTGATATTTATTTAATACTTTGTACAAAAGCCTTTGTTGGTAATGACAGCTTCAAGACGCCTCCTGTATGGAGAAACTAGTCGCATGCATTGCTCTGGTGTGATTTTGGCCCATTCTTCCACACAAACAGTCTTCAAATCTTGAAGGTTCCGTGGGCCTCTTCAATGAATCTTGATCTTCAGTTCTTTCCATAGACTTTCAATGGGATTTAAGTCAGGTGATTGGCTGGGCCATTCTAACAGCTTTATTTTCTTTCTTTGAAATCAATTGAGAGTTTCCTTGGCTGTGTGTTTGGGATCATTGTCTTGCTGAAACCCTCGTTTCATCTTCATCATCCTAGTAGATGGCAGCAGATTTTTGTCAAGAATGTCTCGGTAAATTTGCCCATTCATCCTTCCTTCAATTATGTGAAGTTTGCCAGTACCATTTGCTGAAAATCAGCCCCACACCATGATGTTCCCACCTCCAAACTTCACTGTTGGTATGGTGTTTTTAGGGTGATGTGCAGTGCCATTTCTCCTCCAAACATGGTGTGTATTATGACATCCAAACAGTTCAATTTAGCTCTCATCTATATTCTCCCAGTATTTCACTGGCTTTTCCAAATGTTGTGCAGCAAACTTTAAATGAGCTTCAACATGCTTTTTTTTCAGCAATGGGACAGCCAAACGGGGTGAGACTGGGCCAGGGTCCCCTGCTATATAATGCCTAAAAATTATAGAACATTAGTCTACCCATCAGTAGATGGCCTGAGTCCATTCTGTCTGAGTAGGTGGGGCTGACGAGGACTGGTCCATGAGCTGAGTTTCTTGGACAATGTTGTTTTTCTTTCTCTCTCTCTCTCTCCTCCCCCCTCTTGTTGTTTTTGTACGTTGTAAGCATTCAGCAACACTATGACAAGGGGTGTACAAGTCTGGAACTGGGGGTCCACAGACAGTACTGGTGACAGTACAGCAACTTCACTTGTTTTTGTAAACTGGTTGTCTGGCTTCACTCAAAGTATAGTTTTCAAAAGACTAAATTAACTCTGTTTTCGTGTGTCATTCAACATTCAAATTCAGCTCTCTAAGCAAGCAGGATCTTGCTTTCTTGAGTTTGCGGTCCATCATACAGTCGTGGTCAAAGGTTTTGAGAATGACACAAGTATTGGTCTCCACAAAGTTTGCTGTGTGTGGGTGGGTGAATGAATAGCACAGTATCCATGTTCTTTCTGTACGTTTTTACACTTTAAGCTAATTAGGTCATGCTTAGAGGAAAACCGTCCAGTCATCTCATCCTGCATCCCTATATCTTCTAAAGATTATTATTTGTTATAGAGTTGATATATAAAGACCACTTTGTCTCCTCACCCTGCTTTTCTATGGCAACTAAAGCACTGTTTTGAACTACATAGCACTGTCTTGAACTAAACAGCGTACTTATCTATAGGTTGACGTTATATAGAGACTATACAGAAAGAAAGCCTCAACCCGTCCAACCAGCTTTCAGCTTGTAACAGGAAAAAACCTGTATCTCTCTACCTAGATATCTGTAGCCTATGTAGAGTTTAAACAGACCACTGCAAACCTCTTGCTCTGACTTGCTGTATGTATGTGAAGCTTTACGTAAACATACTGTATGTAGGGTTGTGACGGTCTTGGAATTTGAGCTTATGATAATTGGCCAGGCCAATGTACACAGTCACCGACAACCAATTTATTTATTTACTGGCAAGCAATGAAAACATGCATTGCATAAAAGAAAGTCCACACATACCTTATTTAAGAAAAAAATGTTTTACTGAAGTGCCATAGCCTATAGTGTTCTCCATCCCTGATCGAGCATCAAAGGACAGTTGAAAAGAGATGTAGAAAGTTTAATTGACAGACCAAAGTTAGCAAAACAATTGCTTATAATCATTAGTAAACAATAAAGTTTATCTACATGAAAATAAAGTTAATAAAACAAAATGAATATTGACCTATTTAAACTGTTTTGACAGTTATTTTATTTTTATGACTGTCTTCGTCCATGATCGCCTATTACACGGTTATTCAATTACCGTCACAGCCCTAAACATATGTATATTGATGTAGGGACCTAATGTTTGTACAGTATTATAGAGTAGGAAAATCAATAGTTACATATCGCAATATTATTTTGTGACAATATTGTTATCGATATTCGATATTGTCAAAACGATACGATATCTTCAAGGATAATATCCCGATATGTGACTAGCAAGGTTTTTTTTTTTTTTCTTTCCCCCATCACACCCTCGCGAGGTTACAGACAGCGCATCCCAGTGCTTTCTTTGCCATTTCGGGGGATTTTAACCATGCATCTCTCTCTTCAACACTGCCCACGTTCAAACAGTTTGTGAAGTGCCCAACCAGGAATAATACAACTCTGGACTTGTTATATGGTAATGTGAAGGATGCATACAACTCCACTGCACTCCCTCCCCTCGGTAGATCGGATCACAACCTTGTTGTCCAACAGCAGCCTGCGACCACCAGGACCATTAGGAGATGGTCCCCGGAGGCGAATGAGGCCCTACAGGACTGCTTTGAAACAACAGACTGGGATGTGCTCTGTGAAGCTCATGGGGAGGACATCGATGGACTTACGGGCCCTGTCCACCTCCCTTCCAGCTCCCCAGACCACACACACCCTCACGGCTGTCCCAACCCCACTTTGCTCACAACACCTCTGCTGAGACAATCAGTGACCCCTCCTCCACCGCTGCTCCCCCTGGACTGGTCCTCAACACCCCCCTTCCCCCCTTCCCCCCACCTCCCCACCGGGGCTGGCTTTCACCACCAACCAAGTGAAGAGAGAGCTGGAGAGACTACATCAGTGGAAAGCGGGGGGCCCTGATGGCATCAGCCCAAGGGTGCTTAGGGTCTGTGCTGACCAACTGTGTGGAATACTCCAGCGTCCCTTCAACCTTAGCCTGAGCCTAGAAAGGGTCCCTGTGCTGTGGAAAACATCCTGCCTCGTCCCAGTGCCCAAGAAGGCACACCCCACTGTCCTGAATGACTTCAGACCTGTAGCGCTAACATCCCACATCATGAAGACCCTGGAAAGGTTAGTCCTCGCTCACCTCAGACCCCTGGTGTGTACATCACTGGACCCCCTGCAGTTTGCATACCAGCGCAACATCGGAGTGGATGATGCAATCATCTACCTTCTGCAGAGGGCCTACTCTCACCTGGACAACGCAGGTTGCACTGAGGGTTATGTTTTTTGACTTCTCCAGTGCCTTCAATACCATTCAGCCCCTGCTACTGGGTGAGAAGATGAGGAGGATGAAAGTGGAAGCACCCTTAGTCTCCTGGGTCACGGACTACCTGACCGGTAGGCCACAATTTGTGCGACTACAGAGCTGTGTGTCAGAACGGGCAGTTAGCAACACAGGGGCCCCCCAGGGAACTGTCCTGTCCCCCTTCCTGTTCACCCTCTACACCTCGGACTTCAGATGTAACTCTGAAACATGCCACCTACAGAAGTTCTCGGATGACTCCGCAATTGTAGGGTGCATCAGGGGTGGGCAGGAGGAGGAGGAGTACAGGAGCACAATCAGTGACTTTGTGTTGTGGTGTGAGCAGAACCACCTTCAGCTCAACATCAGCAAAACAAAGGAGATGGTGGTGGACTTCAGGAGAACCAAGGCACAACTGACTGCAGTCCCTATACAGGGGATGGATGTGGAAATGGTTGGGTCATTCAAGTTCCTGGGAGTCTATATGGACAACAGGCTGGAATGGGCTGGTAACACCGGGGCCCTGTACAAAAAGAGATGAGAGACGGATCCTGGCCAAACTGCTGGCCATCATGGACAACGTCACCCACCCTCTGCACGCCATGGTTATGACGCAGAGGAGCACTTTCAGTCACAGACTGATCCCACCACGGTGTGCCAGAGAGCGCTACAGGAGGTCCTTCCTGCCGGCGGCTATTAGACTATATAATGCCTCACCAGCGTGCCGTGTTGTCGGCAACATAGATCTGGAACTGTTGGGGTGCTAGGACCTAGTTTAACAATTATGCATCCATCCGTGAGTAACTCTGGTCCGTCATCACTCATTCACTCAGGACCTATTTATTCATGCAGGTCTGTATATACATACTCATGTACAGTTGTTTATCATATCACGTGCAATATTGCTAGTAATTCTTGGACTTAACTTACGTAGGCATTCACTCAGGAATGCATATTAGTATCAGTTGCACCTTTTCTCATTGCTTTTAGTATATTGAATGTGCAATACGTGCAGTTGTCTGTAATTAAACCCTGCACACTAAGGACTGTATTTTAAGGGAATTACTATTATTACCCCAAATTATATCATACACACACTTAGCTATTTAAGTATCTCTTCCTGTCATTTACCTGTACAGTTTGTGTTACCATGCAAGAATTCACTTATCTGTAAATATAACTTTATATTTACCTGTACAGCTAATTTAACCATGCAAAATATTCACTTACCTGTTCATTTAGCCAGTCTGTCTATTAAGTAAACTATTATTACCCTCACTCATATCATATGCATTTTTAGCTACTGAAGTATTTCTCTGCCATCGACCTGTATAGTATAGTTAACCATCCAACATCCACCAATGTATAGTGTACATATTCAGCCAACCACCCATACTATGCCATGTCTTTTTATAGCTTTTTTTTGCACTCCAGATATCTTGTATTTCTATACTTTTTCATACTATGTATCATGTACCATGTATCTGTCTTTTGTGTACTTTCGTTGTGGCATTTTGCACCTGCCCTGTGTTTTGTTGTAGCTGCTTGACAATGAAATTTCCCCCCCGGGGGATCAATAAAGTATCTATCTATCTATCTATCTATCTATCTATCTATCTATCTATCTATCTATCTATCTATCTATCTATCTATCTATCTATCTATCTATCTATCTATCTATCTATCTATCTATCTATCTATCTATCTATCTATCTATCTATCTATCTATCTATCTATCTATCTATCTATCTATCTATCTATCTATCTATCTATCTATCTATCTATCTATCTATCTATCTATCTATCTATCTATCTATCTATCTATCTATCTATCTATCTATCTATCTATCTATCTATCTATCTATCATCTTGTGACTATTGTAATATGGTACATATCACTACTCTGTATAGGGTGTCTGAGTGTTTTATTAATTATTGTTCCTCTGCTGTGCCCGTTGATGCGTTAACACATTGTCTGAGAACACACACACAGCATAGCTTTTCCTATGAGCTCTCATTAGATCACATGACTGCGTCAGTCCGCCTTCCTTCCAGCGATGGTCCTGATGCTGGTTCCCAAGGCCTTTGATCCCTGTCTCGGGCCGCTTCCAATTGTCTGTCTGTGTGGGGATTGGGAGAGATACTTTTTGTATATATAGTGTTTGGACGCACCTTCAAATTAGTGGATTTGGCTATTTCAGCCACAACCGATTCTGACAGGTTTATAAAATCAAGCACACCGCCATGCAGTCTTCATAGACAAACATCGGCAATAGAATGGCCTTACGGAAGAGCTCAGTGACTTTTCAACGTTTGGGGAAGGCCTTTTCCTGTTTCAGCATAACAATGCCCCGTGCACAAAGCGAGGTCTATATAGAAATGGTTTGTCGAGATCTGTGTGGAAGAACTTGACTGGCCTGCACAGAGTCCTGACCTCAACCACATCGAACACCTTTGGGATGAATTGGAACACCGACTACGAGCCAGGCCAAATCGCCCAACGTCAGTGCCCAACCTTACTAATGCTCTTGTGGCTGAATGGAAGTAAGTCCCACAGCAATGTTCCAACGTCTAGTGGAAAGCCTTCTCAGAAGAGTGGAGGCTGTTATAGTAGCGCAGGTCAACATTCACAAAGCCGCAGGGCCAGACTGATTACCAGGGCGTGTACTCAAAGCATGCACGGACCAACTGGCAAGTGTCTTCACTGACATTTTCAATCTCTCCCTGACCGAGTCTGTATTACCTATATGTTTCAAGCATACCACCATAGTCCCTGTGCCCAAGGAAATGAAGTGCTTTGAAATGCATGGCTTGCATCATCCCGGATACCCTAGATCCACTCCAATTTGCATGCCGCCCCAACAGATCCACAGAGGACGCAGTCTCAATCGCTCTCCACACTGCCCTTTCCCACCTGGACAAATGGAACACCTATGTGAGAATGCTGTTCATTGACTACAGCTCAGCGTTCAACACCATAGTGGCTACAAAGCCCATCACTAAGCTAAGGACCCTGGGACTAAACACCTCACACTGCAACTTGATCCTGGACTTCCTGACAGACCAGGACAACAGCCTCTCACTCAATGTGAGCAAGACAAAGGTGCTGATCGTGGACTGCAGGAAAAGGCCGACCGAACAGGCCCCCATTTAACATCGACGGGGCTGTAGTGGAGCGGGTCTTGAGTTTCAAGTTCCTTGGAGTCCACATCAACAACAAACTATCATGGTCCAAACACACCAAGACAGTCGTAAAGAGGGCACGACAACACCTTTTCCCCCTCAGGAGACTGAAAAGATTTGGCATGGGTCCCCAGATACTCAAAGTTCTACAGCTGCACCATCGAGAGGTATGGGAACTGCTCGGTATCTGATCCTAAGGCTCTACAGAGGGTAGTGCGTACGTACATCACTGGGGCCAAGCTTCCTGACATCCAGGACCTATATACTAGGTCAGTGTCAGAGGAAGGCCCAAAAAATTGTCAAAGACTCCAGTCACCCACGTCATAGACTTCTCTCTCTGTTACCGCACAGCAAGCAGTTCCGGAGCACCAAGTCTTGGACCAAAAGGCTCCTTAACAGCTTCTACCCCTAAGCCATAAGACTGCTGAACAATTAATCAAATGGCCACCTGGACTATTTACATTGCTGCTACGCACTGTTTATTATCTATACATAGTCACTTTACCACCCCTACCTACATGTACAAATTACCTCGACTAACCTGTACCCCCGCACATTGACTCCGTACTGGTACCCCCTTTATATAGCATCGTTGTTTTTTTATTGTTACTTTTTACAATTTTTTAAAACTTTAGTTTATTTGGTAAATATCTTCTTTACTCTTTCTTGAACTGCAATGTAGCTTGCCTGGCTTGCAGAGTTTGCCCTTCAGAGTCTGTTCCATTGGTTCCAATGTGCCTAGCAAGTTCTCTGACTGAGAACACATTGTTCTTTATGGCAAAAACCTTGGCAAGAGAAGAATTGGGGATAGAGGAATAAGGGTTGATCCAATCAATTCATTACAGAATAGGTGACCATGACAGTGAGGACTTGAGCCAGGACAAAGAGCTTAACACCAAGTTAACCCTCCTACCTGACTAGCCTGTCTGTCAGCTAAATACTATCCCATTCCCTTCAAATAGGTCCCTGCGTTTTGTCCTGGTCTGGCCATGTGGTCAGGAAGACTTGTGTTCCTAATTCATTGATGGGAAGACTTCCTTCCTAGAAAGAGGAATTGGCGTGCTCAGCTCTAATGTTTGTAGTAACAAAAAGTATTTGGTGCCGGGTTCAAAAGGCATATACTTGAACGCTGACGAAGGCTTCCGCTGAAACGTATCTGTTTGTTCTGACCAGCTGTAGTAAAATACATTAAACTTAAAGAATATTTCATATCCTGTGGGTTTTTCCTTTTTTATAAGTGTAACCTCCTGCCACTACAGTGTTGACAATATACTATCAGAGCTGATAAGAGCTGTTGATAAAACTGTGGCAATCACTGGTTTGTTTCCTCTCATGTTGATACTGTGGCAATACCTATCCCAGCAGGGCATAACACAGTGAGGGGGAGCGGGCCTGTGCCCCAGGAGCTGCTAATGGCATAGTCTGACAGAGATATAGATGTCTCTTGTGCATTCAAGGCTGTCCCCGAGTCTTCCTCCCTTGGGTTGTGATATTGGCATGGTCTGCTGTAGGGTTGGCAGTACCTCCTGAGGTTTATACTCTTGAGGTATACAGAAATCTGTAGGAGTAGAGAGTAAAGGTTGTTGTTGACTGGACAATAATATGGTTGCCTTTAATCACAGATCTAGGAAAGGATTATTCTCCCCAAACCACAAAATAACTGTTTTGGGAGAGACTGCTCTGTGATCTCCTGCCTTGTCACATCGGGTGGCAGGTAGCCTAGTGGTCAGAGCATCGAATGCTCGAGCCGACAAGATTCTTGACTGACTTGCCTAGTTTAAATAAAGGTTAAATAAAAAAATTTAAACAGCCATCTAACCTCTCTGTCTCGCTCTCTGTCTGTCTGTCTCTGTCTCTCGACCCGGAATTGCTTGTGCATGCAGGCACACACACCAGAGCAGCTCTTGTTGTTAAACTGTAGTCATTGATGGATGGATTTGTAGCAGAGTTGAATCACTGATAGAACATAGTGATCAAGTAGATGGGCACCGATCTGTATTGCTAGATCACACACTAAGTAGCTAATGTACTCGGTTCTGCCACTATAGCCTGTACATGATGTCTCAGACCCGCTGGCACTCCTCTGGCCATGCAAGACCTACAGCCAAAACACAAAAAATCCATGATGCCCCATATTTTGATAATGACATCCTGCCCTCTTGCTCCGCCTCCAGCCCAGCCCAGTGACGGGTCTTATTTGCAATCAGCAGGCTTTGGTACTGCTGTCCTGTGTTACTGCATGCAGGCAGGGCATAGCACAGAACATACACATTCACCAAAGCACTCGGATAAGAAAACACACAAACAACCATACAGTATACACAAACAATAAAGTGTCCGCACACAACACACACACACACACACACACAGAGAGCTTGGTCCGTTAAGAACTTGCCCGAGGCTACCTTTAACAGCCCTGCTGGCATACCGCCTGCCCTTCACTCACCCTGGCCTGTACACGTGGCTCCCTCCCTCCCTCCCTCCCTCACTCTACCAGTATCTCTCCCTCTCTCTGTCTACCTCTCAATCTTCATATCTTTATATTTCCTGTCCTCTATCTCTTGGACTCACCCCCTCTCTCCATCCCTCTGTCAGCCCTTTAGTTACTTTCTGTCTTGACTTGTTGGTTTAGTAGAGTTTGGTGTTGATCTTTAATACGTGGCTGAGCTCAGGGAGAAATGTGGTGTCTCGGCAATGACAGAGGAAAGATCCTTTCATCTTATTTTGGTGTCCATTAAGGAAGTGGAGTGGAAAATATGGTTTGTTTATAGAAATGCCACTGACATTGTAGTATTGTTCCCTACTGTCTCTACTCTGATGCACTACTCCCTCCCTGCTTGCCTCTCTCAACCAACTGAACCCAACAGACTGCATCACAAGACTCCTCTCCAGCTTCAGGGCTACACACACTCACACACACAAATATTAACAGAGAGGTTCCAAATGGCATCAGACCTCGGGCTAATAATTATGCTATTCAATATGTTAGCTAACAATGGCAGAACTAGATGTCAGGAGTGCTCTAGAGGCCTAAAGGTTCTGCTGTTCGGCTTTTTCTACTAGCTAGGCTAAACCCCATCACATCCATTAAAAACCATTCAAACTTCTACAGCAGCATCATAAATGAGCCCACTACATAACCCAACCCATTACAGCCCAAAGAGTATTCTACCAGCTGCCCCAGTGACATTCAGTATCTCCATATACTCCATCCACACACCCTGAAATAACTCCTTCACTGCCAGCTAATGGACGCTCTATTATCCCTCCTCCATCTACCTGCTAGCTGGTGGCTCCTTTCTCTCTTGCTCTCTCTTTCTATGCAGACCCTATCAAATGAGAATAGGAGTGGCTGTATTAGTAATGAGCTTAGCTGTGAGTAAATAAGCCTGCTGTGCAGCCCTGCCCTATCTCATGCTATAGTTAGCTGAGGGTCATTTTAACACTGTTAATTAAGAGCTATCAGATTAAGGGTATTTAGTGGCAGCTAGTAGGCCATGCAGGACCTGCACAGAGCCGCACCACCGTCAGCAGCACCTGCCGTGATGGCACACAGAATTAGTTACTGGTAGGTCTGTGACGGTAATTGAATAACCGTGTAACCAATGGTTATGGATGAAGACCGTCATGAAAATAAAAAAGCCTTCAAAACCGTTTAACTAGGCTTATATACATTTTTGGAAAAACATACACTGGGGCCAAAAGTTGGGAATATTACTCATTCATGGGTTTTTCTTTATTTGCAATATTTTTTACATGGTAGAATAAAAGTGAAGACATCAAAACTATAACATAACACGTGAAATCATGTAGTAACCAAAAAAGCGTTAAACAAATATGAGATTCTTCAAAGTAGCCACCCTTTGCCTTGATGACAGCTTTGCACAATCATGGCATTCTCTCAACCAGCTTCATGAGGACCGCCACAGGAATGGAAGACCCATAAATACCTCTCCTGCAGAGGATAAGTTCATTAGAGTTAACAGCCTCAGATTGCAGCCCAAATAAATGCTTCACAGAGTTCAAGTAACAGACTCATCTCAACTTCAACTGTTCAGAGGAGACTGTGTGAATCAGGCCTTCATGGTCGAATTGTTGCAAAGAAACCACTACTAAAGGACACCAATAATAATAAGAAGAGACTTGCTTGGGCCAAGAAACGCGAGCAATGGACATTAGACCGGTGGAAATCTGTCCTTTGGTCTGGAGTTCAAATTTGAGATGGTTTGGCATGAGTCGGACGGCAGTGAAGGAAAAGCAGCCAACAAGTGCTCAGTATATGTGGGAACTCCTTCAACACTGATGGAAAAGCATTCCAGGTGAAGCTGGTTGGGAGAATTCCAAGAGTGTGCAAAGCTGTCATCAAGGCAAAGGGTGGCTATTTGAAGAATCTCATATAAAATATATTTTGATTTGTTTAATACTTTTTTGGTTACTACATGATTCCATATGTGTTATGTCAGTTTTGATGTCCTCACTTTTATTCTACAATGTAAAAAATAGTGCAAATAAAGAAACTCTTGAATGAGTAATACTCCAAACTTTTGACCGGGGGTGTATATTTTTATTCACTTTATTTTCATGTAGATAAACTTGATCTAATAGCGGTCAAGTTTGTCTACAATATGTTTACTAATGATTATAAGCAATTGTTTTGCTAACTTAGTCTGTTTATTGAACTGTGTACATCTCATCCTCTTTCCAACTGTTTGATGCTCGAGCAGCTAATCTGCTATATGTGCGTGGGTGTAGAAGCAGTAGCCAATAGGCCATGTCACTTCAGTAAAAACATTGTTTGATGTGTGGACTTTCTTTTATACAAGGCGTGTTTTCATTGCTTGCTTGTAAATAAATAAATCTGTCTCTTTAAAAAAAGGTTGGATGTGACAACCATGAATTATTCAACAGCAGTCGACATGGTTGTTCTGGCTCTGAGGCCTATATAATGCGCCAATAATTTGATAGGATATGAACATGTTACGTGTATTTGTTTCTATTTGAATGATTGTCAATTTCATCTTCATACTATCTGATAGCTGTCTGCTCTTCATACTTTCCTTGTCTATTAATTATCTTATAGCCTACTTTCATAAAGCCTTAGGTAGGCCTAGGTTTTTTTATACGTTTTAAGGAAAGGATAAATTTGTTGTTGTCTGACACACTGGTAGCCTGTCTGGACTCCATCACACTCCTGTAATGATTTAATATTGTAAAAGGCATATTTTCAGTAGCTTAAGCTACATTCATTACGGCGTCCCCTGTTTGAAGAACGTGTGCCATTACCATCGAATGACCGCAACAGTAGGGTTTCTGACGTTATGTGAATACTCCAGGAAAAATCCCATTTGGACTTTGTGTGAATGGTTTTGTGCTTCGAAATATTTTTTTTATATGCAGAAAAGCCAACAGACAAAGACAAGGTAGGCATATCTTTATCGAATAATAATGATAATTTTGACATGCATCAATTTGTCATTCCGAAAATGCGACGGATCCTCTCAAACCTGGCATTTTCTTAATTTGTAGATTCATATTTATAAAGTAAAAACATGTATAATAATACAATTCCATGATAATAATGTGTAATGGCTTGTTTCAAATAAATGTTTTATTAAAAATCATATCAATGTAAACAAGTGTACAAACAGAATAGTGACTTCCCCTTTTTTAAATAGGGCCTTATAGGCCTAAGACAACCGTAACATACGTTTAAACAAAAGGGACACATCAAGAGCAATATAAAAAATAAATGAACGAAGAACTAGTAATGAAGTGGAATGCAATACACTCTCCTTGGGTTTGGACACCTGTGCTTACGTGAGTGTACACAGAGGGAGGGAGGAAGGTCAGTGCGGGTTTCCTATACCTTCACCAGACACACTGGCAGGGTTATTTGGGAAGGTTGGAGATGGGAATACTTGTCTTCAATTAGTATTCATAAAGGAAACTGTGTTCCTCATATCTGGCGCACCTGTGAGCACACACACCGCTGTGTGTCATCACGTCACGTGTTGCTGATGCCAGCAGAAATAGTGAGTCACTGATCTATCAGAACCACATCAGGACTTTCTTTGAACAAATGACTAGATCAGACTGGACTGGGTCAGATAAATGTTGTGCTGCTGTTGTTGGGTGGGAATGTCAGGGTAAGGTTAGGTCAAATAAAGCATGGATTGTTATCTTAATGCAAGAAGATTCATATTCCCTTCACATTCTATTTGATCTCTATTGTTATAGTGGACTGGACACAGGCTTTGGTGTGTCTGTGTTTTGAGTGCAGTCTGTTGGTACAGTAGGCCATGCCCTGTAGTCCCATCTCTCTCTCTTTCCCTCTCTGGCCCTTTGTATGGCCCTAAACCCAACAGGAAATATCAGGGGATTTGGCTGGCCATAACTGGTGTTTGTGTGTTAGAGAGACCGAGAGATGTGCATTGAGGCGAGCAGGATAAAACACCCCTGGCATTTGGTTCTGGATCAGATGATCTCAACCAAAATGCCAAACTTTTTCTAAACGATGTCTGTAATTTATCCCAATGTGACACTAGGGGCTAGGAGTTTATCAGGGTTAAATCACAAATCACCTCTTATTGCATCTCAATACTCTCCTTTCTTCGATCTGCACTGAACTGGAAGAACTGGACAGATTCCTAGTGGGATCTCTATATTACCTGTCCTGTAGTTTCAGATCAGTTCAGGGTTTGCTCTGCAGTAGTTCCAGACCCCCACTGTGTGCATGTTATCCACCATAAGCTCTCTGTCTGTATGAGCAGTGGCATGGTTTGTCTACCTGTTGGCTAGGCCCCCTGTAAAGAGTAGAAAACAGACAGAGGGAGAGATGGAGAATAAAAAAACAGTTAGGGTGGAAGTATGCTAGAAGTGTCAATGTGCTGAGTCAGTGTAATGCCTGAGGCACTTCCCTCTTTACAGACATTGACTGACTACAGGAACAAAAATCTCTCTCTTCCTCTCCCTCCCCCTCTAGTCTCTCTTTCCCTGCTCCAGGGGTGTAGTTTCCACTATATAGGATCTAGGATAATCTCCCCAATCCTAAACCTAACCATTAGTGAGGGAAAATGCAAAACAGACCCTAGATCAGTGTCTATAGGGGCTATAACTTCAATATCCCTCTCTTGTCTGCAGGGTCGTCCTCCACTCGTTACGTAATGACCAGAACTAGGTCACATTCCTCCCCCAAAGCTGCTCCTTCTAGCAGAGTTTACTTTTCTACCCCTCATTTTCTTCCCCTCTTTTTGCTTCACTCTTTTATTCCTTTAATAGAAGGAATGTGTCAACACTAGGCTCTTTTTCCATTATTCTTAAAGCGGGGAGTGTGGGGGTCAGGGAAGGGAGTTTCGAACTTGTTCCAAACTTCCTACTTGGTATTTATAAAAAGGTTTTCTCACTCCTTTAGCATGCTAGAGATGGTTACAGTTGACTTCTACAGTGCATCTTTCCACCCTTGTGGAGGAGTTTTGAAGTAATGAGGAGGTGCAGACAGACCAGTGTCTTCATTACCAGACTAGAAGCTGTTAGGCTAATCTCAGTTCTTCCCACCTGGCCTCTTCAGTAGTCACTAGTCAGTCAGCCTCCCTGTCAAACACACTGTATGATTCAAACACTGTAGAGAAGAGCCTTGTCCACACTAGTGCTGTGTGCTGCAGTGGATGATCAGACTTCAGTAGCTAGTACAACACCCACTCGCACACACAAGGGTGACCACTTGTAGCGTATTGTGTGGGACAGTCCTACATTTTAGCCCTTTGTCCTGCAACCAAACAATAATGTCTCGCATTTTATCAACAAATTCAAACTACACTAATTTAGGAAAAAAATTGATTTCTCCCGTATTTCATTCCAACCTGTCTCTTGCAGTCACGTTGCACTTATGAAAATATATATCATAAAGATGTGGTACTGGGGATGTTAAACACTTCTAATCCTTGAGATATGATATTCTGCGCAGTGCAAGATGAAACGTAGGAAAATGTCATAGGCCTATTGTCAACCAATCACATTTCTCAAATCCTTTCGGGCTAAATGCCAGCTCAACTGGGAGAAGACAGTTAGGCCTAACTACTTACAAAAAGTGTGCTTCTGACGAAAAGCTACAAAAGTAAGTAAATGGACGTATTAGACTGAAATGTATAGTAATTTCGTCATTTGAAGCTCTTCATCCTCATTAGTTGCTAATTTCCTGCTACTTCACTCAATCCTGTTTTAAAAGCCTCCTTCATAACTGTTTTACATTCCCTAAGACAACCAGAAAGGCTTTTTTGGCCAAATATTCCCAGATTTTCAAAAAACATCTTGTTTCTGTATCACCAAATGTTGCGCAAGGCAGAAGTGTAGGCTACCTGCGCTTCAGGAGCATGTGTTAACTGCTGCCGGATTACACCGAAGTCGCTCTCCCACTTCATTTAGTAGAGTTAGATCAAAGCTGAAGCAATGTCTTGGAAGGTCACATTCAATAACACAAGATTTTTTAAGGAAAATCTGGGGTAGGTGCAACATAAGACAAACAAATGTCAAAGGTTTGAGTGAGAGGACTAACTTGTCTACACACACTTCTCCAAAATAGTTCTAAAGTAATTTTGAGCTCTCCTAGCTGTGTCATTGAGGAGTTGGAGTGAGCACACTTGTAGTTGTTTTGAACACAATCCTGGATCCCCACCGTCACACAATTACTGTTTATGTAATCCAAAAACAGCCCATTATAAATCGCAATCTGGGTCAGGTGGGCTTAATTTTAAAGCTTGTTCTATTGCCAACATGACTAGCTAAGTTATACAATACGATCTTAGTGTTAGGCTTTCACAAGGCAATTCAGAGAAACAGTTTGTCATTTTGGTGCGCATAGAAAATAGTCCCATCAAGGAGAGGGGGTGTGTGGGTGTGTGTGTGTGTGTGTGTGTGTGAAGGCAAGGCTTCTGGGATCAGAGGCCGTTTGATGGGGATTATATTTTAATTGAGTTGCAACTGTCAATCCAGATTTACTAACTCCAGTTGTAAACGGTTCTGGTGTCAGTAGTCTGTGAAATCACTCTCTGTGGTTCCTGTCCAGGAGTTCCTCAGACACGTTGTGACAAACACTCCTGCAGTCACTGCTATCTTTACTTTGGCAGAAGTCCGTTTAGGTCACAACAAGGTCTAGGCTAGCCTATAGGCCTATGCAGATTGGGCTAGAAGTCTAGTCTATATGGGTAAAAGCTATATAAGGGTAAATGGCCTTTAGTTCAACAGGTTTTTAAGTCTAAGGTGAACTACCCACTACTAGCCCCTCATGGTGATGTTACCTCATGGTATTTCACTCTGCTGGTTGTTGGGTTCGAAGAAAGTGGAAAAGGGAGATGACGCACCTAAATCCAAATCAACCCCTGATTGGCTAGGTGGAATTTGTAGATCCTCTTAGATCTACAGGAGCATGTAGTAGAGTGGGTAGGAATGGGGGTTGATGTGGGATTGGACAATATACTCTACTCTAACCCACGTGTCGAACTTTTTCCACGGAGGGTCGAGTGTTTGCAGGTTTTCGCTCCACCCTTGTACTTGATTGATGAGTTAAGGCTGCTAGTTACACTGAACAAAAATATAAATGCAACATGTAAAGTGTTGGTCCCATGTTTCATGAGCTGAAATAGAAGATCCCATATATTTTCAATATGCACAAAAAGTGTATTTATCTCAAATTTTGCTAGCATTTCTACTTTGCCAAGATAATCCATCCACCTGACAGGTGTGACATATCACAAGCCGATTAAACATCATGGCCATTACACAGGTGCACCTTGTGCTGGGGATAAAAGGCCACTCTAAAATGTGCAGTTGTCACACAACACAATGCCACAGATGTTTTGAGGGAGCGTGCAATTGACATGCTGACTGCAGGAATGTCCAGAGCAGTTGCCAGAGAATTGAATGTTAATTTCTCTACAATAAGCCACCTCCAACATCGTTTTAGAGAATTTGGCTGTACGTCCAACTGGCCACACAACCGCAGACCATGTGTAACCATGCCAGTCCAGGACCTCCACATCCGGCATCTTCACTTGCGGTGTTAATCTGAGACTAGCGTCCCGGACAGCTGATGAAACTTTGGGTTTGCACAACCAATGAGTTTTTTCACAAAAGGTCAGAAACTGTCTCAGGGAAGCTCATCTGCATGCTTGTCGTCCTCGCCAGGGTCTGTTAGGCTTCGTAACCGACTTCAGTGGGCAAATGCTCACCTTCAATGGTCACTGGAAGTGTGCTCTTCACAGATGAATCCCGGTTTTAACTGTACTGGGCAGATGGCAGACGGGTGTGGGCGAGCGGTTTGCTGATATCAACTTTGTGAACAGAGTCCCTATGGTGGCAGTGGGGTTATGCTATGTGCAGGCATAAGCTACAGACAAGGAACACAATTACATTTTATCGATGGCAATTTGAATGCACAGAGATACAGTGACCAGATCTTGAGGCCCATTGTCGCTCCATTCATCCATCGCTATCACCTCATGTTTCAGCATGATAATGCACGGCCTCATGTCACAATGATCTTTACACAATTCCTGGAAGCTGAAAATGTCCCAGTTCTTCCATGGCCTGCATACTCACCAGACATGTCACCTATTGAGCATGTTTGGGATGCCCTGGATCGACGTGTAGGACACCAATATCAACTTCGCACAACCATTGAAGAGTTGGACAACATTCCACAGGCCACAATCAACAACCTGAACAGCTCTATACGAAGGAGATGTGTCGAACTGCATGAGGCAAATGGTGGTCACACCAAATACTGACTCGTACCCTACATTTTTCTTTTTTTTTAATTTATTTCAATTGACTATTTTCCTTATATGAACTGTAACTCATTAAAATCTTTGAAATTGTTCCATGTTGCATTTATTTTTGTTCAGTGTAGTAAGGAACTCCTGTCACCTGGTTGTCTAGGTATTAATTGAAAGGAAAGAACAAAAAACTTCAGACACTCGGCCCTCTGTGGAATGAGTTTGACACCCCTATTCTAACTCAGGCCTGTCAGCATACAGTATACCCCCATCCCACCCCTCTGGTCGCACATCAACCATTCTCCCTCCCTCACGTATGTGACATTTGAAGCAGTACATAGTTCAAAACTATGGCTCTAAGTTTAGCTGTGGCTATATCCACTGCAGGGCTCATATTATGGGCAGATTTTTGTATGCTGCCTCCATTCCATATATCATCTCTCTGCCTATGGGGCGTCAGGGGTTATTTAACAAAAACATGTTTTTATTTAACTAGGCAAGTCAGTTAAGAACACATTCTGATTTACAATGACGGTCTACAACGGCCAAACTCGGACGACACTAGGCCAATTGTGTGCCGCCCTATGGGACTCCCAATCACGGCCGGTTGTGATACAGCCTGGATTAGAGAAGGGGCTGGATGTATGTACAAGGTGTTGATGCTATGTGAATAGGCTCTCATTGCAACACCAGCAGCACTGGATGATTAGATGCATGGATCATGTGCTCTGTAGATGAGGAGAAGGACGTGTATAGTATGGATGCTTGCGTCAGTCAAGGTCAAGGTAAACAGAGTGAAGTTACAGGCCTGTGTTATGCTCTATACTGATATTAGACTAGAGGATCAGAGTCCTTTAACTTCACCATGGTAAACAACACACCTTGACCTTTCTCAGGACCCTCTCAGGTCCTGCCATAGCCCAGATTGTGTGTGTGTGGCCTGACATTGATGTCCGAGTGGTCAAGGTGAAGCTCTCAGGCGTGTGTGTGAGGTGACAATTGCAGCATCCAGCTGTTGTTTAGATTCATACTGGGATTCTAACAGAGGCTGGCCTGGGGGAAAGTAGACATTTAATTAAAGTGTGAAGCTGAACATTGTGGACATGTTCAGGCAGGCCCCACACCCACTGAGCCCTAAACATACCCTCCCTCCTCTCCAGCCACATCACCTCGGCCTTTACCCCTCTGATAAGAAACACAAAAAGACCCTGCTCTACTTCTCTCTTTTTCTCTGCTGTTTATCTCCCATATGTTGTGCTCTTATGCAATATTAAACCTTTCCAGACTTTCTCTCTAGTACTAAGACCAAATAAGGAATCCAGTGGCAGAGATGGCATCTGCAGGGCAGTGAAGAGAGAACTAACAATCACCAAAATAAAAACTAGATGTCATGGCATGGGGCCACCATTGATTTTGTTACAATGTTTCAGTCACAGATAGCATAAGAACAAGGAATAACATCCCAGCCCCCCCAAAACTAAACTTTATTTTGGTGAATGTTAGTTCTCAAAGATGATCTTAGATTTATAGACATATACATGTTTCTATCTGGTTTTGGTTATTTAATTTTACAATTACGAAAATTATAACAATAATAATTGGGGAGTGGCGGCCCACCGCTGCTAAATTAATATAGGGGAAACACTGGACCGAGAGAACATTGCACTTTAATAGAATACACACTGAAGATAACACTGACTGAATAGCTTCGAAAGGGACAACAATGAGCCAGATCCGCTTCTCTCTCTCTCTCTCTCTCTCTCTCTGTGTCTCTGTGAGTGTGAGAGACTACAGTGAGTGAGAAAGGGAGAGAGAGACACATCTGGCTCATTGTTGTCCCTTTCAAAGCTATTCAGTCAGTGTTCTCTTCAGTGTGTATTTTATTAAAGCACAATATTCTCTCGGTCCAGTGTTGCCCCTATATTAATTTAGCAGCGGTGGGCCGCCACTCCCCAATTAGTATTGTTATAATTTTCGTAATTGTAAAAAGTGTTCAGTGTGCCAATAAAGCCCTTAAATTGAATTGAAATGAGAGCGACTACAGTGAGTGTGTGAGAAAGCAAGAGAGAGACTACTGTGAGTGAGGGAAGGCTGCTTTGTACAGTTACATCTCCAGAGAGAGTCTAGATCAAAGCACTTTTAACAAGAGGGTATTTTATTTATTTATTGTTTACACACACGACACCGTTGGTACCCCAGTTGTCATGTGTATTGTTCAGTGTTTGTTACTGACTCTGTCTCCCAGGTACCCCAGAAGTCATGTGTGTTGTTCAGAGCACAGCTCGTCATGTCCAGGTGTGTCTAGTGGAGACAGCAGCCCCCCAGAGCATCTTCACGACCACAACCATGACCGTGACCAGTACCACAGGACGGACCACAAGGTGAGGAGTTGGCTAAAGCACAGACAGACTGGACCACCAATCTAAGCATCCACTACTACACCTAGAAACAGTTCAAGTTTACCAATTGTTTCTTTGCACTGTGATCCACCTAAAGCATTTATTTTCCTCTGACCTACCAGTTCAGCAAAGCCATGAGTGTGAATATGTGTTGAGAGGGGAGGGGGACAAGCCAAACTGAGTGTAGGAGTTGGCCTGGGGAGTGGGGGAGAGAGACAGTGAGGAGAGGTGTGTGTGGGGTCATATGTGTTCCTGACCTCTGAGGGTGGGGGGGTTGTATTTGGTTGAAGAGTTATTTAAGACTTACCATTGGTTGTTATTGTGTATTAGATTGTTGACTTGACCTCCTGCCTAGACCTCTCTGGCCCCTAGGCTGAGAGCAGGTCTGCTAGCCCGGCCAAGGTGTGTTTTCCTTAGACTATGATAACAGTCATGTATGTAGGCCAGGGCACGGTCCAGGTCAGACCAGGGGCAGGCCACAGTCTTTGTTTTCACAGTATTAGCCAAATAAAGGCTAATCCCTCTTAAACTGTCTCAGCCCATATCCACACACACAACTCAGAACTGGGGGCCTGAGGGAGAGGGGTGAGGAGGGCTGCTATGTTAACAAATATTTAGTCGTCCTTGGGCATGTAAGTACTAGCCTGCTGCATGCTGGCATACTGTCAATGCGCACATTGCAAACAGGCCTGTCTGTACTGTTGGAGCTGTGTTTTCAGTCCCTTATAGAACAACCTTTAGTTAAGCCCCTCAGTCTAACAAAGAACTGTTCCTCAACCTGAGACGCTAACTCATTCTCATGTTTCTCTTTATCATTCTGTCATGTCCTCCGGAAAAAGAGGCTAGTCTACTTCAGTTTACCATGGTTTCTGTAGAATTCAATCTTCCTACTCGAAGTGTGTCTGTGTGTGTGCCTGTTCTAACGATGTGTGTGACTGTGCCCCAGATGGAGGAGGAGTCGAGAACACACACACACTCCTCCTACGACGTGGGACTGGAAACAGAGAGGGCTGCACTAGAGGAGACCAACACACACAACACTGAACAGGTAACACACACAAAGACGCACACACACACACACACACACACACACAGACACAGACACAGACACGCACACATACACACACACACGCAATGAGAATTGAACTGGTATGTGTGCGTGTTTTCCAGACTGTGAATCAGGAGGAGCCTGTAGTGGTGGAGGTCAGGTCAGCCCCAGAACCACACACTGATCCTGAACCCCCCGCTGCTGCTGCTGAGCCACGCACACAAATATCACACACACACACAGACCCAGAGCCCGATACACAATCCCCTCCCCTCCAGGACCAGGCAACTCCACCCTCTTCCTCCACCCCACCGCCCAGCGATGACCTAGGCCAGGACCAAGCCTCCACAGAACCCCCAGCCCTGGCCGAGACCCCCAGTGATGCCCTGGCAGAACCCAGCCCAGCCCCGGCCACAGAAGACCCCCAACACACACCTACCTCTCACATCCCTGCTCCAGCTCCAGCTAGGTAGG
Source organism: Thymallus thymallus (assembly GCA_023634145.1). Lineage (NCBI taxonomy): Eukaryota > Metazoa > Chordata > Actinopteri > Salmoniformes > Salmonidae > Thymallus > Thymallus thymallus. The sequence goes on along the minus strand of CM042393.1, from coordinate 15,146,985 downwards.
ATGCTTCATTCTATAGCTAGAGGTCTCCTGATATCTCCAGGAGTGATGAGTATATAATTAGTCTTCAATCAGTTTTTGTCTAGTACTGTCTTTTTGCTAGCTAGGGCCATCTACTTTAAGTGCTGCCTGTCTTGCCTAATAGCCTACTTGGTTTGTGAACTGCTGACTGCTCATAACTTGAAGATGATTGTTGACACATCAACCAGGATTAAGGGGCAGGGCAATTTTGTCCCGTCGTAAAAACGAAGATTGTCGCCGAAACAAAGACTGTTCTGACAAGTTATTTGAGGAAGGAGCAAGAGGAAGGCTCCACATCTCCCTCTCACTTGAGTATCTTACCTAGTTATTTTCAGATCTCATTTTGCTGTTTTGTTGCTTTGGCAACTATGCATGTGTTTTCTATCCCATTTCTCACCTCTCCCTGTAGACTTTACAGACTCTCCCCACACCTTGGCTGCAACCCTTCTAATTTAGTGTTCCCTGCGCGCACAATCTGGAATTCCTGGTCTCCGGTAGTGTTTGTGACTTCCGAGTTCCTCCCAGCCTATGCTGCCCTTCAGTCCAAAGACCTTTTGGCCCTGACAAAGACATGGATTACCCCAGAGAACACTGATACTCCAGCTACTCTCTCTTCATCTGACTAAGATTTCTCTCATAGTCCAAGAGCATCTAGTAGTTGCGGTGGTGGCACAGGGCTACTCATTTCTCCTAAATGGAGATTTTCTGTCCATCTCCTCATTTGAATGTCATGCTGTTACTGTCACCTGTCCACTCAAGCTTAAAATTGTTGTCATCTATCGCCCACCAGGTGCCGTTAGAGTTCTTCAATGAGCTTGATACCTTGATAAGCTAATTTCCTGACGTTGGCTCACTGCTATTCGTACTGGGCGACGTCTGCCTTGGATTAATTTCTTTCCAACTCTTTCTTTCTCCTCCTTGCCTCTTTTGACCTCACCCTTTCCCAGTCCCCTCCTACTCACAAGGCAGGCAATAGGATGTTCACCTACTAATCTCACGGCAACCCCCCTCTCTGATCAATACTTTGTTTCCTTTTCTGTCTCCCTTTTCTGCAACCCTAGCTACTCAGCCCCTAACCAGATGTTCCTGCGCCGTCGCAATCTTCATCTCTCCCTTTTGCTAAATCCTTCTCCCTCCTATCTACTGATTCTGCCTCTTCGACCCTACTATCCTCCCTTTCCGCATCTTATGACTCGTACTGTACCCTTTCCCCCCGACCGGCTCGGCCCTCCCCTCCTGCTCCGTGGCTTTCAGGTGACCTATTGTCTTTCCACAGCCGGCTGCGACACAGCCCGGGATCTGTAGTGACGCCTCTAGCACTACAATGCAGTGCCTTAGACCACTGCGCCACTCAGGAGGCTCCTTCCCATGTTCTGACACCAAGGTGGCGACATGCATCCCTGCAAGCCTACCAGATATCTCTGCTTGGATGTCGGCCCACCACCCTAAGCTCAACCTTGACAAGACGTAGCTGCTCTTCCTCCCGAGAAGGGCCTGCCCGCTCAAAGACCTCTCCATCACGGTTGACAACTCCACGTTTTCCCCCTCCCAGAGTGCAAAGAACCTTGGCATGACCCTGGACAACCCCCTGTCGTTCTCTGCAAACATCAAACCAGTGACTCGCTCCTGCAGGTTCACGCTATTTCTGTTTATACAGCAGAATTATGGGTCCAAGACGATTTCCTCCTTGGGATCAATAAATTATTTATCGTATTGTAAGAGGTGGTGTCATTAGTCAACCTCTGTGATTTAACTGGATGTACAAATTCCCTTTGAGCTGAATTTGAGGGTTTTTTGGTTGAGGTTTTCACATGAATGTTTTTAAAATTGTTTAAATGCCCCAATCTTGGGGCCCCCCACTGACCCTTTCTATATACAAGGGCAGCTACTTTAAACCTACAGTTCACTTTGTGCACTGGTTCCTTCGTCAATAAACCTCACTGGACCTGGACATAAACTTGGACTGGGCTTGAAACATGGTGGGAATAAATGGAACTGTTCATTGTCTTCTTACTCTCCCCTCTCTCCATAGTGGTGATGCTGACCCAGTAGAGAGCCAGTCAGAGCAGGATCAAATTCAGGCTGGTCCAGGTTCTGATGCTGATATCCAGGAATCTTTCAGCCCAGAGGACCCAGAACAGGACCAAGGTCTACCAGAGCTGGACCAGGGGGGAAACACCTCCCACAGGAACCAAGACACAGACCAAGACCAGCCGGTGAGAGGGAGTCCCACAACCTATTCCCCAATGTTAGAGATTAGACCGTGCCACTGACTGTAAGTGTAATGGGGAGTGTAGAGGTTTGCGTGTGAGCATTGAGGGGAGGAGCTATACACAGCTTGGTTGCCAGTCCTCTCAAAAAGCTGCTTCATTAATGTTTCATTCAGTAAATGAACCCTCTGCTCCCTCTGCATTTCTCTTACTGGAAGCAGGGAAGGAGGGAGGGATGGAACGGTGTGAGAATGGGAGAAGAGCGAGAGGGGGGGGGGGGGGGGAATTAGAGAAGAAGAGGGAAAGCCTTTGTTTGTAGATGGCCAGTGTTGGTACAGAGCTGTTCTGTTCTCCAACCACATTGGCTGCAGACAGACAGAGCTGAACCGGATTGGCCCGCATCTGTGTTTTTATAAAGAGGCTTTGCCATTTGGGGGCTTTGTCAACCGTTCTGGGGTCTTATAAAGTAATTATGTAATATATAAATTACAGCTCACTGGATATGTGTGTGTAACATGTCTGTATACCATGTGTGTCTCTATACCTGTCTAGGCAGTGGATCAGGCAGTGGATGCCAGTGGTAGGGAGACGGACCCCTCAGTGCCCAGTAAGGAGGACATCCCAACCTTCGACGAGTGGAAGAAACAAGTCATGGAGGTAGAGAAAGAGAAGAGTAAGAAACACACACACACACACACACACACACACACACACACACACACACACACACACACACACACACACAGGGACAATATCATGTTCAGGAGAAGAAGGGATGATGGTTGCTACAGTCATTTTTCAGACAAACGAGTGCAGAGACATCACATGTAAATCTCTTTCCTCCTTTCAACTCTCCCCCTCACTCTCCCCAGCGATCTCGTCCCTCTATTTTTTCTCTCTGTACAGTGCATTCGGAAAGTATTCAGACTCCTTGACCTTTTCCACATTTTGTTACGTTACAGCCTTATTCTAAAATGGATTAAATCGTTTTTTTCCTCTCATCAATCTACACACAATAACCCATAATGACAAAGCAAAAACATGTTTTTAGACATTTTTTGCAAGTTTATTAAAAATAATCAAATGAAATATCACATTTACATAAGTAGTCAGACCCTTTACTCAGTACTTTAAAGTACCTTTTGCAGCGATTACAGCCTTCTTGGGTTTTCTTGGGTATGACGCTACAAGTTGGCACACCTGTATTTGGGGAGTTTCTCCTATTCTTCTCTGCAGATCCTCAAGCTCTGTCAGGTTGGATGGGGAGCGTCGCTGCACAGCTATTTTCAGGTCTCTCCAGAGATGTGGAGACCTTCAATGCTGCAGACATTTTTTGGTACCCTTCCCCAGTTCTGTACCTCGACACAATCCTGTTTCGGATCACTACGGACAATTCCTTCGACCTCATGGCTTGGTTTTTGCTCTGACATGCACTGTCAACAGTGGGTCCTTTATATAGACCGATCCAAATAATGTCCAATCAATTTAATTTACCACAGGTGGACTCCAGTCAAGTTGTAGAAAAACTCAAGGATGATCAACTGAAACAGGATGCACCTGAGCTCAATAGCAAAGGGTCTGACTACTTATGTAAATAAGATATTTATGTTTCTAAAAACCTGTTATTGCTTTGTCATTGTGGGGTATTGTGTATCGATTGAGATTTTTTTAATTTTATTTAATCCATTTTAGAATAAAGCTGTAATGTAACAAAATGTGGAAAAAGTAAAGGGGTCTGAATACTTTCCGAATGTACTTTATCCCTCAGTTTTTCTCCCCCTTGCCTTTCATTCTTGAATATCTTCCCTCTCTCACTGAATGAGGTCAGTATGGGTATTGGACCGTGTGTGTATTTATGAGTGTTGTCAATCTCTCACCCTCCTGCTCCTCTGAGGCAGTACTCTTGTTCCACCATCACTAATGGCCCGGTCTACTGGAGCAGAAGGACACACACCAACAGACATGCATGAGTTCACACAGTCTCAAACTCTGCACACACACACAAATACTTTGAGATTGCGTACACTACCCTCACTCTCTTAGATCATAGACAGCGTGGCAGGGTCAGTTAACCCATTGTGTTATCTTGCTGAGCTAGAAACTGGACCTTGTGTATATCTCTTCCTCAGCTTCAACATCATCACACACAGACAGACATACAGACAGGGCGGGTGAGGGCATTTTCCCTGCCCTAAAAAACACCATCACATGTATAGACAGATGGCGTGACGGTGGTACATAATCTAAAAACTACAATTAGTGATTTAATCTGGTGTGTGTGTGTGTGCGTGTGTCGTGTCGTGTTGTGTCGTGTATGCATACATGTGAATGTGCAATGTGTCCTCATTTATTTTTATTCATTTCTTTACCAACAACCTATCTGTTCTGTGCATTTAAGGTACACCACGTACGTTGTACAACACACTAGCTCAGCCTGGCCTGCACATAGATAACCTATAGCAAGACTAGGCTACTGATTTTGTCTTGACCTTACCTTATCACTACATTAGCTACATGGATAATTATGTGTTATTTACATTAAGCTGACGCAATTAACACGGGAATCCCCGGAAATTGTTACTCAGTGGACTATCCTAGTTAAATTAGTAAAATTAATGAATGAGTTTAAAGTGATGCTCCAGAGCTTTTGTATAATTTCAGCCAGTGGTTTTGAAAGTAGTGCTCACGAGCCGAAACATGTCCTGTTGCAATTCATACAATATTTTACGAATTTGGACGTTTTTAAGATCCCGGACTGCATCTTTCTCACACATGCACACACATGTTCTGTTCTTCTATCCTCGTGGGGACCTAAAAATTATTTCCATTCAAAATCCTATTTTCCCTTACCTAAACCTGTAACCCAAACCCTAAACCTAGCCACTAACCCCTTAAAGGCTCTGCATGGTCAACCAATCATGTCAATGCGAGGTTATACGGAGCCCTCCATATAGTTACAAAATTTGAGAGGTGGACGGCGATGCGGTACGGAGCTTGATTTGGCCTTTGCATGTCTCCAGAGGTTCCGCAATTGTGTCACACCCTCCATACAAAGTCTCCAACCACATTTTCCCTAAACTTAACCCCTAAGCTTAAAATAGCCTTTGTTCTCATGGTGGACGTGGGAAATGTCCCCACAAGGGAGTATTCTCCTTTACTCTCCTTGTGGGGACTTTTGGGGATTTTAGGTCCCCACAAGGATAGAAGAACCAACCCACACAAACACACCTCCTAACCCCCATGTCTCTTTTTCTCTTCTCCAGCTCTGTCCCTCCATACCTCCTCAAGTGGAAGCCCCCCTGTGAAGAAGGTGCAGAAGAATTTTAAAAACAACTATGCTTCTGTGGAGTGCGGAGCTAAAATATTGTCAGCCAACACAGAGGCCAAGGTAACACACACACAAAACATGTAGTCTTATGTTTTTAGAATAGTACCAATCAGTCCATTGACTCGTGTCTCATATTTGCCATTTCATTCGCTCTCCTCTCTTCTCTCGTTTCCAGAGTATGTCAGCTATCCTCATGGAGAATATGGACCTGTACATGCTGAACCCCTGCAGCAACAAGATCTGGTGAGTCCCACACGCACACAGACATTCTAGGGGCATGTGAATGCTTGCTGATGCAGTAGATGTTGTCACTTTTGCTTCAGGGAACATTGTGCAAGAGGGATACACAGTTCGAAACACTCATGAGAAGAAATAATTACATATGTCAGATTCATTTTCAATCTGCTCATCTCTCGTTGTGTAATTTTGTGGACAGGCTGCTCTCTGTGAAGCTGCAGGGTGACTCAGTGCTCTGCTCTGCTGTTTCCTCCACAAACACACATACACAAACACACACATTGTCCCCTCAGCACGTGTGACCCCAACTGCCAACCATCTGCCCAGACAGAGGTCAAGGGGAGAGCAGGCAGCTGAAAATTCTCACGTTATCATTCCTCGTCTACATCCATCTTCCTCATCCCCACCTCTCTATTCTCTGTCTCCTTTTCTCTCTGCTTTTTTCTCTTTCTCTAGGTTTGTGATAGAGCTTTGTGAGCCCATCCAAGTGAAACAGTTGGACATCGCTAACTTTGAACTCTTCTCCTCCACGCCTAAAGACTTCCTGGTCTCCATCAGCGACAGGTACTTGCACACCCATCCCGTGTCTCTCAGGACACACGCATGCCCCTCTGACCACCTCTCTCTCTCTCGCTCTCTCTTTCTCTCGCTCTCTCTCAGGTATCCCACCAACAAGTGGGTAAAGTTGGGAACGTTCCACGCCCGTGACGAGCGCAACGTCCAGAGCTTCCCATTGGACGAACAGCTCTACGCCAAATACATCAAGGTGCACACAACTTACACATTCACACCTACACACACACTGCAAAAACACACACACACACACACACTGCAAAAACACACACACACACACACCACACCACACCACACCACACCACACCACACACCACACACACAAGCACCAATTGTCTTCTGTTCTAAGTCCAGAGGGATTCCTCATCACATGAGACTGGCTCCCTACTCAGACCTTAAATAATATGCGTGTGTGACTGGGAGGGTGAAAATGTGGAAGGAAATATTCTGAGGTTGTTGATGTATTTCAGCTACCTTTCCTCCCTACTTCTATGTGTAATAGATACAGTGTGACTAGGTCCGAAGGTTATTTAGTTTCAATAAGAACTGAAGCTGTTCTCAACCTGATATGTCTTGTTGTTCTGATGTCTATCTGTCTGTCCAGGTTGTCTGTTTGTCTACCTCTTCCCTACTCCTCTAAAGTAACTGCTATGAATACTTATAATACATTATTCTGTTTTAATGCTATTTGTACCTTGTATTGCTTCGTATACCTTACCCTGTACTTTATTGCTTTTGCCTTGTAGTCTCTTGTAGAGCAAGCATTCAGTCTGAACACTGTGTTATGTTAAAAGGAAAAAAAGAAACTAAAATGCCAAAGAAAAAGGACCAGATGCTTGACTTGCTTGTGGCATGATTCAGCCTTTTTACTGATCTCTCCTTTTTTCCTCTCTCTTGCTCTCTCTCTTCCTCTTGCATCAGATGTTCATCAAGTACATAAAGGTTAGCATTCTTCTCTTTTAGAGGTTGTAAATATGCAATAATGCGTTATATAATGTACTATAATAATGGGGAGCTTTGGTGGCAGTGCACAGATACTGTAATGCATGACCAAAACAAACTAAAACAAGACAACACACACATAAACTACTGTTCAAAAGTCACTTAGAAATGTCCTTGTTTTTGAAAGAAAAGCACATTTTTTGTCCATTTAAAATAACATCAAATTGATCAGAAATACAGTTTAGGCATTGTTAATGTTGTAACTGGCTATTGTAGCTGGAAACAGCTGATTTAAAAAAAAATGTAATATCTACAGAGGCCCATTATCAGCAACCATCACTCCTGTGTTCCAACGGCACGTTGTGTTAGCTAATCCAAGTTTATCATTTTAAAAGGCTAATTGATCATTAGAAAACCCTTTTGCAATTATGTTAGCACAGCTGAAAACTGTTGTGCTGATTTAAAGAAGCAATAATGGCCTTCTTTAGACTAGTTGAGTATCTGGAGCATCAGCATTTGTGGGTTCGATTACAGGATCAAAATGGCCAGAAACAAATAACTTTTTTCAGTTTATTCTTGTTCTGAGAAATGAAGGCTATTCGATGCGAGAAGTTGCCAAGAAACTAAAGATCAGACGCCTCAAGTCCTCAACTGGCAACTTCATTAAATAGTACCCGCAAAACACCAGTCTCAACGTCAACAGTGAAGAGGCGACTCCGGAATGCGGGCCTTCTAGGCAGAGTTGCAAAAAAAAAAGCCATATCTTCCTCTGTTCAGTGTCTGTGTTCTTTTGCCCATCTTAATCTTTTCTTTTTATTGGCCAGTCTGAGATATTACTTTTTCTTGTGCACCGGGGCCTCCCACTCATTTTTCTATTCTGGTTAGAGACAGTTTACGCTGTTCTGTGAAGGGAGTAGTACACAGCATTGTACAAGATCTTCAGTTTCTTGGCAATTTCTCACATGGAATAGCCTTCATTTCTCAGAACAGGATTCAAATTTCAGAATAAATGTATTTTTCTGGCCATTTTGATTCTCTAGATACTCAACTGGTCTAAAGAAGTTCAGTATTATTGCTTCTTTAATCAGCACAACCGTTTTCAGCTTTGCTAACATAATTGCAAAAGGTTTTTCTAATAATCAATTAGCCTTTTTTCAAATGATAAACTTGGATTAGCTAACACAACGTGCCATTGGAACACAGGAGTGATGACGGGAGTCATCATTTTGCTGTTATTTTAATGGACACATTTTTTTATTTTCTTTCAAAAACAAGGACATTTCTAAGTGACCCCAAACTTTTGAATGGTAGTGTACATCGTCAGAGCTTGGCAAATTCTACCACATCACTTTTGATTTGATTTAGTTTAGATGTTATTGGATGACTAGAATGTAAGTGTTGCTGGGAGGTTTAATTAACCAGGTGTGAGTGTGTTACCTGTGGTTTAACCCTTCGTCTCCCCTTCCCTGCAGGTGGAGCTCATCTCCCACTTTGGATCTGAACACTTCTGTCCCCTCAGCCTCATCAGGTTAGATATATATAGAGGGAGTTAGTGGTAGAAATACTATTTTTACAGATACAGTGGCGTGAAAAGGTCTTTGCCCCCTTTCTGATTTTCTCTCTTTTTTTTATTATTATTTTTACAATTTCGTCATATCCAATTGGTAGTTTACAGTCTTGTCCCATCGCTGCAACGCCCGTATGGACTCTGCAGATGGCGAAGGTTGAGAGGCGTGCGTCCTCCGAAACACAACCCCGCCAAGCCACACTGCTTCTTGACATAATGCACGCTTAACCCGGAAGCCAGCCGAACCAATGTGTCGGAGGAAATACTGTATACCTGGCGACCGTGTCAGCGTGTATGTGCCCGGCCGCCACAGGAGTTGCTAGAGCGCGATGGGACAAAGACGTCCCGGCCAGCCAAACCCCCCCCCCCCCTAACCCAGACAACGCTGGGTCAATTGTGCGTCGCCTCATGGGTCTCCCTGTCGCGGCCGGCTGCAACACAGACGGGGCTCCAACCCGCATCTGTAACAACACAGCTTGCACTGCGATGCAGAGCCTTAGACCACTGCGCCACTCAGGACGCCCCCATTTTTGCATGTTTTTGATACTGAATATTATCAGATCTTCAACCATAACCTAATATTAGATAAAGGGAACCTGAGTTTACAAATAACAAAACAAAAGTATACTTATATTATTTATTTAATTAACAAAGTTATGCAACACCCAATTCCCCTGTGTGAAAAAGTAATTGCCCCCTTACACTCAATAACTGGTTGTGCCACATAGCTACAATGACTGCAACCAAATGCTTCCTGTAGTTGTTGATCAAACTCTCACATTGCTTGGAGGAAGTTTTGCCCAATCATGCTTGCAGAACTGCTTTAACTCAGTGACATTTGTGTGTTTTCAAGCATGAACTGCTTGTTTCACACATCTCAATTGGGATTAGGTCTGGACTTTAACTAGGCCAATCCAAAACTTTAAATGTGTTGCTTTTTAGCTGTTTTCATGTAGACTTGATTGTGTGTTTTGGATCATTGTCTTGCTGCATGAACCAGCTGCGCTTCAGCGTCAGCTCACAGACAGATGGCCTGACATTCTCCTGTAGAATTCTCTGATACAGAGCAGAATTCTTGGTTTCTTCTATTAAGGCAAGGTGTCCAGGTCCTGAGGCAGCAAAGCATCCCCAAACCATCACACTACCACCACCATGCTTGACCGTTGGTATGAGGTTCTTGCTGTGAAAAGCAGTTTTTGGTTTTTGACCAGGCATAATGGGACCCATGTCATCCAAAAGGGTGACTCAAGTTTGCCAAAAAGCACCTGGATGATCATCAAGACTCTTGGAAGAATGTTCAATGGACAGATCATTCAAAAGTATAACCTTCCGGGTTAAACAAGCATTGTGTCTCGGAGGACGCACGGCTCTCGACGTTCACCTCTCCCGAGTCCGTACGGGAGTTGCAGCGATGGGACAAGACTGTAACTACCAATTTGATATCACGAAATTGGTGAGAAAAAGGCATGGATATGTGTGTGTATGTGTATATGTGTGTATATGTATGTACAGCGGGTGAAATAAGTATTGAACACGTCACCATTTTTCTCAGTAAATATATTTCCAAAGGTGCTATTGACATGGAATGTTCACCAGATGTTGGTAACAACCCAAGTAATCCATACATACAAAGAAACCAAAACAAATAAGTTCAGAAATTAAGTTGTGTAATAATGTGAAATGACACAGGGAAAAAGTATTGAACACACTTACTGATATTTATTTAATACTTTGTACAAAAGCCTTTGTTGGTAATGACAGCTTCAAGACGCCTCCTGTATGGAGAAACTAGTCACATGCATTGCTCTGGTGTGATTTTGGCCCATTCTTCCACACAAACAGTCTTCAAATCTTGAAGGTTCCGTGGGCCTCTTCTATGAATCTTGATCTTCAGTTCTTTCCATAGGTTTTCAATGGGATTTAAGTCAGGTGATTAGCTGGGCCATTCTAGCAGCTTTATTTTCTTTCTTTGAAACCAATTGAGAGTTTCCTTGATTGTGTGTTTGGGATCATTGTCTTGCTGAAATGTCCACCCTCGTTTCATCTTCATCATCCTGGTAGATGGCAGCAGATTTTCTTCCTTCAATTATGTGAAGTTTGCCAGTACCATTTGCTGAAAATCAGCCCCACACCATGATGTTCCCACCTCTAAACTTCACTGTTCATTTCTCCTCCAAACATGGTGTGTATTATGACATCCAAACAGTTAAATTTTGCTCTCATCTGACCACACTATATTCTCCCAGTATTTCACTGGCTTTTCCAAATGTTGTGCAGCAAACTTTAAACGAGCTTCAACATGCTTTTTTTTCAGAAATGGAGTCTTGCGTGGTGAGCGTGCATACAGGCCATGGCGGTGGAGTGCATTACTTAATGTTTTCTTTGAGACAACAGTACCTGCTAATTGCAGGTCTTTTTGAAGCTCTCCACAAGTGGTCCTTGGCTCTTGGACAACTCTTCTGATTATTCTTTTCACTCCTCTGTCAGAAATCTTGCGAGGAGCACCTGGTCGAGGCAAATTTATGGTGAAATGATTGTCTTTCCACTTCCGTATTATGGCCCCAACAGTGCTCACTGGAACATTCAGAAGCTTAGAAATTTGCCTATAACCAATGCTATCATTATGTTTTGCAACAATTAGGTTGCGAAGGTCTTGAGACAGCTCTTTGCTTTTACCCATCATGAGATGTGTCTTGTGTGACACCTTGGCAATGAGACCTTTTTGTAGGCAATCAGTTGGGACTGAACCAGATGATATAAATTTGCACTGACAGGGGGCTGTATTGCTTTTTAATTACTGATAGTTTTCAGCTGTTGTCTTGGCTTTCCATGCCTTTTTGAACCTCCCTTCATGTGTTCAATACTTTTTCCCTGTGTCATTTCACATTATTACACAACTTAATTTCTGAACTTTTGTTTTGGTTTCTTTGTATGTATGAATTACTTGGGTTGTTACCAACATCATGTCAATAGCACCTTTGGAAATATATTTACTGAGAAAAATGGTGACGTGTTCAATACTTATTTCACCTGGTGTGTGTGTGTGTGTGTGTGTGTGTGTGTGTGTGTGTGTGTGTGTGTGTGTGTGTGTGTGTGTGTGTGTGTGTGTGTGTGTGTGTGTGTGTGTGTGTGTGTGTGTGTGTGTGTGTGTGTGTGTGTGTGTGTGTGTGTGTGTGTGTGTGTGTGTGTCTACACAAAAGTAGAGAATATTAGAAAGGGGGCAAATACTTTTTCACGGCACTGTACTTTCTAAGTTCCTTCAGTACTGCAACCAGTACAGTACAACTAGTTCAACTCAGTACAGTAACCTTGTTGTCCTCTGCTGAGTTGAATGTACTAAGTTGCTCCTGACCCTCCTACCACCCACACTCCACCCTTACCCTCAGGGGATTGAGGCCAGGATAGTGGCCAGGGAGGTGAAGACATAGGTAAGAAGTATAGCAGCAACAAAGCTAGGTGAGTATAACAAGGGATTGCCTGTAAAAAGCACTATATTACTACTGTTTTACCACCTTAACTCGTCTCCTCCCACTCAATACCTCCCCCTTTCCAACCTTGAGGAGTGGAGACCAGGGCAGAGAGAAGAGGTTAGGAGGAGGGGCAGAGGGAGGGTTGTATGGTTATGGGAGAGTTGGTTGTGGTAAAAAGAAAGATGTACTGACTTGGCCCTTACCCTCCCCTTCCCCTGGCTCATGCCCTCAAGGAGTGGAGACCAGGACTGGAGCTGTAGAGAAAAACACCCTTTCTGTCCCCATTTAACTGGACCAAAGTTCACCTCCACTTAACTTCTGCTACTCTCTGTAGATAAACTAAATGTTAAAGTGTACATTCTCTGTTGACAAGGTTAAAGGGGTGAGATGTATATATGAATGTACAGTTACAGTATAGACGTTTGCCTGATGTTGAACCTCACTCAAACCCACACCTCCTCAGGGCTGGGGTTTGTTTGTTATTTAGTATAGAGAATACTATAGGGAACAGTGTAATCTCAACAACATGTCAACCCACCTATCAGTTTTCTGACAAAGTCCATGTCAACCTAAACATAATTCCTCTCGTTCAGCTGTATATGATAAATGTAACCAGATGTTCGGTGTGTGTGTGTGTGTGTGTGTGTGTGTGTGTGTGTGTGTGTGTGTGTGTGTTATATAACTGTGTGTGTGTGTTTACAGGGTGTTTGGTACCAGTATGGTGGAGGAATATGAAGAGATCGCAGATTCTCAGTACCTGTCAGAGAGGCTGGAATACCTTGATGAGGACTATGGTAAGATGGTACACTGTGTGTGATAATCGGCTGTAAGAGATTGTGTTCTCAATAACGTACCTGATTAAATAGTCTGTTTTTATCATCTACAGACTACCCTCCAGGGTACCTCCACTCTGAGGACAAGGGCTCTAAAAATCTGCTGGGCTCTGCCACAAGTAAGTACACACACACACAGAGCCTACAGTGCCTTCAGAACGTATTCACACCCCTTGACCTTTTCCACATTTTGTTGTGTTACAGCCTGAATTTAAAAGGGATTTTATTGAGATTGTTTATCACTGGCCTACACACAATACCCCATATTTCCCATGTCAAAGTGGAATTGTGTCTAGAGTTGCTTACCAAGAAGAGTGAATGTTTCTGAGTGGCCACATTACAGTTTTGACTTAAATCTACTTGAAAATCCATGGCAAGAGCTAAAAATAGTTGACAAGTAATGATCAGCAACCAATTTGACTAATTTTGAAAAGAATCATGGCCAAATGTTGGTATTTTACGCTCTTGGAGACTTACCCAGAAAGACTCACAGCTGTAATTGCCACCAAAGGTGCTTCTACAAATACTTAGTTTCTGTATTTCATTTTCAATACATTTGCTAAAATTTTTGTCATTATGGGGTATTGTGTGTAGATGGATGAGAAACCACATCTATTTAATCTATTTTGAATTCAATAAGTCAAGTTATAGGAATAATTTCTGAAGGCACTGTAGATTCACATGGGACAGGATAGCATTACCATGGGTAACTTGATATCTAACTGGCTGAGCATCAGTTATCTACTGAATCTAATCACATCAGAGAATTGATCTCCAGAATTGGCTCTAAAAGAGGCTCTATATTTCTTGGAGAATGGAGAGATTAGAAGCTTCTTTCCTTGAATACATAAAGTATTGACTATGTTCCTTCAGTTGCTGAATTTCCAAACACACACATTTACACACACACACAGAGTGGGTTAGCAACTGACGTATATAACTCCGCTACACACACTGGAGCTCCTGTGTCTCCATGCCTCTAAGGGGGAGAGACTGGCAGGGCAATGAGGCAGCAATCTGATTGGCTAAGACATCTCCCCCACACACACAGTCATGCACACAACTGGTTCAACATTGAGAAAACAGACTGATTCCCCCCTTCCCACTCAGTGAGAGAAAACAAGCAGACTGACAGGGTCCTCTGTAGCCAGGCAGAGGCTGGAGAGAAGTGGTTGGGTAAGGGAGTGAAGAGTCAGTGAGTGGAATGCCAAGGCCTGTGGTTTTACAGATTCCTGTGGGGCCTTCATCTATTTTACTATACTACCAGTGAAGGACGACATTCATGATTCTCTCTCTCTGTGTGTGTCTCTCTCTGTGTGTCTCTGTCTCTGTGTGTCTGTATGTGCACTCCCTACAGATGCCATTCTCAACATGGTCAACAACATAGCAGCCAATGTTCTGGGAGGCAAGCCTGAGGAGGGAGGAGCACAGATAGAAGGTATGGATTCTTCTCCCCTACTCTCTCTCTCCCCTCCCCTACTCTCTCTCTCCCCTCCCCTACTCTCTCTCTCCCCTCGCCTTTTCTCTCTCTCCACTCCTATACTCCCCTCTTCTCCTCTTTCTCTCACTCTCCCCATCCTATACATTCCTTTAAAGGAAATGCTATGTGTTAGATACTGTAAATAACTTTGTGTGGTAACCGCCTCTTGGAGCGAGGTATGAGGTTTGCTTATGAAACTTGTGGTGTAACATTTGTCTAGTGCTAACTAAAGCACTGTGCTGCCCAGAGGAATGTGTCAGTGTGCACATTGCAGAGGTATTCTATACACAATAAAAGTATTCAATATAGCAAGAGTGTTTTATGAGTCTTTATGAGACCTAGTCTATGGCCCTCCTATTTACTTCACAGAAGAGAAGTTCAACCATCAGAACAAGCCCTGTCCTTGTTTAATAACCACACACACACACACACACACACACACACACACACACACACACACACACACACACACACACGGCCAATGGAAACTATCAAACAGAACCAACTGATTCGTCCACATAACAATACATTCGTTTTATATTATACTCAGAGCTCAGCAGCTCTTTGTGTGTTCAGCCAAATGTGAGTCAGCAATGCTGGTCCAAAGCCAACGAATTCTGATATAACGTCTGACGTGTCAATGCATTTGTATTGAGTGAAACCCACACACACACAGTACATGCTGAGTCGGATTCAACCTGATACATTTATTCATTCAGACTGTCAGTTTTGGTTCTGCTTCCTTCCCTGCAAATCACGCTAGTCTCACCCTCCTTTCTCTTGCCCAACTCCCCTTCTCCCATTATATAAGTCTATGCCCTCTCTTTCTCCCTCCATGACTCCTTCACTGTACCGCTGGACAGTTTAGTCTGCTTAGATTAGGCTGTTCCGAAACTGGGTCATATCAAATTATATTTGTCACATGCGCCGAATACAACAGGTGTAGACCTTAACGTGAAATGCTTACTTACGAGCCCTTAAAAAACAATGCAGAGTTTTGTAAGTAAGTAAGAACAATTTGCTAAATAAACTATAGGAAACAGTAACACAATAAAATAACAATAACGAGGCCATATACAAGGGGTATATAGCTCCGGTTTGCAGTGTGTGTCCGCGTCCATGCGTGTGTGTGGCTGCCTGGGGATCCAGATGTTGATTTGACTGTTGGCAGGAGGTTTTCAGAGGAACAATAGTTCTGTGTTGTATAACACAGCAGCAGCAGGCAAGCTCTGTCTATTAGGACTAGGGGGTCCATAACGCAGAACCAACTACCTCTGGACCCCATCTTGTCCTCAGAATATACTGGAGTCTAAACACTGTTTTAAACCTGAATACCACTTTCATCCCTATAAACGCACACACGCACACACAAACTCTTTACTATGGGCTGCAGTGAGGTAGCGTATGGTGTGTTGTGATCCTTTTTCAGCCCACAGTGTTGCTGAGGTTTGAGAGCAGTTCTAACTGGACCAGCCTGACCGTTTCTGCTTTAGTTAAGCCCACTCTTGTGAGCCATGCCATGTCCAGTGAGAGTTTATCCTGTGAAGGGTTAAATGTAGTAGTTGGCATAGAGATACATGTTCTATGGGATTCTGTGGTAGTTGATGACTTTATCTAAAGCCTGCTGTCTGTCTGTGTATTTCTTCCAGCCAACGCATCATCAGAAGCTCAGAACGAGACCGACGGGAACAAAGATGTACTGCTCACCCCGACTCCTACCCACACCACTCCTCCTCCAGTGTGAGTCACTCGCTCTCACTCCCTCCCTCCCTCATTCACCTTGCAGTAAGAGTCTCTAACTTCCCCTCTCCTCTCTCACAGCGTGGAGACGGTGGAGCCAGACTACCCTGCTCCCCAGGAGGACCCTGAGGTCCCCCTCTCCTCCCCTGACTCCCCCCTGCTTCCTCCCTCATCAGAGGATGGACAGATCGTGACCTTGGTGGTGGAGGAGGAGGAGGAGCCCCCGCAGTCCACTGTCACTCTGATGGAGGAAGAGGGAGATGATAAGGAGCAGGAGGAGAGAGAGGAACAGTGGATGAGGGAGAGGGAGAGCCAGCTGTACTGTCCCCTCTCTTCAGTCTCTTCCCTTTCTTCTCTCTCTTCTCTCTCCTGTGTGGCCACACTGCCAGAGTTGCTACACCGCTGGTGTAACGCTCGCCTCGCCAGAGAGAGGCAGCAAGACATGCACACAGACACCCCGGCAGACACTTCCTCACACACACACACACACACCCCCATACAGGTCCCTGTCCCTACCCCCACACACACCCAGGAAGCCCCAATACACACAGAGACAGAGCCTGAGACGGCCCCCCAGGCCCAAAACGAGGGGCTACCCCTTTTAGACTCACAAAATCACAACCCTCACACAGACACACACTCCGTGGACCCCATCATTGTGCTGGAGCCTAGCCGGACCTCTACCATGCCCCCCCACAGCTTCTCTCAAACCTCCCTCTCCAAACCCACCCCTACCCAGGATGAAGCTCCCCAGCCCCCCAGCCAAGAAGACCCTGTCCCCCCTCCAGCCCTGCAGGGAGCCACTGTCCCAGAGAGCCAGCAGGCCAGGACCCCAACCCCTATTCCCAGCCCCACCGCTCCCCTAGACATACCAACCTCTGAGACAGCCTCCCTGGACCTCCCTCCACCCCCCCTGAATGAACAACCAGTCCAGCCCCTTCCCACAGCCTCTAGACCTGCAGACATCCCCCCTCCCACCGAGCTCCCTGTCTCCCCCCAGCCCGACACAAACACAGAGCCACACACACCCAAGGCTGGGGCAGAAAGTGGAGACATCCAGGGCCTGGGGGAGCATGGCGACTCCTCTGCCCAGCCAACAGAACACTTACGTGGGGAAGAGTCCGTGGAGGACCTACTGCTTAGCGTCCCGGTGACCGCTAATGGACATTTACACCGGACAGCTACAGATTTCTACGCTGAGCTGCAGAGCGCGGGGGAGTACATTGGAGGGAATGGGAATGGAGGGATGAACGGAGGAGTGAACGTGCACGGCTCCAGTCAGAAAGAGAGTGTGTTCATGAGGTTGAACAACAGGATCAAAGCCCTGGAGATGAACATGTCCCTCAGCAGCAGATACCTGGAGGAACTCAGCCAGAGGTAGGCTGTGTGTCTGTGTCTGTCTTTTTTTAACCTAATGGCTACACCTAGTAGTTTCCTCTCACTCGTCCTGTTCAGGCTCTGATTGGCTTGGTGTGTGTTCTAGGTATCGTAAGCAGATGGAGGAGATGCAGAGAGCCTTCAACAAGACCATCGTCAAACTGGAGAACACCTCCCGCATCGCTGAAGAACAGGTCTGTTAGACAGTTGCTTCTTGATTGGGTTTTGGTGACATTTGTGGCATGGTTGTTGCAATTGTGTTATATGATTGTTATTGTGTAGTTCAGTGATGGGTGAGTCATGGTTTAGTGTAGGTTGTATCTGAAGGTTGTCTGATGGTTCTGGGATGGGTTGGTTCAACTTGGTTGTATTAACATTGTATTTTGGTTGTGTGATCCCTCAGGACCAGCGGCAGACAGAGTCTATCCAGATGTTACAGGGCCAGCTGGAGAACGTCACCAAGCTGATGATAAACCTCACCATGACTGTCTTACAGCTCCAGATAGAGGTACACACACAGCTGAACACAATGAGGCCTTCAGCTCTTACTACCTACATCTATTGAATATCAGATTGAATGTTGGCCTATTTTATAACTCGCCAAAATGTAATGATCGGATGTGATGAGTTTGTTTCCTCTGTCTAAATGTTGTCTATCTGTGTTTGTGTTTGTTAGGTGTCTGACCGACAGAGTTACCTGGTGGTGTCTCTTGTCCTGTGTCTCTGTCTGGGCCTGGTGCTCTGCTTGCAGTGCTGCCGGAGCTCCAACACACACGCCACGACACACACCGCAGTCAACCACTACCCCAGCCCCAAGAGGTAAACACACACAAAGCAGTCAACCACTACCCCAGCCCCAAGAGGTAAACACACACACCGCAGTCAACCACTACCCCAGCCCCAAGAGGTCAACACACACACCGCAGTCAACCACTACCCCAGCCCCAAGAGGTAAACACACACACCGCAGTCAACCACTACCACAGCCCCAAGAGGTCAACACACACCGCAGTCAACCACTACCCCAGCCCCAAGAGGTCAACACACACACCGCAGTCAACCACTACCCCAGCCCCAAGAGGTCAACACACACCGCAGTCAACCACTACCCCAGCCCCAAGAGGTCAACACACACACCGCAGTCAACCACTACCCCAGCCCCAAGAGGTCAACACACACACCGCAGTCAACCACTACCCCAGCCCCAAGAGGTCAACACACACACCGCAGTCAACCACTACCCCAGCCCCAAGAGGTAAACACACACCGCAGTCAACCACTACCCCAGCCCCAAGAGGTCAACACACACACCGCAGTCAACCACTACCCCAGCCCCAAGAGGTCAACACACACACCTTTGTCTGATCCCTCCACATTATTTATAAGAGTATTGTTGTTGCTTTTGTAGCTGTGATATAATATTCCATAGTCCAGTACATTTTTCATAGGGAACATTTGATCTCCTCCATACACGCATTGTTTAGTTTGACCCTTACCAACTTTACTGTACTATCATATTCTGTATGTTTCAGGTGTTTCTCCTCCTATGATGATTTGAGTCTGAAGCGGAGGGTATCGTGTCCTCTCGTACGCTCCAAGTCCTTCACGTTTCCTACTTCAGAAGGTGAGTGTGTACACACAAACACACACGCCAAGTCACTCTACAGATTTCTAACAAGGACAAGAGGCCTGCTCACGTGTCCTCTCTCATAAACACACACACCCTCGCCCTTTTCCTCTACCGTTCCTGTCTTCTAAATCACTGTTCTGTCCATCCTGTTGCTGCCCTATCACACCCCATAGGAGCTGAAGCAGAACTAAAAGACTCAGAAAGCCTGACATGTCCTCCCTGTGTAGAGGCCAGCTCCATTATAGACCACATTACTCAAAGCTACAGCTGTGCATGACTAGCTGCTCTCCCATCTGTGCCCATGCTGCTGGTTGTATCATGCTGGTGAGCTGCTGAATAGTATGTCTAAAATAAGGGTACTGGAGCCACAGACACCCCAGTAGGACTTCCTGGGCACACTCCGCCATAAAGGAATAAAGACCTTCATTCAGACAGCTATGAAACATAATTCTCTCTGTCTGTCTCTCTCTCTGTCTCTCTCTCTCTCTTGTGTCTTTGGGCCAGAGTGCCTGTCATTGCCAGCTGTGTGTCCATATAGAGGCTGAACTGAAGGAGAATATAAAGAAAACCCACAATGCTTTTGGCTGGCTCCGGTTACACCACTGCAAGTAGTAACAACAACTAGAGAACCCTACCTCACCCAGTGTACCTACTAGCGATAACCTCTTCAGTGGAGCTATAACCTTTATTTTGGGCTATAGTATATCAGGGGCGGTATAATACTACATTAGTAGTAAATCAGTAGTACTACTTGCAAGGTGGTGTCATGCTTATAACGTGTGTTCCTGTGTGCCTGCCATCTCATCAT
This sequence comes from Thymallus thymallus, assembly GCA_023634145.1. Classification (NCBI taxonomy): domain Eukaryota; kingdom Metazoa; phylum Chordata; class Actinopteri; order Salmoniformes; family Salmonidae; genus Thymallus; species Thymallus thymallus. The sequence continues at coordinate 15,126,772 of CM042393.1, read as the reverse complement.
TAACAAGGCCCTGTTCTCTCCCTGTTCAGTAGGACCTGACGACCTTTACATTGTTGAACCTTTAAGGTTCTCACCAGAGAAAAAGGTACAGTGTCCCCTGCTCTCCTCTCCGCCTGCTACTGCTGTTGTATGGTGGCCCCAGCGGCCATCTTTGATTGCTTATGGTTTCAGTGGAGTGGGGTGAACTTTCCCCCAGACTCTGATCTAAGGTCAGCTTAGCATTCTCCCATCCTAATGGTGAAGAATACTGCAGGGTCTGGGGAGAGTTAAGCTGACCCTAGATCTATGGGTGATTTACAATCTCGTTAGGTTAACCACTTCTCTGTTGACACGGGCTAGAAGCCCACTGTTAGGGGGGCAATGTATGAGCAGGCACCAGGCAGGCTTGGGCAGTGGTTTGAAAGTTGTAACTCACCAATAAATGACAATAAGCTGCAACCCATAACATGGCTTGGCTCCACTCACGTAGAGATGCTATGGTTTGGTCAGTGCCCTTGAGCAAGGCACTTAACCCTAATTTGCTCCGGGCGCGCCATACTACTATGGCTGACCCTGTAAAACAACACATTTCACTGGACCTGTCCTGTGTATGTGACAATATAACCTCTTATTATTATTGGAATGCCATTCTCCCCACTGTCCCTGCCCTTTCTAGTCCTGTCTGTAACCTCATACTGAATCAAAATACTTAAGATTCAATCAAAATGTCTCCTGTTCTCTATCTTTGAGAGCTTGGTGTCTGTCTAGTTTGGTTGTAACCGTGCAGTGTGTCTGGTATAGATGTGGTTAACGTGACTTAACATATTTATACAACTCTAAAGTTTGCCCTGTGCTCTTTATTTATCATTCTCTACATCCATCTGTCTCTCTTTTGCTCTCTCTCCAGAAGAAACGATGTAAACTGAAGGCAGCATTATCAGCCCCCTCTTCTCCGATGGCTAACGGAGGACTCAAATGCAATGGTCTCACCCACTCCCTGAATCCCCCTCCTCCTCCTCCCCCACCTCCTCACCCTCTAGAAGACATGTCCTGTAAGGAGCTCCCCTTACCTTCAGAGAGCAGCAGCTGTAGCTCCTCCACCCACTCTGAGGAGTCCTACATCAGCCGAGGCCATCCCCTTTCCTCCCCCCCGGGCCCGTGTAATGGCCATGCTGCCCTGCCCCTCCCATCCTACCTTCCCTCCCTCCCCCTCCCTCCCTCTAAGAGGTCAGTGAAGCGTCGGCGGTCTCGTCAGGCAGATCTGCATTTCTCTTCCAGACAGACAGGAGGCGCTGCTGTGAACTCTCTGCTCAGCCTACAGCAGCTGATCAAGGGAAACAAGGAGATCAGTGTGGGGACCATAGGAGCCACGGCTGTCACAGGACACGTCTGATCACACACACACACACACTTCAGACTGACTCGTATACACACACTCACACCCTGGTAGCACACTCGGTTAGGGAGGTGTGAAGGGGTGTGGTCTCGCCCCAAAATGGCCACATCTCTGAACCACATCTCCCATGAGCACCCGGGCCCACAGTGGAACTCGGACACCATGATATTAGTCACCCAACAACAGCCAGTTAGAGATCTCTCCACGGTCATGTGCCTTTGTGTCCACTCTAAAGCTTTCACTTATATATATATAAAAAAAAAAAAAACACTCAAAAGGATTGTTCTTTTTATTTTCGGAGCGAGACTAATGGTGGGGAGGGTTATAAGAAAACAGAGACATTCTTTGAGCTGTTTCTACTGGACCAGCGCATTGCTCCATCAAACCTGGGCATCAGGGGCTTGTACTCCAGCCCTGTGCCCAGAGGAGAGGGCCTGAGTAGAGCTCTTACCTGAGCCCTGCCTCTCCTGGGGCCTGTGAAAGTATAGTATGAAGCTGTAAGGATGAAATGTGTCGCAGTGAGAGAACTGTGCAGCAGGTCTTCATTTCCACATTATTTTCATTCTTTGTCTATTGTTCAGAGCTAGCTAACACTACTGGAGTTGTTGTTCATATGGGACCAGAGTGTTAACCCTTCACACACCACAGGCCCTGTGTCTCCTTTTCTCAGGCAGTCTAACTTAACACAACACAACCAGCAGAGCTGAATGAAGATGCATACCCAATCTGTGAGTGTGTTTGTGTGTATGTGTCCATGAAAGCGTTCCTGTCTCTGTCTCTAGCCCATGTTTATCCAGCTATGATACAAAGGAACAGGCTCTATAACTCTTGAACAAGTTTACATAGCTATTCTCCAGTCAGACCTCCAAGGGTAGTATATACACACACACACACACACACACACAGACAGAGAGAGCCAGCCAAAAGGAAAGGGATCTTGTACTGTATAGGCTGGTTGTTTTTGCACATTGTGGCAGGTAGACTCTACAGCCAGAACCCAGTCAGTTAGATAGGTTGTTTTTATATTGAGCTGTATATGAGCCATGCTGAGAGCTGAATGTTGTGTGTTATTATAGTTGTTGTTGGGAACAGTTTAGTCTGAAGATGTCACAGTGTGTTTGAGCACACACACACACACCCACTGTGGGTAGAAGTTGCCTTTAGGCACTTATCTAAGATCAGCATTCCCTCCCCCAATTCCTAATGTTAACCATTCAAATCTACAGTACCCTGTGACACTGATTTAAAGGCCAGTGTTGCATTGCAATGCCACTCTTGAGAGCAGATCCTTTGAGGTCCTGTAGGGACCGCTGTGAGGCCGGTTTTATTTATCTAGTTATTTATGTTCTGGCTTCAAAACAACCCTATCATACAGTAGCCCAGGGGTAAACACAGATGGTACACGTTACAGAGAATAATAATGATTGCAATTAAAACACACTCAAAGGTACATGTATTGTACGTACCATTTTACTGTTGCATTCTGTGTGATTTTCACTGGCTGCCCGACACTAGTTAACACATGTTGGTTCAGTTGTTCACCTCGTGACCAATATTTGTTTTGGGTTTTCACAAAGATTTACGGACAACAAGGTATCATCCACCTTTTGTTTCTGTCATTTTTAGAAGTGGCTGGATCATCTGGTGTTTGCAGCGTTGCCTCCACTGTCACACGCACCATTGTGTTAATTAGACCTCTACCAGGGTACAGAGGGCTGTAACTATAACAGTCCAAGTAATAACTGTTGGGGTCGTATGAGACTGAATATTGTTCAATACGAACCAGCTTCACCTTACAAGTTGGAGTTTTATGAGCATGCTTCCATTTTTTCTGAGTCCTTTGGGAAGATGAAGTTAAAACAAGAAATGTTTGAAGTCAAAGTGTATGTCTGTCTATGTATGTGTGTCTATAGGTCTGTGCAAGGATGTGATTGGCACGGCATAGGGCAAAAGTCAATTTTAATGATAAGTTGCAGATGTGAAAAATCACTGTGTAGTATGCCTGTGTGTACTATGTGTCTGTGGGAAGTATGTCTGTGGGTGAGGTCTGATGTCCTTTGAGCTGTGTTGGGTTGGTTGTTGACTGGCTGAGAAAGAGAGACTGGGCCCACTGTAAACCACACACACACACACACACACACCACACTTCCTCTACAGTATACCTCCATTACCTCTACAGACCCGCCACCCAGGTCCCCTACTCCACCCTCTCCACACCCTGACCCCTGACCTCTGAAAGTGTGAAGATAGCTCTTTTAATGCATCTGTTTTAATTAAACCACAACAGCACCTTTTAACTGGCCACCTCTGCTATCCTTACTAGCTGTCATTCATTCATTGTGTTTATTACTGTACATTCACCCCACCTCGAATATGGTAGTGGTTTTCAGAATTTAATAAAGGGAATGTTGGGAAAGGGTTTGGAAGGCACTGTTTTACCTGATGACAAGTGTTCCACATCCAGTGAATCATGACCCTCTGTTTTTCTACCCTTTTTGAATGTGTATGATATATGTGACTAAGTGTGTATGCATGCAAGAGTGTTTCTCTGTGTTCTCTTGATGTGTGTTTGTGAGAGACTCAGCGAAGCCCCAATTTAACACAGTGACTAGAGAGATTGGTCCTCGGTGACCCCCAGGGCTCGGTGTGCACTTTGTTATTATTACTACCGTCATGCCTTTTGTTTTTCTACCCTAAACCCTGTCTGGCAACTGCTTTGTTTCCACGCTTCTCTTTCTTTCTCTTTCTCTTGAGTATTCTGAGAAAGAGCTGCACAGTATTGTGGAACAGGAGTGAGTGTAACTAGAAAGATATGCCATTAGAAACTGTGAATTTCTAAATAAAACATTTTGTTGTCTTTGACTCAACTGGTTTGGAGTCTGTATTTGTTTGTGACATTGCTCCAGGTAAAGGTTGCACAGATCTAGGATCCGAGGAGGTTTATTTCTTCTCTACAGACTCCTGCTGTGCTGCAGTGTTTAAGTGCCACATCACCATCTTCTGGTAGAACCGTGAACAGCACACACTGCAAAATAATACATGACCTGTTTACATTTTAACCAACTCCTGCTTTTACAAATAGAAAAGGCTTTTTGGTGTGTAAATTAAACAATCCTACTTTTCTGACCCTGGTGTTCTTTGGTTTTGGGCCAATACTAACCCTCAGGAGCTTTTTTTCTTTTCTGAGGGGCTGACAGAGGTTGTATCCCTCGACACAGTTCCACCGTCGGACTGGAGTCTGCTATACACAGAGGACGTAACCTGAGATTGGGGATGTGAGCAGAGTAAAACAGGGGGAAAGAGGCAGAGATGGGAAAAGGTTGAGCGAGGAACTTGCAAGAGAAGACATGCTAAAAGCGCATCTTCCTTACATCTGTGTGTCAGTATAGTGTGTGTCCCTACCTCAGTCTCTGTCCACACAGCCACACCCTGCTCCGGTCCTGCCTTGCTCTGGCTGAGCTATGAGGGGTCCCTCCCTGCAGCTAGGGTCAGAGATAGTCAACACACATTGTTACTCATAAGCCGTGGTTAAATTGAGCCGGTGCCAAGCTCCTGCAGTTTATGGGTCCAAAGAGAAAAGTAGGATAAGAGTATGATAAACCAAGTTTAGTGTTTGGGTTGAACATAAGGCTAGGGTTAGAGTTGTGTTTGGGTTGAACTGAGATGTGGACATGAAGCTAGTTTTAGGATAGCCTGAACTGTAACCCTAATCCTAACTGGCTCTCCAAATCTTCCAATTTAACCCCTGCTCATAGGACTGTTAACTTTCAACGCTAAAGCCTGTCTGTAGTCCCTACCTCTGTAATCCAAACATTAATTCATTAGTTGAACTGTAGCCCTAATCTCCTCACCCTATGCTTACCGTGGTGGGTGTGGTTGGTTCTGTCCCTCTGCTGGTCCGGGTGCTGCAGAGGAGAGGTCTTGGTGTTACTGGTACAGGAGCCAGGCCGTGAGGGGCGTAGGGCCTTTCAAAAAACGTAGAACTAAGAACAGATATAGCCCTTGGTTCACCCCAGACTTGACTGCCCTTGACCAACACAAAAACATCCTGTGGCGTACTGCATTAGCATCGAATAGCCCCCGCGATATGCAGCTATTCAGGGAAGTCAGGAACAAGTACACACAGTCAGTTAGAAAAGCAAAGGCCAGCTTTTTCAAACAGAAATTTGCTTCCTGTAGTACTAACTCCAAAAAGTTCTGGGACACTGTAAAGTCCATGGAGAATAAGAGCATCTCCTCCCAGTTGCCCACTGCATTGAGGCTCGGAAACACTGTCACCACCGATAAATCCACGATTATCGAAAATGTCAATAAGCATTTTGCTACGGCTGGCCATGCTTTCCACCTGGCTACCCCTACCCCGGCCAACAGCTCTGTGCCCCCGGCAGCTACTTGCCCAAGCCCCCCCCCCGCTTCTCCTTCACCCAAATCCAGACGGATGATCTGAAAGAGCTGCTAAATCTGGACCCCTACAAATCTGCTGGGCTAGACAATCTGGACCCTCTCTTTCTGAAATTATCAGCCAAAATTGTTGCAACACCTATCACTAGCCTGTTCAACCTCTCTTTCGTATCGTCTGAGATCCCTAGAGATTGGAAAGCTGCCGCGGTCATCCCCCTCTTCAAAGGGGGAGACACTCTAGACCCAAACTGTTATAGACCTATATCCATCCTGCCCTGCCTTTCTAAAGTCTTCGAAAGCCAAGTTAACAGATAACTGACCACTTCGAATCCCACCGTACCTTCTCTGCTATGCAATCTGGTTTCCGAGCTGGTCATGGGTGCACCTCAGCTACGCTCAAGGTACTGAACGATATCATAATCGCCATCGATAAAAGACAGTACTGTGCAGCCGTCTTCATCGATCTGGCCAAGGCTTTCGACTCTGTCAATCACCGCATTCTTATTGGCAGACTCAACAGCCTTGGTTTCTCAAGTGATTGCCTTGCCTGGTTCTCCAACTACTTCGCAGACAGAGTTCAGTGTGTCAAATCGGAGGGCCTGTTGTCCGATCCTCTGGCAGTCTCTATGGGGGTGCCACAGGGTTCAATTCTTGGGCCAACCCTTTTCTCTATATACATCAACGATGTCGCTCTCGCTGCTGGTGACTCTCTGATCCATCTCTACGCAGACGATACCATTCTGTATACATCTGGCCCCTCTTTGGACACTGTGTTTACTAACCTTCAAACAAGCTTCAATGCCATACAACACTCCTTCCGTGGCCTCCAACTGCTCTTAAATGCTAGTAAAACCAAATGCATGATTTTCTATCGAACGCTGCCCGCACCTGCCCACCGGACTATCATCACTACTCTCGACAGGTCCGACTTAGAATACGTGGACACCTACAAATACCTAGGCGTCTGGTTAGACTGTAAACTCAACTTCCAGACTCACACCAACCATCTCCAATCCAAAATTAAATCCAGAATCGGCTTCCTATTTCGCAACAAAGCCTCCTTCACTCATGCTGCCAAACTTGCCCTTGTAAAACTGACTATGCTACCGATCCTTGATTTTGGCGATGTCATTTACAAATTAGCCTCCAACACTCTGCTCAGCAAATTGGATGTAATCTATCACAGTGCCATCCGTTTTGTTACCAAAGCCCCATATACTACCCACCACTGCGACCTGTATGCTCTCGTTGGCTGGCCTTCATTATATATTTGTCGCCAAACCCACTGGCTCCAGGTCATCTAGAAGTCTTTATTAGGTAAATCCCCGCCCTATCTCAGCTCACTGGTCACCATAGCAACACCCACCCGTAGCATGCGCTCCAGCAGGTATATCTCACTGGTCACCCCCAAAGCCAACACCTCCTTTGGCCGCCATTCCTTCCAGTTCTCTGCTGCCAATGACTGGAACGAATTGCAAAAATCATTGAAGCTGGAGGTTCCTATCTCCCTCACTAACTTTAAGCATCAGCTGTCAAAGCTGCTTATTGATCACTGCACCTGTATATAGCCCTTCTGTAAATACTACTACCTCATCCCCATATTTATTTTTTGCTAATCTTGCACTCCAGTATCTCTATTTGCACATCATAATTTGCACATCCTTCATTCCCGTGTTAATGCTAACCTGTAATTTATATCACCACTATGGTCTATTTATTGTCCTACCTCCTAACCTTATTGCATTTTGCATTACATTTTGCACTCTGTATATAGATTTTCTATTGTGTTTTTGACTATGTTTGTTTACTGTGTAACTCTGTGTTGTTGTTTTTGTCGCACTGCTTTGCTTTGTCTTGGCCAGGTCGCAGTTGCAAATGAGAACTTGTTCTCAACTGACCTACCTGGTTAAATAAAGGTGAAATAAAAAAATAAAAAAAATAAAAAGGGCCAGGGTTTACTCCTCTGGACTGGGTATTGACTATGGACAGATACAGGGGTCTCTCGGACGTGTTTGTGTGGGGAGGGTTATTGTGTGTTACCTGTTGATAGGCAGGGCAGTCTGCTGGTAGATCTTCCCCAGGATGGAGGAGGAGGGACCACACATGTTCACCACTGACACCTGGACACAGACATCAATAGTTATGAAACAAGTTAATGATTTTTAGGGAGTTTTAACTTATTGTCTCTTGTTGCTGGCATGAACCTACAAAATATGAAACTAAGTGATGAAACCCTTTCAAGCTTGTTTTAATATTTAACATTTTCAGGACCTGACTTCAGGTTAGTGTAATGATGAGATTTTAAAAGTGACACCATTCTTATTACAGCTCAATGAGTGGCACTCTAGCTCATGGTCAGACAGTACAGTATGTAAATAAAATGATGGCTGAAAAAAGGTTTCAAGTGGCCCCGTTTTGAAACACAGACTTCAAAGTAAGACATTAGACAAGCCCCAAAAGGGAAGAGTGAATAATGGAGATTAATAAGGAAAAGAATATGGATATAATTGATATCATCATCGCCTACAAGTGTGATAATACAGGATTTATATATGACAAGTAGTTTCTGCTTATCTTCATACTGTACTGTGTTTGGTATGGGCTTTCAAGACAACTGGGAACTCTGGGGAAAATGAGGTAAACTCATGACATCAGTGATCTTCAGGTCAGAAAGCCAGAGCTGTAGAGCAGGGTTTCCCAAACTCTTATGTGCCCCCCCTGGGCGCATGTTTTGTTTTTTGCCTTAGCACTACACAACTGATTCAAATAATCAAAGCTTGATGATGAGTTGGTTATTTGAATCAGCTGTGTAGTGCTAGGGCAAAAGAGAAACCCTGCTCTAGAAAGATTTCCCTGTTGTCTTGAACACACTGAAGTCGGAAATATCCAAGTTCCCAGTTATTTTGTACGCAGCACCAGTCCCACGCAGGTAAAATCTGTAAATCTCGTGAAGTTTTGACAAATGTAACAGGATGGTTCTGTGGTTGAATAAACTATTTAGGAATACCAGAGCTTAGTCACAGATATCCATTTTAGCTACCTAACTGGCAAACAACCATAATCAGCTTTCAAGACAAACCTGGCAGTGCTTGTCATACATGTTTATGTGATGTTGTGCTCTGAAACGATAGCACCAATTTGACTACTACCCATGTCTCTGTAGTTTGTTTGTTTCTGCTGTTGAAAGAAATCTGTCATCATTCTATCATATCACTACTGGGCCGTGGTGCGGGAGGCAGGACTGGTGGCACAACAGATCTCCTGCGTGGCTCTGTTCCTCACTTCCTGGTTGTACATGGATCAGGTACACACCTTACAGTGACGCTCTAATGACAACCTATTCTCCACATAGTGCACTAATGTGACCAGAACAATATAGTGTCACATAGCTAGGGTTGTAGTCAAAAGCTGTGCACTATAATAGGGAATAGTTTGTAATTCAGATTTAGACTCTTATCTTCTCTCTCTGCTCTGCTCCTCCTCCCTGCTGTGGAGCGACCTGCTCTGTGCCCTGCTGGGACACGGACTCTACCAAGCACTGGCTCTGCGGAACAATTCAGAAAGCCACCAGTGTACACATTGGTCTGACATGCAGAGTGCCTCCACCTTCCTCTCCTTCAGGTTCTCTCCTGTCCTCAGGACATTAAGAGTCCGTCAGTACAGACACAGTGTACACTACGACAGCCTTGATGCTGCTGGCCCACCTGTTGGCCTTCCCTACACCCAGCAAACTCCCCCTGGGAGCCTCTGTCAACGCTGCCCTGTGTCGCCTCAGTCTGCCTGGCTTCATCTCCCCACCTCTTGGGACCTGGATTGCTCTCCCTCCTCCCTTCAGCTGCTCTGCTGGGCCCTGTTAGTGACCTTGCCTGCTGCAGCAGCTGAGGGAGCACGCTCCCTAGGGGTTTGGGGGGGTGGGTGGGCTCTGTTGCTTTGGGGAGCTTGCTGCTGGCTGCAGTGGGGACTGTGACTTTTATGTCCTGTTGACAAGGATAACATACAGGGACCCTGGGATGAGGCAGAGATATGAGAGGACCTGACACGCTTTCTACACTGATGGGGGAAGACCAGCGGGAGAGGACGGGGGGGGCAAGCCACACACACACGCCCTAATCCACTGTGGAGGGTTAGCCAATGTTGTCCTCCACAAGTACCAGACTGGTAGCATGAGTGGCATCCTGAAAACACTTCAGAGAGAAATATGTTGCTCTTATATTTTAACAGAACAAGGAGGGTTTCTCATCTGGAACTAAGGCTATATGCTGTCTACTGTAGACACTTTGATCATATTCCAGCACTAGGAAAGGACATTGTTAGCATGTGCTTCTAGTAACCAAGGGCTGTGAGGCATGGTAGATTGCAACCATGTTGAATTAAATAGAAACTATTCAACCTGTAATGATTAAACACATTTGTAGTACTGTCAGGTTTTTTAAATGCAGCTTTCATTTATTTATTTTTTAACCTTAACTGACTTGCCTAGTTAAATAAAGAACAAATTCTAATTTACAATGACTCCTAAACCGGCCAAACTCAGACTACACTGTGCCAGTTGTGCGCCGCCCTATGGGACTCTCAATCACGGCCGGTTGTGATATAGGCTGGCTCACCATAAATGTTATTGTTTTTTATTATATGTCATATAGGTTAGTGACAATTATTCTTCAGAAGAGGGCAAACTTTCAAAGTTTTCATGAACTCATAACGTAAGTAGGCTATTTTAATAAAGATGTTATTCATTTATTCAGTGGATTAGACCTGTTACTGTTTGCCTGTAGACTAGAGCAGTGTTTCCCGGGCCTTAAGTAGCCCTGGACAAAAACACCAGAATCACCTAGTCAATGGCTTGATGAAGTAGAATCAGGTGCTTGTCTGGGGCCACAACCCAAAATGTGTACTGTTAGAGTATTAGTCGAGTACAGTAAACAACGTGCATGGAGTACCGTACTAAATCCACTTGATGTCAGCCGTAGGCCTACCTTCACATCGCCTTTCACGGGCCTGACGCGGTTGGTACTGGGCTTGGTACTGGGCTTGGTCCCGGGCTGTGGTCGGCCCTGTGGCTCCATGGTGAGTTGTTTGATCCTCGACTCTGAGTTCCGCCGCGGATAGTGCTTCTCACCCCTTTGGCCCTCCACTACCAGGCCTCTACTTTACACTGAGAAACAGCGGGAATGGTTTTGTCTGCTTTTCAGACGAATGTCGTCACAATACAGGTTGACATTCGCGCACCAACGACATCGTCCCCAAATTCGAATTTAACACAACCATCAGCAAAAAGCTAGGTCGAAAAAAATACAAATAAATAATGATCTTAGACCTTCAAATAAGGCAATGTAATAACGTCTATAAAACACTTTATTTGGCAAATTAAAGGGTGAAATGTCATTGCTGTTTGGCTTATTAACAGTACCTAATAAAAGCGTGGCAGATATTCTGTCCCTCTTGGCGCGCTGATTGGAATTATCCTGTTATTATTTATGGATCTATCAAATAATGCATCGATAAGACAAATCTTCAAGTAAAAAGTCCACAACATTGTTAAATGAAAACCATGTTTATTTAAAACCATAGAAACAGTGGTGATTATTGTTGTGTATTTACACAATATTGTATATTTACACAAAGCTCACACATGGTAGCCCAACACATTACCATACATACATAACATTCACATGGCCACCTTTGGAGGGAGAGAGGTGTGGGTGGGAGGGAGAGAGGTGTGGGTGGGAGGGAGGGAGGGAGGATGAGATGTGGGGGGGGGGGAGGGAGGATGAGATGGTGGGGGAAGGGAGGGAGGATGAGATGGTGGGGGAAGGGAGGGAGGTTGAGATGTGGGGGAAGGGAGGGAGGTTGAGATGTGGGGGAAGGGAGGGAGGTTGAGATGTGGGGGGAGGGAGGATGAGATGGGGGGAGGGAGGATGAGATGGTGGGGGGAGGGAGGATGAGATGGGGGGAGGGAGGATGAGATGGTGGGGGGAGGGAGGATGAGATGGTGGGGGGAGGGAGGATGAGAGGTGGTGGGGGGAGGGAGGATGAGAGGTGGTGGGGGGAGGGAGGATGAGAGGTGGTGGGGGAGGGAGGATGAGAGGTGGTGGTGGGGGGGAGAGGTGAGAGGTGGGGGTGAGAGGTGGTGGTGGGGGGGAGAGGTGAGAGGTGGGGGGAGGATGAGAGGTGGGGGGAGGGAGAGATGTGGGGGGGAGGGAGAGATGTGGGGGGGAGGGAGAGATGTGGGGGGGAGGATGAGAGATGTGGGCGGGAGGGAGAGATGTGGGCGGGAGGGAGAGATGTGGGGGGGAGGATGAGAGGTGGGGGGAGGGAGAGATGTGGGCGGGAGGGAGAGATGTGGGCGGGAGGGAGAGATGTGGGGGGGAGGATGAGATGTGGGGGGGAGGGTAAGACTCTCCAGCAAAATGGTAGATGGATATTTGAGTTTAGAATGGCCCTTCATCTCCCAAATGGAGATGGGTAGAAATTATCAATATGGTGATGGCTTCACCTTGCCCTCCAATAGACTAGTAGAAATGATCACCACATTGATTACACCTATCCAATCATTTCAGATCTATGCAAGTGTCTGGGAGGTAGGGGATAGGAGTAGTGCCTCAGGGTTGTGGGATAGGGGTGCATTTGGGATTTGGCAAAGAAGTTAAAAAAGGCATTACAAAAAATAGTAAAATAATCCATCTGATTGACAGGCTATATGATGTAGTTGTCCTATCAGAGGCAATGTTGTGTTGAGGGGAGGGGTCAGTGCCGTGGTTTTGTGGGGACAGGCGGGGGGTGCCTCCTGGAAAGGGACAGAGAAGAGAGACCATTACTACTGGACTAGCCTGTGCACAGTCCCCAACAACCGAATGTTCCGGTTTTCAGGGGAAATGCAAAGAGAGCCTGTGAGATGACTGCTGCTTTTGGACGTTAACAAGGCGACACTCCATATTAACTCCTCCTCCTCTACATTTACTGGATTGGTTGAACAGTGTAGAAGAGAACCTCCTGACATTTTGTTGTTCATCAAGACCATTATGTAGAGGATCTAGTTTCAGGTGTTTCTACGCCTGCTATGTTATGTTACTACAGGACACAAACACTAGTATGATGTATTTTAAGTATTAGAGTACTATACAATTCATACAACGTTTTTTTTAATTAATAAAACAAAAGAATACACAACAGATCTCATATAGCAAATAGTGTGTACTCAGGAGGAAAGTCCTGTTGAGAAATCAGTGAGCATTCCTGCTAGTGCTGACCAGGAAAGATCCCTGTGGAGACAAAGGAATCTTTTGGTGTGTGTACTGGCAGAGTGTTCCTGTGATGTGAAATAGGAGAAAAGGGCTCGTAATTTTCCTGGTATAGAGGTAGAGAAAGAGTCCTTAGTCCTCATATGCAGTACCAGTCAAAAGTTTGGACACCTACTCATTCAAGGGTTTTTCTTTATTTTTACTATTTTCTACATTGTAGAATAATAGTGAAGACTTCAAAACTATGAAATAACACATAATGAATAATGTAGTAACCCAAAAAGTGTTAAACAAATCTAAATATATTTTAGATTCTTCAAAGTAGCCACACTTGATGACAGCTTTTACTGCGATAGAGGTAGAGAAAAAGAGAGGGAGAGTTATTGAGGGAGTGAGTTAGGGAGGGACTGGTTGAGAGGGATGATGGGTGAAGCCCAAAAGAACAGTTGAAGAGAAAATGAGGCAGAATGAAAAACATGGGCCAAAAGTAGGGGAGGAATGAGTGGAGGGAGAGGAGAGATATATTGCATGAGGAAAAATGGAGAGTAGTAAAACAAATCCATGCCAGGAGAAGTGAGGTTGAAAAAGAGAGGTGGGAGAGGGTCTGTATACTGGGACTGATGGGAAAGAGATGAGAAACACATTTTCCAGCTGACCCCCATCCAGTTCAAATAACCTCCCTCTTTCTCTGCAGCCCAATGTTTGGCTCTGTGCGCACGCATGTCTGTGCTTGAGGTACTGCAGCATCCACAGAGAATTCCAACAAATAGCTAATGAATAAAGTTGAACGAACATCAACGTCATGGTTACCTGGGTACATTAAGGGGGGGTCTGATGAGTCCGGTGGGTGGAGACTGGGTAGTATCAGCGTGGTTGCTGATTGGTCCATGGGGTGTGGTGCGGGAGGGGACTGGTGGGGCCATGGGGGCGGGGCCTCTGGTGGAGGGCGAGGCTCTGGGAGCAGAGGCTATACGCTTAGAGGCTATTGCTGTAGGACTGGGAGACCTGGGGGAGGATGGGGGTTAGAGTTATGGTGTGTGTGTGTGTGCGTGCACTCATATGTACACACGTTTGTGTGTGTGTGTGTGTGTTACCTGTGGCTGGTCCCAGGGGCTCCATGCAGCCAGGAGGAGTCAACAGGAGGAGGTAGAGGAGTAGAGGAGGTGGAGGTAGAGATGTCTCCTATGATGGTCAGTGCCTCCTTCAGGGCAGAGTGAGTCCTCAGTATCTCCTCTCTCCTCTGCTCCTGCTCGGTAGACTCATCCATCAGCACACACTTCTCTGCTAGAGAGTAGAGCTGCACCAGGAGATCACTACCAATATACTCCTTCACCTGGGGAGGAGGAGAGAGAGAGAGAGAGAGAGAGAGAAAGGAGGAGAGAGAGGGATGGAGGCACCACACAAAGCCATGCTTGTCTAAACATTTTTGTGACAGACACACACACACACACACACACACACGTGTGTACATATGAGTATACACACACAGACAGACAGACAGACAGACAGACAGACAGACAGACAGACAGACAGACAGACAGACAGACAGACAGACATACATACATACATACATACAGACATACATACATACATACATACAGACATACAGACATACATACATACATACATACGTTATTGATCATGAGGTGCATGATAGCCTTGGGCATGAGGTCTCTGATGGCTTTGTAAACAATGTTCATGTAGGAGTCCACCAGGTTCCGTATGGTCTCTACCTGACGCTCCAACTGAGGGTCCATAGAGAAACTATCACTAGAACCACTACACTCCCCATCCACCTGGTAAGAGAGAGAGGGAGGGATGGAGAGAGAGGAGGGAGGGATGGAGAGATAGAGAGGGAGGGAAAATAGTGGGAGAGAGAGGTGGCTGTTAGTGGTGTAATTTGTCATGGCTGCCATAAGGTACAGTATATTGTTTTGACAACAGGGAAAGTTCCTTAAGCTAATAAAGATTTGTTTAATTGAATAAATGGACAAACAAGAGGGGGAGAAGGGAAAAGAGAGTGGAGGTGAAGGTGGGAAAGAGAGGGGTAAGGAGATGAAGAGATATAGTATACTATAGATAGGAAAGAAGAGAAAGACGGAAAGGAAGGGAAAGGTGACAAGGGGAGTGGTTAGAGAAGAGGAAAGGGGAAAGAGACAGGGGAGGGGGGGTAGAGAAGAGGGAAGGGGAAAGGAGACAGGGGAGGGGTTAGAGAAGAGGAAAGGAGACAGGGGAGGGGTTAGAGAAGAGGGAAGGGGAAAGGAGACAGGGGAGGGGTTAGAGAAGAGGGAAGGAGACAGGGGAGGGGTTAGAGAAGAGGGAAGGGGAAAGGAGACAGGGGAGGGGTTAGAGAAGAGGGAAGGGGAAAGGAGACGGGAGGGGTTAGAGAAGAGGAAAGGAGACAGGGGAGGGGGTGCAGTGCTGATTAGAAACAGATCGGCCATCTCTCTGTGAGTCTACGCACGCACGCACGCACACACACACACACACACACAATGACATCACAGCCCATGAATGCATCTGTGAGCAGCCAACGACAGTAGGGGAGGGTAGGGGTTGTAGAGGGGACGAGATAGGAGAGAGGAGGGGAGAGCGGCAGGGTAGCCAGGCAGAGGAAATTTAGGGCAGGTGTAGGATATTGTCAGGGTTAGAAGTTAGAGATTAGGGGTCAGGGTAACAATATTCAATTACTTTATATGTCATGGTTTAGGGTTAGAGGTTAGGGGTCAGGGGTTATGACTAGGGTACTCACAGTGACTTTCTCTGGGTAGACTCCGGCCCTCAGCAGAGAAGCCTTCCAGCTGTCTAGCTCCTCCTGAGAGCTACATGCCAGCTCCAGGAACCTGTAGTCCTTATACACATTCCTACAATAACATTACATACAGTCAGCTACGTCATCAAACTACATTACCCAGCCTGCAGCTTAAAAAAACAACTATACCCAGCTCCAGGAACCTATAGTCCTTATATACATTCCCCAACAATTATAACATATACAGTCAAACAGTCACCTTCCTCTCCAGGTTTGAGTTTGCATTCCATATGCATACATATGACTACACCATAGGTCTCACACGGGGCATGCTATCAGGGCTGGAACACATCTATTCACACACAATGAATCACTAAACTTCTCCCCTCTCTATTCACACACAATGAATCACTAAAAACTTCTACCCTCTCTCAGTCAGGTCTTTCTACTTCTCCCCCGCCCCCCCCCCCCTCTCTCTTTCTCCCTCCCATTCCCCCTCTCTCAGTCAGGAAGACGCCACTGCGTCTGACAGTGGCAGGAATATGGAGCTGTCTAAAACCCATCTGTTAAACACACACACACACACACACACACACACACACACACACACACACGCTCGCCCACACACACAAACACACATCTGTTAAACATTCTCTTTAATCACTCTGTTGTTCCTCTCCTTTTGTCCCTCCCTCTCTCATGTTTTCTAAGCTGCCGTTGTTGGTGGTGTGTTTGTATTTGTTTGTTTATCGGTCTCTAATCGAAGGCAGTCAGTGTATTGGAGCAGCCTCACCACACAGTATCTCATGAGATCTCAAGCATCTGTACGCTAAGCAGGGCCTGGTCAATCCCTGGATGGTGGACTAGATGCTGCTGGAGATGGTGTTGGTCAGATGGACAGAAGGGTTAGGGTAAGGTGTTAGGAGGGCCAGTAGATCTCTCTCTCTCTCTCTCTCTGCGTTACAATGGCTGGATTGTAACCTGTTACCAAACCCCCCCCCCCTTTTCCTCTCCTGTTTCTCGCTCAGTTCAGCTGTGTCCAGGGAGTGAGTTTTTCTTTTAACATGGATCTGTTCTGTTTCTCCCTTCTCCCTTTCACTCATTCTCTCCCCCTGCCTTTAGATCAGGGACTTTCCTGAGGTTCTGATAAATGTCAGACAGGGACATACAGAGCACTGGGATTAGCACTGTGGACACAAAAACATACACACACACACAGAGAAGGGGGAACGGGGCACAGTAGGACACGCTTTGACACATTCCTGGCTGATCGCTCCCTCTCCCCTCCACTCTCACCCCATCCAGCCCTCTCTCTTTTCTTTCCCTCCTTCTTGTGGCGATCTGTGAAATAGTTTCCTAACAAGAACAGCCTCATATCTGGTCCAGAACTCTGTCATTGATTAGCTGCTTAATGAGCCTGCCCTCGGTATGCTATGGTCCACACAAACACACCCTGCCCAGCCAGGTCCCACCCAGCTCAGCCCTAGCCTGCCCAGCCCAGTAACCCACTGCTTCTCTCTGTCAGTGAGGAAGTCACAAAGTCAGGGTGTCTCCTTGTCTCCTGAACATCACCCAACCATCTCTTTCAGATATGTCTGTCATACACTTGTCTCACATAAAACCACTATAACAACACACACACACACACACACACACACACACACACACACACACACACACCTCTGTTCGGTGTTGAAGATGGCGTAGGCATGTTTACTGGACATGAAGCTCTTCTCCACGTCTCTCAGTTTCAGGTTGTCCAACGGTAACATGTACTTCTTCTCTTTCTCCTGGGCAGGGACGGAGGGAGAGAGGATAGAATAATTGTTATTTAATTGACAGGCCTACTGTTCTGGTCAAAGCAGAAACAGCATGCAGAGAAAATATGCTCTATTATAAACTGGGTGGTTTGAGCCTTGAATGTTGATTGGCTGACAGCCGTGGTATACAGTCTGATATAACATGGCTGTCAGCCAATCAGCATTCAAGGCTCAATGACAAAACATTTATTTTTACTGCTGTAATTACGTTGGTAACCAGTTTATAATAGCAATAAGGAACCTCAGGGGTTTGTAATATATGCCCTTGGAAAGTATTCAGACCCATTGACCTTTTCCACATTTTGTTACGTTACAGCCTTATTAAAAAATGGATTAAATAAAACCATTTCCTCACCAATCTACACACAATACACCATAATGACAAAGCGAAAACAGGTTTTTAGATTTTTTTGCAAATGTATAAAATATAAAAAACAGAAATACCTTATTTACATAAGTATTCAGACCCTTTCCTATGTGACTCAAAATTGAGCTCAGGTGCATCTTGTTTCCATTGATCATCCTTGAGATGCTTCTACAACTTCATTGGAGTCCACCTGTGGGAAATTCAATTGATTGGGCATGATTTGGAAAGGCACACACCTGTCTATATAAGGTCCCACATTTGACAGTGCATGTCAGACAAAAACAGATCTGGGGGAAGGGAACCAAAACCTTTCTGCAGTATTGAAGGTCCATAAGAACACAATGGCCTCCACATTCTTAAATGGAAGAAGTTTGGAACCACCAAGACTCTTCCTAGAGCTGTCCGCCTGGTCAAACTGAGCAATCGGGAGAAGGACCTTGGTCAGGGAGGTGACCAAGAACCTGATGATCACTCTGTCAGAACTCTAGTGTTCCTCTGTGGAGATGGGAGAACATTCCAGAAGACCATCTCTGCAGCACTCCACCAATTAGGCCTTTATGGTAGAGTGGCCAGACAGAAGCCACTCCTCAGTAAAAGGCACATGACAGCCTGCTTGGAGTTTGCCAAATAGCACCTAAAGACTCTCAGACCATGAGAAACAAGATTCTACCCTATGGTGAAGAATGGTGGTGGCAGCATCATGCTGTGGGGATGTTTTTCAGCGGCAGGGACTGGGAGACTAGTCAGGATCGAGGCAAAGATGAACGGAGCAAAGTACAGAAAGATCCTTGATGAAAACCTGCTCCAGAGCGTTCACCTTCCAAAAGGACAACGACCCTAAGCACACAGCCAAGACAACGCATGAGTGGCTTCGGGACAAGTCTCAATGTCCTTGAGTGGCCCAGCCAAAGCCCGGACTTGAAGCCGATCGAACATCTCTGGAGAGACCTGAAAATAGCTGTGCAGCAACGCTCCCCATCCAACCTGACAGAATTTGAGAGGATCTGCAGAGAAGAATGGGAGAAACTCCAAATACAGGTGTGCCAAGCTTGTAGCGTCATATCCAAGAAGACTCAAGGCTTTAATCGCTGCCAAAGGTGCTTCAACAAAGTACTAAGTAAAGGGTCTGAATACTTATGTAAATGTGATATTTCCGCTTTAAAATATATATATAAATTAGCAAACATTTCTAAAAAACAGTTTTTGCTTTGTCATTATGGGTTATTGTGTGTAGATCGATGAGGGGAAAAAACTATTTAATCAATTTAAGAATAAGGCTGTAACCTAACAAAATGTGGAAAAAGTCAAGGGGTCTGAATACTTTCCGAAGGCACTGTACCACGGCTAAGGGCTGTGTCCAGGCACTCTACGTTGTGTCGTGCTTACTGCTATATACCACACCCCCTCGGGCCTTATTGCTTAAGTATAGCATTGAGGGAAGAGTCTTATTGGTTTGTTAACATTCTTCTCTATGGTGGAAACAGCAGAGATACAGAGCTAGCTAGGATAAATAAAGGGACTGGACTACTCTACATTACAGGGATGCGTTTGTGTGTGTGTTTGGGAGGCGAGGCATGAGTCTACACTCTGTCATCATTAGAAAATTATGAACGAACGAAAACAGTTGAAGAAATGAAGCAAAGCAGAGAGAAAGACTGAAAATATGGGGATAGTGAGGAGGGAGTGAGAGAAAAAAATAGTAAAACAGGGAAAGAAAAGTGAGTGAGAGAGGAAGAGGAAAGAGAGAGAGATAGAGAGAAAAAGAATGGGAGGGAAAGAAGCCGTTCTACATCTGAAAGTCATTACTCAAAGTGAAACTCTCAAACACAACATTTCTCCCCCTCTCTCTTCTCCACCTTTCTCCTGCCACTCTGCTCCCCTCCCTCTTCTCGTCCATCCTGCTCCCCTCTCTCTTCTCCTCTCCTCTACTCCCCCTCTCTCACTTCCAGAGAGGCTATTCTCAGGAAACCGCTACAGTACGAAGTGGAGAGAGGAAGGATTGTAGGAGAGATGGAGAGAAGGGGGAAGATGGAGAAAGAGAGAGGAAAGGGAGAGATGGAGGATGGATGGAGAAAGGGATGGCCTACCCAGAAAAAGGAGTGCAGGATTTTATATGAGCAGAAAATATACACTGAAAGGTGCAAGTCTGTCTCACACACGCTAGTGTGTGTGTGTGTTGGTCTCTCCTGAACCCTGCGACTCTTCCTTCATTCCGCTCTCTTTTTTCCAGAGGGGCCCACTTCCTGTTAGAGGCAGAAAAAAATACAGAAAGAGGCTGGCGCTCCGACAGACGACAGACATCTGGTACCGCTTGAGAGAGAGAGAGAAGGGGAGAAACTGCAGACCACTCCAAAGTTGATTCCCAAGGGTCCCAACGACCCATATATGGCGCCACAGTCCCTCCCTTCTTTCATCCCTTTCTTCCTTTTTTCGTTATGCCTTCCCTAAGTGCACTGGCAGATCCCCAGTGCTGAGAGTGAATGTGCCACGTCAAGGCTGGATACTCGTTCGCTCGGACTGGGCCGGGACGCAACCAGAACAGGATCCATAGAAGAGAACAGCTAGTGTGTGTGCGTGCGACCCCTCACCCTTCACTCAGGACGAGAAAGGAGAAGAGACTTTGAGAATCCTATAGCCAGTTTGTCAACGAAAACTTTGGATGGGTGAAAAACAAGATGAAAGATAAAACAGAGACATGAAGAATCTTTCTACTCCTCCGACTCCTTCAACACTTCGGAGAGATGAAAAAGCAAAGAGAAAGGAACGGAGATAAAGAAATAGAAGGAGAGGAGAGAGTGAGTCCTGTTCCGTCGTCCCAGTGTTCAGACTACCTGTTCAGGGTCTTACTGGTGTACAGTAGTCTGCACATTGGTTAGACTGGGCAAGGAATGTCTTCCACCACTCTCTCTCAAACACACAAGCATACACACACACACACACACACACACACACACACACACACACACACACACACACATGCATGCACATTCTTTGCTGGTTTGCCTTTTGCTGTCTGCTACAACGTTGTTGTTCTGTGTGTGTTAGGAAAGCCTAGAGGCCTGCTATATTTGTAAGTGGTTGGTATGATAGTATATTGTGTGTGTGTGTGTCAGGCTGCTCATGGTGGATCATAGCTGCTATATCTGAAACTGTGTCTCTCTGCAGACTCACTGTGTGATATAGCAAGCAGGCTGGACACAGACAATCTACTGTGCTGTGGTAAAAGGCTTCTGGTGAGTCTGTAGATTACAATGTTTGGGTGCTGTATGGGAATGTGAATGTGGGTGTGGATATGGGTGTGTGTGTATGGGTGTTGTATGGGACGTATGTATACTGTATAGGGTGAGTATGGGTGCAGGTCGTCTGTTCTTCCTCAGGCTGCACGTCGGGCCTCAGGCAGGAGATTAGTGTGTATACATTGTTTAGATTAAACGTATGGAGGGTATCTATACTTAAGAGAGTGTGAGCAGCAAATATGGGAGGGAGTTTGTGTTTGTGTGTGAGTGGGTACAGTATGTGTGTTTATGTAAGGAAAATAACTAACAGTGACCATACTGTGGTGAGACATGGTTGAATGAGCTGAAGAAAAAATGTAAGAGATCACAAGAGAGAGTGAGAAAGCAAGAGAAAGGGTGTCTGAAGTCTGGTGGTTTGGCTACAGTAGGTGATCTGTACTTCTGGAAAAGGGGAGATGAAGTTGTGAGTGGGAGTCAGAGGGGGAGAAGGGGGACATGGAGGGGGGGGTTGAAGTGTAGAAGCAGCCATGTGGGATTTCTCTAGCTAGATGTTGGAAGCTAAGCGGGTGTTTGGACTAAACCTTGAGTTCTCCAGCCAGGAATGTGTACAGGCCCAGAGAGACTGCCAACCAGAGAGACTGCCAACCAGAGAGAGGGAGGGAGAGAAGGAGGGCCAGAGAAAGAAAGAAAAAAGAGAGGGAAAAGGGAGGGAGAGGATTGGGATAGAAAAAGAGAAAACCTTGTGGAGGTGGAGAAAGTGGAGGGAAATAGAGGAGAACTTGCGAGAGAGAAGCTTGGCCTGGCTGTGACTTGACGAGTGTGTCTGAGGCCTACAGTGGTGTTGGGGCGGCATGGTGATGTAGCTGTGATAGTAAGGATAATTTATTACAGTAGACATCCCCCTCACTGAGACAAACACACATAGGCGCATGGAGAGAACACAGAGCTCCAACTGAACTAACAGTAGTAAACCCTGTTTCCCTTTGGATAAGACTTTACTACACATAGATTATTACCCCTTTCCTAGCATACCTGTAACTACACTGAAGTACAATCTGTGTAGTAAAGTCTAATATTGTAATCTGTAATATTGTGAAATTGAAGGAAGAGCAGAGCAGAGGGGCACTAGAACCTCCTGTACCAGCCAGGCTACTAGTAGTTCTCCTATCAGTAGTGTTATTAGAGACACTGCTGTTAGAAGAGATTATGTTAGTGAGATAATTATTAGACCCCTGTGAGAGGAATGTGATAAGTAACAATAAATTAACGATTAAAGAGGTGTGTGCGTGTGTGTTGGTTTGGCTTGGGGCAGCTCCAGCTGTGCCAGAGTGAACTGCTCCAAATGCCTCAACTCCCAGAGGAGGAAGAGGGGGAGCAGGGGGAAGAGTGGACAGAGAGGAAGGGAGGTATGGTGGGGAATAGGGTGGCTTAGTTGAAGTAGTTTTGGGCCAGCTTTGTACTTATATGTGTGCATTTGAGTTACTTAAGTTACAGCCCAGCCCATCCCAAAACACACTGACACACACACACCGACAAACACACAGTCTGCGGACATCATTCGCGAGCAGTGCTGTGCTAGGCTGAGAGAGAGTGTTGTGGTGTGTCTGCCTGTCTACACTTGCTGTGCAGACCTTCCTATCCTGTACAGCAGGCACAGACAGGCAGACAGATGGCAGCCCCGCTGACCCACGGACCAACCACATCGCACCTACAGCGTGACGGACAGCTCCCACAGCCACACCCTAGACTTCCTGCTTGATGATGACGGTGATGACTCTAACCCTAGCTGGCCATGTCTTTCCTACATCACCTGTATTACACTCTCCCTTCCCCTACTGCAGAAGACAGCAGTATTTGGGGCTCTTTTGTAGATAACAGAAATGTGTGTGTAATAAAGGTGTGTGTGTTGGTCTGGGGTACTCAGGTGTGTATTTTGTCCAGCCTCTACTATAGGGTTGGGAATTGCCAGGAACCTCACAATAAGATATTATCACAATACTTAGGTGCCGATACGTTATTGGGATTCTCATGATTTTATTGCGATTCAATGTTCCTAGCATATTGCTCACCATACAGTGTCTTCATAAAGTATTCATACCCCTTGATTTATTCCCAATTGTTGTGTTACAGCCTGAATTCAAAATGGATTACATAGATGTTTTTTTCTCACCCATTTTGAAGTTTTACTTTAGTGCCTAATTGCAAACAAGATGCATGTTTTAGAATATTTGTATTCTGTACAGGCTTCCTTCTTTTCACTCTGTCATTTAGCTTTCTATTGTGGAGTAACTACAATGTTGTTGATCAATCCTTTTTCCTGTCACAGCCATTAAACTCCCAACTGTTGGCCTCATGGTGAAATCCCTTAACGATTTCCTTCCCCTTCGGCAACTGAGTTAGGAAGGATGCCTGTATCTTTGTAGTGACTGGGTGTACTGATACACCATCCAAAGTGTAATTAATAAATTCACCATGCTCACAGGGATTATCAATGTCTTCTGTTTTTTATTTTTACCCATCTATCAATAGGTGCCCTTCTTTGCGAGACATTGGAAAACTCCTGAACTTATTTAGCCTTTCAATAACAAGGGTTGAATACTTATTGACTAAAGACATTTCAGCTTTTCATTTTTAAATAAATAAATTAAAAAATATATATATATTGACATTATGGGGTATTTTGTGTATATCAGTGAAACACAATCTAAATTTAATACATTTTAAAGTCAGGGTGTAACAACAAAATCAATGGGTGTGAATAGTTTCTGTATGTCTGCTGCAGAGGGACAAGACAGAGCCATGAGAAAACTAGTTATGATCAGTCATAGAAATTAGTACGTCAAAAATAATATCCCGATATGTAACTGCATCGATCTTTTCCCCCCATCACTACTCTACTAGTAAGTCTCAATAGTAAAGCTTTAGCAGCTTCAGTAGTCTTATCATCAGACCAGATCAGTGACTCTGTGCTCACCTCATCATCCTTGAACCAGGACAGGCTCTCAGCGGTCAGGATGAACCAGTACTCCTTGGCCCCGCCCTTGATGATGCTAATGTTGTTGATGGTCAGCCAGCCCTTACGGATGACCTTTGGAGAGATCAGAGGTCAGGGGTGATGTCAAGGGCATGGGGATGGACTAAGAGGGGGTTAAGGTGGGAGTAAAGGGATAGTTCACTCAGATTACAATGTTACCTCATCTCATGGATACAAAATACAGTAGGCTATGAAGCCCTTATGTCAGCTAGCTAAGATCTGGGTTTGTACTGTATTTCTACTTAGCAACAGCCTAGCATTAGCATTGCTCAGGTAAAAAAGTCCTGTTAGCATGCTGTAAATAGAAGAGTCAATATGTGGTCTGGATGAACTATCCCTATAGAGCTCTGCTCAGGAGGCTGGCTCTGAGCTGGGGGGTTTAGAGATAGAGGCAGGTGCTGTGGAGTTTAGCTTGAGAAAGAGTGAGATGGTGTGATGATGTATCTTACATATGGGTCACAGTGTGGGAGTGAGCAGATATACTGCATGCTACATGCATAGACAGAGATTCATATACATGCACATAGATTGAGAGAGATACCGTAATGCATGCACAGAGATGTCAGCTGTTGAGACAAAGAGGATCAGTCAGAAAAGTTACATGTCCCCTCACCCAGTCATTAAATCACTAATGGTAATTTCTGCCAAGTCCTTTACCACATTTCTCTGACCAATACAAAGCAACACACAAAGCATGATGGGAAAAAAACATTAGAAATTATAAAGACATGGAAGGTACGGTATGGTAAAATAGTACCTAGAAATAGTGCCAGAGAAAAACAACTGTTGAAGAACTGTGGAAGAGAGAAACTGTGAGTTCAGTGATAAGACTGAGTGAGAGAGCAGTAAGGAGGATAGGAAGAGGAAGGAAGAAAAGGACAGATTTGGACAGAGGATGAAAGAGAGGAGGAAGTGAGAGAAAGGGGGATGAGGCAGTGACACACGTACGCATATGCACACACATAAACACCTCCATTAGTCCCTAGTGTTTGTGTTTAGTGAGTGACCAGACAGCTGCGCTTGGACCAAGTCAAATCTACAACTCAGCACCATTTTGTGCTGCTCACACACACACACACACACACACACACACACACACACACAGAGAGAGGGAGATAAGCAGGCAGAGGGAGTAGGGCCAGAGTGCAGTCTGTGGAAAGACGGTGGAAAAGAGAGCAGGGGAGCTGTGGGTTAAAGAGGTTGGTGAACAGGAGACAACCAGTGAGAGGTACAAACGTTGTCCCAGTAGGGGGCAGCCGTGAGTCAGCAGTGAGGGTTTAGCCTTACAGAGACTGGACTACTCATACTATTAGACTGGAGACTGGTTGCACACCCTGGAACATGAGAGAGGAGAGAAGTTAGGATGGAGCAGACACTGTGTGCCTAGGCAGGTTTACCTGCTCCTCCTACATGCAGTAAACCTCCACATCAGCTGCCATTCCAGTCCCGTTGTACATTTGTTAACTTCTCATAACACACGTATTAGCATCATACATTCATCACCTGAGATAAAGTAGCTGAGCTATCTAAAATGTACCTGGTTTCCTGCAATGCTCTTCTTATTGGTCTGAGCGCTCCTCTGATGCGCACTGGGACACGGACACACACACACACACACACACAAACACACACACACAGTCAGTCACTTTCCCATCTGTCCAACCCACATATGAAGATGACCGGACAACATAGACAGTGAGAACTAACCAGGACAACTCACTTAGCGAAGCCAATGAAGTCCTCATGGTTAGTGTTGATGTACGCCACCTGTACATCGATTAGCAGCAGGACCTGTACAGAGAACACACACACACATTCACTATATTTTAGGGTTGGTGTGTGTTGTGTGTTGTGTGTGTGTGTGTGTGTGTGAGACCTGGTCTTTAGCTCGATTCTCTCTGTCTCGGATGTGTGTGGTCACGATTATCTCCGTCTCCTCTCGCAGTCTTGGAAAGGAACACAACTATAGACAAAAAATAACAAGATATATGATGATGAAGTTACTGTTAAACACACACACACACACACACACACAGCAGGGGTTACCTTGGTGGTGCATTGTCGTACAGTGTTGATCAGCTCCTGGATGACCATGTCCACACATTTAATACAGGGACCCTTCAGCTTGATTATCTGTCTCTTCACTATCGCCTCAAACGCCTGGTCTGGAGTAAACAAACCTGTCCTAGATACAGAGAGACAGAGAGAGACAGAGAGAGAGAAACAGAGACAGAGAGAGAGAGAGAGAAATAGGAGTGGTGACAGGTCAGATAGATAGACAGAGACCCATGAGCCCAACTAAGCATGTATCTCTCTGACACAC
Organism: Thymallus thymallus; assembly: GCA_023634145.1. Taxonomy (NCBI): domain Eukaryota; kingdom Metazoa; phylum Chordata; class Actinopteri; order Salmoniformes; family Salmonidae; genus Thymallus; species Thymallus thymallus. The sequence continues at coordinate 15,100,223 of CM042393.1, read as the reverse complement.
ACACACCTGATGCCGTGGATGTTCTTGATGGCATAGCTGATCTCCCGTCGCAGCTCCCTCTCATCAAATTCCATCTGAAGATACAAACACGTACACACCCAAAGTAAGACGTGACACACACTGAGTGAAAGCTGGTGACACACACACACACACACACACACACACACACACACACACACCTTGACCAGTTCGAAGGGGAAGCGTTCGTGGAAGATGCGGTTGATCTTGGCTCCTCCTGACAGTTCTATAGTGTCCACCTGGTCTCCTGAGCCCTCAATACGCTTCTCAAAGTCTGCTGTAAACTGCTGCATCAGCCTGCACACACATCAAGAGAGCATTGTGTATTATGTTAGCTGTGTGTGTGTGTGTGTGTGTGTGTGTGTGTGTGTGTAGGTGTGTAGGTGTGTGTGTGTGTGTGTGTGTGTACTAACAGTAGCAGGGCCTTTGTCTTGCGTGCAGGGTCGTCAGCTCTGTAGTGTTTGTACTCCTCAGCCTCTTTATCCAGCGCTAGGAGCTGGCTCTGGAGACGACTGCGGAACACTGGCAGACAGTCTCGTATGTGGTTGGTTAGTTGCTGTAGAGAGAGTTAGAGACACACACAATAAAGAAAAAGCTGATTTGAACAGTTATCAAGTCAAAATGTATCAGTGTGTGTGTGTGTGTGTGTGTGTGTGTGTGTGTGTGTGTGTGTGTGTGTGTGTGTGTGGATGTGTGTACCTGGTTCAGGACTCTCAAAATGTATCAGTGTGTGTGTGTGTGTGTGTGTGTGTGTGTGTGTGTGTGTGTGTGTGTGTGTGTGTGTGTGTGTGTGTGTGTGTGTGTACCTGGTTCAGGACTCTCTGTAGGTAAGGGGTTCCCATGCTGTCAGCCATGTGCCTGTATGCAGGGTGAGACAGGAAGAACTTCCTCTCTGCAGCCAGAGCTGCCTTAATGTCCTTCCTCCCATCAATGTCCTTCTGACTACGATTCACCACCCCAATATAACCTGGAGAGGAGAGGGTAAGCTGTGTCTCCATGCATTACAATATAACCTGGAGAGGAGAGGGTAAGCTGTGTCTCCATGCATTACAATATAACCTGGAGAGGAGAGGGTAAGCTGTGTCTCCATGCATTACAATATAACCTGGAGAGGAGAGGGTAAGCTGTGTCTCCATGCATTACACATCACTACATCTCTGGATGCAGGGTTCCGCTGGCCAGCAGAGGTTTCAAGAAGATTAACTCTAATCTCTCTACTGTAACAGCAGTACTAACAGTAGGCTCCATGTCTAATGTATTACCTCTGAAGCATCAAGCATAACCCTGCACCTGGCACAGATTTACCCAGCCAGCCTAGACCCTGACCCCCACCCCCCCACACACACACTCACTCCCAGGTCAGTCTGGCATTGATTGTAATACTGTAATTCAACCCATGAGCTCGGCTTAGCATGGCAGGAGGACATCAAGCCTCCATTTCAACACTTACCTCAGCCTGGTCACTGGTGATGTTATGGGAACATTATGAGGATGTTATGGTAATAAAATCGCATGTACCTCTGCGTAGTGGCAGTAACCTGTTCTCCAGTATGTGCCGAGCATCTGTTCCCTCGTCCATCAGATCCAACTTAGTGATCACCCCTATGGTCCGCTGGCCTGGTGGAAAACAATGAAAAAGGAAGTCCAATAGTACCTATTTTAAATTCACTTCCAATGTACTGACAATTTGGACCAAAGAAATAAGAATGAAGAAAGAATCATATTTCTATGATTGGACCATGTGAAAAGGTGCTGGGGGAGACGTTCTGTCCTTCTGGTCTCACCCTGAGGGTCGACGTCCTTGGCCAGTTTGAGAGCGTCAGAGTTGGCCAGGTCCATGTTAGCTGGAGTCACAGCCAAGACCAGACAGTTGTCTTTACAGATAAACTGCATGATCATGTCCCTCACCTGGGGAACAAATCTTATTTCAATATGCCTTGTCTGTTGTTGTTTAGGTTAGCTATTATTGTTTTACTTCATTGCAGAGCCCCCAGTCCTGCTCAACTGGGCTCTGATAGCTTTTTTGTCCCTCCCCCCACACATGCGGAGACTTCATCTGGCTTAACTGGTGTCTCCAGAGATGCAACCTCTCTCTTTATTACCCAACGCCTAGGTTTACCTCCACTGAACTCACACCCTTCTATATCCTTGACTATAAATTATGCCCTGAATCTATTCCACCACGCCCAGAAATCTGCTCCTTTTATTCTATGTACCCAACGTACTAGACGTCCAGTTCTTAAAGTCCTTAGTCGAATACTAATTCTATTACTCCTCTGTTCCTCTGGTGATGTAGAGGTAAACCCAGGTCCTGTAGCCCCCAGTACTACACCTATTCCCCAGGCGCTCTCATTTGTTGATTTCTGTAACCGTAAAAGCCTTGGTTTCATGCATGTTAACATTAGAAGCCTCCTCCCTAAGTTTGATTTATTCACTGCATTAGCACACTCCGCCAACCCGGATGTCCTAGCTGTGTCTGAATCCTGGCTTAGGAAGGCCACCAAAAATTCGGAAATTTCCATCCCCAACTACAACATTTCCCGTCAAGATAGAACTGCCAAAGGAGGTGGAGTTGCAATCTACTGCAGAGATAACCTGCAGAGTTCTGTCATACTGTCCAGGTCTGTGCCCAAACAGTTTGAGCTTCTACTTTTAAAAATCCACCTATCCAGAAATAAGTCTCTCACTGTTGCCGCCTGTTACAGACCCCCCTCAGCCCCCAGCTGTGCCCTGGACTCCATATGTGAATTGATTGCCCCCCATCTATCTTCAGAGTTTGTACTGTTAGGTGACTTAAACTGGGATATGCTTAACACCCCGGCTGTCTTTCAATCTAAGATAGATGCCCTCAATCTCACACAAATTATCAAGGAACCCACCAGGTACAACCCAAAATCCGTAAACATGGGTACCATTATTGATATCATCCTGACTAACTTGCCCTCCAAATACACCTCCTCTGTTTTCAACCAGGATCTCAGCGATCACTGCCTCATCGCCTGTGTTCGCAATGGGTCAGCGGCCAAACGACCACCCCTTATCACTGTCAAACGCTCCCTAAAACACTTTTGCGAGCAGGCCTTTCTATTCGATCTGGCCCAGGTATCCTGGAAGGATATTGACCTCATCCCGTCAGTAGAGGACGCCTGGTTGTTCTTTAAAAGTGCTTTCCTCACCATCCTAAATAAGCATGCCCCTTTTAAAAAATGTAGAACTAAGAATAGATATAGCCCTTGGTTCACCCCAGACTTGACTGCACTAGACCAACACAAAAACATCCTGTGGCGCACTGCATTAGCATCGAATAGCCCCCGCGATATGCAGCTATTCAGGGAAGTCAGGAACAAGTACACCCAGTCAGTTAGGAAAGCAAAGGCCAGCTTTTTCAAACAGAAATTTGCTTCCTGTAGTACTAACTCCAAAAAGTTCTGGGACACTGTAAAGTCCATGGAGAATAAGAGCACCTCCTCCCAGTTGCCCACTGCACTGAGGCTCGGAAACACTGTTACCACCGATAAATCCACGATTATTGAAAATTTCAATAAGCATTTTGCTACGGCTGGCCATGCTTTCCATCTGACTACCCCTACCCCGGTCAACAGCTCTGCACCCCCGGCAGCTACTTGCCCAAGCCCCCCCCGCTTCTCCTTCACCCAAATCCTGACAGCTGATGTTCTGAAAGAGCTGCTAAGTCTGGACCCCTACAAATCTGCTGGGCTAGATAATCTGGACCCTCTCTTTCTGAAATTATCAGCCAAAATTGTTGCAACACCTATCACTAGCCTGTTCAACCTCTCTTTCGTATCGTCTGAGATCCCTAGAGATTGGAAAGCTGCCGCGGTCATCCCCCTCTTCAAAGGAGGAGACACTCTAGACCCAAACTGTTATAGACCAATATCCATCCTGCCCTGCCTTTCTAAAGTTTTCGAAAGCCAAGTTAACAAACAGATAACTGACCACTTCGAATCCCACCGTACCTTCTCTGCTATGCAATCTGGTTTCCGAGCTGGTCATGGGTGCACCTCAGCTACGCTCAAGGTACTGAACGATATCATAACCGCCATCGATAAAAGACAGTACTGTGCAGCCGTTTTCATCGACCTGGCTAAGGCTTTCGACTCTGTCAATCACCGCATTCTTATTGGCAGACTCAACAGCCTTGGTTTCTCAAGTGACTGCCTTGCTTGGTTCTCTAACTACTTTGCAGACAGAGTTCAGTGTGTCAAATCGGAGGGCCTATTGTCCGATCCTCTGGCAGTCTCTATGGGGGTGCCACAGGGTTCAATTCTTGGGCCAACCCTTTTCTCTATATATATCAACGATGTTGCTCTCGCTGCTGGTGACTCTCTCATCCATCTCTACGCAGATGACACCATTCTGTATACAACTGGACCCTCTTTGGATACTGTGTTTACTAACCTTCAATCAAGCTTCAATGCCATACAACACTCCTTCCGTGGCCTACAACTGCTCTTAAACGCTAGTAAAACTAAGTGCATGCTTTTCTATCGAACAATGCCAGCACCCGCCCACCGGACTATCATCACTACTCTCGACGGATCCGAATTAGAATACGTGGACACCTACAAATACCTAGGCATCTGGTTAGACTATAAACTCAACTTCCAGACTCACATCAACCATCTCCAATCCAAAATTAAATCCAGAATTGGCTTCCTATTTCGCAACAGAGCCTCCTTCACTCATGCTGCCAAACATGCCCTTGTAAAACTGACTATCCTACCGATCCTTGATTTTGGCGATGTCATTTACAAACTAGCCTCCAACACTCTACTTAGCAAATTGGATGTAGTCTATCATAGTGCCATCCGTTTTGTCACCAAAGCCCCTTACACTACCCACCACTGCGACCTGTATGCTCTCGTTGGCTGGCCTTCACTATACATTCGTCGCCAAACCCACTGGCTCCAGGTCATCTATAAGTCTTTATTAGGTAAATCCCCGCCCTATCTCAGCTCACTGGTCACCATAGCAACACCCACCCGTAGCATGCGCTCCAGCAGGTATATCTCACTGGTCACCCCCAAAGCCAACACCTCCTTTGGCCGCCATTCCTTCCAGTTCGCTGCTGCCAATGACTGGAACGAATTGCAAAAATCATTGAAGCTAGAGGTTCCTATCTCCCTCAATACCTTTAAGCATCAGCTGTCAAAGCTGCTTATCGATCGCTGCACCTGTATATAGCCCTTCTGTAAATAGCCCACACTACTACCTCATCCCCATATTTTATTTTTGTTTATTTTTCACTAATCTTGCACTCCAGTATCTCTATTTGCACATCATAATTTGCACATCCTTCATTCCTGTGTTAATGATGATAATTCTGTAATTTATTTCTACTCTATAGTCTATTTATTGTCCTACCTCCCAACCTTACTGCATTTTTGCACTACATTTTGCACTCTGTTTATAGATTTTCTATTGTGTTTTTTTGACTGTTTGTTTAATGTGTAACTCTGTGTTGTTATTTGTCGCACTGCTTTGCTTTGTCTTGGCCAGGTCGCAGTTGCAAATGAGAACTTGTTCTCAACTGACCTACCTGGTTAAATAAAGGTGAAATAAAAAATAAAATAAAAAATACAATACAACTTTATTTATGAAGGAAAGAGAGAGAGAAGGGTGGGAGAAATTGTCTTATAATATCAGTTAAATTGTACTGATGTGTCTGACCTGGTACTCTATATCAGCAGGCTGGTCTCCTACAGGCACTTTGGTAATGCCAGGCAGATCCACCAGGGTCAGGTTCAACACTGAGGACAAACAGACAGACATATTTATGCATTGACGCATCCGGTTTAGGTTGAGATGTAGGGTGTGTTACTATGTGGGGAGTGTGTTACCATGTGGGGAACGTGTTACCAAGTGGGGAGGGTGTTACCATCTGGAGAGTGTGTAAGAGTAGTACACTGTGGTGTGTGTGTGTACCGTGAGGGGAATAAACTCGTAGGTTGATGGGGACAGGAGAGATGCCCTTATTGGTTCCAGTGAGTCTCACTGTCTCTGCTTCGATCTCCTGGCGAACCTCCTGAAAGTCTGAAAACATCTTCCCCTTACAGTGGAGGAACTCTGCATACTCTACAGATAGTGGCGGGGGGAGAGAGAGAGAGAGAGAGAGAGAGAGACGCAGGGGTCAATGCCCATTTCCCACAGACATCAAATAGAAATACATTATACCAATTGTCTTTGGACACATACGTAAGGCGTCAGATATCTAGTCTAGTTTGTATATATGACATATTTTCTGTTCCCCATATCTGCTCTACACAGATAACAAACCCTGGAGCTGAGGGGAACAGAGCGGTACTGTGTGTCTCCTGTAGTTGTGTATTAGCAGCATTCCATAATTGTCCCTGCAGACAGACAGACTCTGCCCCCTGGTGGGGAGTCATATCTACACACAGTGACAGTAGTTTAATGCGATGTAGCCTACAGTTATAGACTGTGTGTGTGTGTGTGTGTGTGTGTGTGTGTGTGTGTGTGTGTGTGTGTGTGGTACCTGTGCTGGCAGAGATGAGCTGGAGGACCAGGGGTCTGCGGGTGACGATGCCAGAACCCCGGGGGAGGAAGTCCCTGAGAGGAGAGGAAGAGAAAGGAAGAGGGGATGAACGGAGGAGAGTCAGTAAGAGGAGAGAAGAAAAGGGGATAGAGGAATAGAATAGAGTCAGGAGATGAAAGACCCCCTCAGGCATCTCTCTCACTGCCAAACAACAGACACAGTGTGTTAGCTCTGTAGAGGAAGCACCACTCTCAGAGGCACAATGCCAGGGCAGTCAGAGGCTCAGAGCCAATACACACTTTTTTTTTTTATCAGAGTCTGAAATACTAGACCAGCTCTCTCAACCTTGCCATCTTTACTACTGCTACAACACTTATTTGTGGAGGGCTTACAAACCGGTATAGGTTTTTCCTATGCAGGCAGGGACATGTTCATTTATGTGTAATGACTATGACACAGCTAGTGGAGGTTTGTTTTACTTTTAAAAGACAAGCGATATCAAACAACATTAGAACCTGAAATATGTCTAGCTCTGCTGAGGTAAGTATACAATAGCTCTACAGTCGTGGTCAAAAGTTTTGAGAATGACACAAGTATTGGTCTCCACAAAGTTTGCTGCCTCAGTGTTGATGATGGCAATTTTCATATACTCCAGAATGTCATGAAGAGTGATCAGATGAATTGCAAAGTCCCTCTTTGCCATGAAAATGAACTTAATCCCCCCCAAAAATGTCCACTGCATTTCAGCCCTGCCACAAAAGGACCAGCTGCCATCATGTCAGTGATTGTCTCGTTAACACAGGTGAGAGTGTTGATGAGGACAAGTCTCCTCTGTCAACCATGGTTACCTGCAAGGAAACACGTGCCGTCATCATTGCTTTGCACAAAAAGGGCTTCGCAGGCAAGGATATTGCTGCTAGTAAGATTGCACCTAAATCAACCATTTATCGGATCATCAAGAACTTCAAGGAGAGAGGTTCAATTGTTGTGAAGAAGGCGTCAGGGTGCCCAAGAAAGTCCAGCAAGCGTCAGGACCGTCTCCTAAAGTTGATTCAGCTGCGGGATCGGGGCACCACCAGTGCAGAGCTTGCTCAGGAATGGCAGCAGGCAGGTGTGAGTGTATCTGCACGCACAGTGAGGTGAAGACCTTTGGAGGATGGCCTGGTGTCAAGAAGGGCAGCAAAGAAGTCTGAATAAAGAATAAATAATGGTACCAACACATCCTCAGAGAGCAACTTCTCCCAACCATCCAAGAACAGTTTGGTGACAACCAATGCCTTTTCCAGCATGATGGAGCACCTTGCCATAAGGCAAAAGTGATAACTAAGTGGCTCGGGAACAAAACATCAACATTTTGTGTCCATAGCCAGGAAACTCCCCAGACCTTAATCCCATTGAGAACTTGTGGTCGATCCTCAAGAGGCGGGTGGACAAACAAAAACCCACAACTTCTGACAAACTCCAAGCATTGATTATGCAAGAATAATCTGCCATCAGTCAGGATGTGGCCCAGAAGTTAATTGACAGCATGCCAGGGCGGATTGCAGAGGTCTTGAAAAAGAAGGGTCAACACTGTAAATATTGACTCTTTGCATAAACTGAATGTCATTGTCAATGAAAGCCTTTGACACTTATGGAATTATACTTCAGTGTACCATAGTAACTACTGACATAAAGATCTAAGAACACTGAAGCAGCAAACTTTGTGGAGAACAATACTTGTGTCATTCTCAAAACTTTTGACCAAGACTGTACATCTCAATGTCAAAACAAGCCCCCACTCAGGCTACAGTACAAAAGCAATAATGGGTGGAAAACACAGTGACGTATTTCTAGTCTTTCATTCCAACTTCAGAGTGCCACCTTTTTCCTGTTGTCCCGTTTTGTAATAATTTTACAGCAACCTACATCAATTTATAATTCAGCTGTGACAACAACATGCCTGGAGAGAGGAAGGACCGACACTCAGGGCGGAAGAAACATCTGGATTCAGCCCTCAGACATGAAGTCAGTGAGTCAGAGACGGAAAGACTGATAAAGGGAACACATTCTGCCAAGTGGAAGCTGCAGTGTTGTTGTGCTGTTAGCCTGTTACTGTGGGTGTGTGTCTGTGTGCAGTACAGCAGCAGAGAGAGTTCTCACCGGGTCAACAGCTCTACAACTCTCCTCCAGTGTCAGTTGATAGGAAATGAAGTTGAGGCTGCGTCATGCCTGTCTGAAAGAGGTCCTGCTTATATGGCAGTCAGTCAATCAGTAAGGTGGAGACATCAAGCATCAGCACACAGAGAGAAGGAGAGAGGGAAGGAAGGGACACAATGCCCTCTTCAGCTCAGCTCTGTTAGCTCAATGACTGACTGACTGACTGTCGGACTGAAAACTTTGACTGACTGCACATGCTCCAAGTAAAGCTCTGTTCCCTGACTACTCTCTGACTCCAGTCCTTCAGCACAGACCCAGTCCTGAGCAGGGCCCCTACTAGATGAACCATCAAGTGCTGGTCACTGTCACACAGCCATCATCATCACTACTGTCACACCACCATTCCAAGCAACAAGTACCCACTTCACCCTCCCATGCCAACAGTGGCGGTTGGTGATGTTTAAGATTAGGGAGGACACTTTTTTTTATGAGCATGGCCTTCTATTACAGCATATTTATATTTATATTACAGCATATTGGATGACTGTCTTTCAAATTCCCATTCACCCAGTTCAATGTAAAAATTATGGTTTAAGCTACTACATACAATTTTCCCTATACCCATCATGAGGTTGCTAAAACCTAGCCTACGAATTAAAGTTCATAACGTAGGTGCACAGGTTGAGAGACAAATTGGAGTAATCAAGGTGACAGACAGTGACACATTGAATACTGCCTTGCACACTCTTGCCTGCATCTAGCTGATATAGGGTGTAATCATTAGTCCAAACTAATGCTTCCGTTTAAGAAACATTTTACAACAGAATCGGCGGAATTAACACACAGTTCACTTTCATAGCAACAACATACTAAATTATTATCCCTTTGTTTGTTGTATAATTCCTTCTCGCATCTACGCACTCTCCTCCTCTCACCTTTTCCCTTCACTTGTGGACTTCAGTGTCAGGCGGAAAAATATTTTTCAAGCCAAACCTTCATACCATAACCACTACACACAGCCTACATCGTTGTCACCATACTTAGTCAACATACAGTGCCTTCGGAAAGTATTCAGACCACTTGACGTTTTGTTACGTTACAGCCTTATTCTAAAATTGATAATTTTTTTCTCAGCAATCTCCACACAATACCCTATAATGACAAAAGCAAATGTATTAAACATAAAAAACCGAAATACCTTATTTACATAAGTTAGAATGCGAAGCGTCACGCCTGGAGGAAACCTGTCACCATCCCTAAGGTGAAGCATGGTGGTGGAAGCATCATGCTGTGGGGATGTTTTTCAGCAGCAGGGACTGGGAGACTAGTCAGGATCGAGGCAAAGATGAAAGGAGGAAAGTACAGAGAGATGCTTGATGAAAACCTGCTCCAGAACGCTCAGGACCTCAGACTGGGGTGAAGGTTCACCTTCCAACAGGACAATGACCCTAAGCACACTGCCAAGACAACACAGGAGTGGCTTCGGGACAAGTCTCTGAATGTCCTTGAGTGGCCCAGCCAGAGCCCGGACAGAGCGCGGACTGGCGAGACCTGCTGTGCAGCAACTCTCCCCATCCAACCTGAGAGAGCTTGAGAGGATCTGCAGAGAAGAATGAGAGAAACCCCCCCAAATACAGGTGTGCCAAGCTTGTAGCATCATACCCAAGAAAACAAGATGCTGTAATCGCTGCCAAAGGTTCTTCAACAAAGTTCTGAGTAAAGGGTCTGAATACTTAAGTAAATGTGATATTTCCGTTTTTTAGCAAACATTTCTAAACTTGTTTTTGCTTTGTCATTATGGGGTATTGTGTGTAGATTGATGAGGGGATTTTTTTTTTTTATCAATTGTAGAATAAGGCTGTAACGTAACAAAATGTGGAAAAGGTAAAGGGGTCTGAATACTTTCCAAATGCACTGTATGTAGCTACTAGAACTAACACGTTAGTAAACTCGCTACAATCATGCAGTACAGTATACAGCAAACAGAGTATGTGAGCGGAGCGGAGCTGGAGTGGAGCGTGCCAAATTTGACTGGAGTGCAGAGCAAGATTCCCTTGCTTTAGCTACTGTCATGGAGTTCACTAAATATTTTCATAAAGAAACTGATAGAACACACAGGTGCTAAATCAAGGTGACTTACAAATATGAGGACCAAGAGCAAGAGAGGGAGTGAGGTGATGTAGTGTCCACAACTATAGAATCATTGTGGAATCTGAAAAGACACTTATCCCGAAAGCATGATGGTGTGCACATGCTAAAAGAAAGGAAAGAGGTGAATAGATAACTAAATGTGTAATTGTAGCAAAGTATTTATAAACAAAAGATCTGATCTCTTAAACGTTCATTTTTGTTCTATTATCTATACAATAGGCCATCATTGATTTTGGCCCAATAGGCCTGGCATATTCCCACATTCAAGGAGCTTTCCGTTTTGATTGGGTTATTTTGCCTAAAAACCTTTATGCCTACCTATAGAAAAATAAATAAAAAAACAACTGTGCATCTCTGCCCAGCCTGGCAAGAGTGGCCTGAATTGTGTTTAGCATCTCCAGTGGCTCTGCAAGTGTGGATAGGATATTATCTGCTGATGGCCTAATCTCCAGGCACCATTGCATGAGCCTGAAGCCACAGACTGGCCAAACTGGTGTTTCTAAAAATGTAATTCAAAAGCACTAATAAGTCAGTTTTTGTTTAATTTGAATTATAGACTATAATGATTTAATACAACAAAATGTTGTTTAAATGCTGAGTGCTTTGTCTACCAGCCTAATATTGTGCAAACGCAAATGCTTCACAATGTATTTCTTTGAAGGCTATAGCCTTGAAATAATTGAAATAATATAGCCTAAATAATTCATTTTCATTCCTTCTTTGGCTCCCTGTCTGGCTCCTGACCTACTTAGAGTGTTTATATGCTGTTTAATATGACATGTAGCCTATTTGAAATTATGCTTATTACATTCACCTTTTCATGTTTATTCAAATACTTTTCATTAAAATCCATATGGTTTGGTTTCCATCCTTTAAAACCAAATGGTAGGTCCTGGTAGTCACAAAAACAGATGGGTGTTGGTTAAATTGTGATTTTAATGAATGGAGCGAATTCTTTTTTTTTTTCCTGTGAGCGCGGAGCGTTTTTTAGCTGAGCAGTTGGAAGTGGAGCACTGGTGGTGCTACCCCAGAGAGTGCTATTGAGGCTACTGTAGACCTTCATTGTGTTTTAATCAGTTATTTTGTGACGTGAATATATTTATTACAGTTTTATCTAAAAAGGATAACTTGAAATATTTCAATATTTTAATTTTTATGAAATTCACTGAGTAGGATGGTCCTCCTCTGAGGTGCCCCCACTTCATGCCAACCATACTGAGAGAAAAGGAGAGAATCTCAGTCTCCGCTCTCCTTTATCTGCTCTGATCTGATCTGTAAACACTTGCCGATTGTTACATAACTGAACTAATTTGTAACTATCGAGAACGATCAGTTAATTCACAAACACAGCTACCCTTGGCAGAGGGTTTAGTAAACAACCCATGCTAGGGCTCACTGAATAGGAGAGGCTGTCTGTCTGCTGTGTGCATTCATTTGGAGAGGTCAACTGTTGGGAACCATGAATCTCTGCCAAACTCAAAACCCAACACTGCTAGCATCTGAATAACCCATTATTGAATACGATTAATGGTTCTGGTGCATTAGCTAATGTGTTATTGTTGATGATCAATAGCTAGGTCTGACTACCATACCTGCCCACAAAGTTCTCCAGGACAGAGCTCTTGCCTGCGCTCTGGCCACCAACGACAGCTATCTGTGGCAGGTCTAGGTTGCAGCTCTGGCCAATGGTGCTGAAGGCGTCCTGAAGCCTATTCACCAAGGGGATCAGTTCCTCCATCCCCCGGTTGCCCATGACGACCGTGCCCGTCCGACTGTCAACCACCTGAATTTGTACAGATAACACCATCCGGACCGAACGTTCTGGTTCAGTTAGCCTGGGAAGAATTACATATAATTTTTCACAATCAAATTTGCCAAATTTACATAGTAATAAATTAAAGCATTCAAAAAGAATTAATGTTATTTGGAATATTTTGATAGCTGGGCTGACAACAAACAGTGATCTAGCTACTGCTGTAGCTAACGCAGGGCTAACAACAACTTCAAGTGAGTGCTGGCCCTAGTTGGTGTTTATTGAATCAGCATGCCACTAAAACAAATAGAAAGTTTGTATATGTATCAATTAGCGGCTATCTAGATACCTGGTAGTCGGTCTAAAAACCCGTTCTCTCTCTTGTCTTGCTGGTAACGTTAGCACTGGTCCTGTCAAGTCCAACTTGGCACCGCCGTGGTCCGGACACCCTGCGCTAGCAAGACTGACCCAAACGCAAGTTACACCCTGTGTTTAATATTTGTTTCCTGTTGGAAAAGACGATCCCAAAAAGTCAATGAGAGAATCGTGAAGGTAACATTTCCTCCGGTGGGACTTTGGGTCTGATTCGACTCGGTTAAGCCAGTTGAACAACTCGATTAGTTTAATAAATTTGACATCTAACTGATCTCACTCTCAGCGCATGCGTACAAATCTGTGAAATAGTTGCCAGACAGTCTGCACGCCCATTCATAGATATGAGCAGAACAGATGGCCAGTTATAATATTTGTTTTACTTGACAGACAGGTAATATTCCCCGCCTCCATCCCAGAGCTATTTAAATCACACCCACCTCGCAGTGACTTTCCCTCTTCGCCATGTAGTCTGGAGACTGTGACCAGGCCGCACGATTCATCTACTGTAAATAACACGGCTGCATTCTTTGGCAGTGAGAGAGAGTGTGAGTGTGTGTGAGTGAGAGGCAGTGCAGTATAAAATCAGCTGTTCGTAGGGGGATCTCTATGCAAAAGATTTGAGATGGAAGTCTGACAGAAAAAAAAAATATTCTAAAATATCTTGACACCAACTGTAAGCCTGAGAAAATCACTCCAGGTTTAATCATCAATAAACACCAGAGAAAAGTTTGAGAATAAAACATTTATTGATTGTGTTGGCACCAAGTACACTGAACAAAAATATAAACGCAACATACGCACAAAAAAAATATCTTATTTTGTGCACATTTGTTTACATCCCTGTTAGTGAGCATTTCTCCTTTACCAAGATAATCCATCCACCTGACAGGTGTGGCATATCAAGAAGCTGATTTAACAGCATGATCATTACACAAGTGCACCTTGTGCTGGGGACAGTAAAAGGCCACTCTAAAATGTGCAGTTTTGTCACACAACACAATGCCAAAGATGTCTCAAGTTGAGGGAGCATGCAATTGGAATGCTGACAGCAGGAATGTCCACCAGAGATGTTGCCAGATAATTTAATGTTAATTTCTATGATAAGCCACCTCCAACGTCGTTTTAGAGAATGTCAGTACGTCCAACCGGCCTCACAACCGCAGACCGCGTGTAACCACACCAGCCCAGGACCTCCACAACCGGCTTCTTCACCTGCAGGATCGTCAAACTAGCCACCCGGACAGCTGATGAAGCGGTGGATTTGCAAAACCTAATAATTTCAGGGAAGCTCATCTGGGAAGCTCATCTGTGTGCTTGTCGTCCTCACCAGGGTCTTGACCTGACTGAAGTTCAGCATCGTAACCGACTTCAGTGGGCAAATGCTCACCTTTGATGGCCACTGGCATGCTGAAGAAGAAGTGTGCTCTTCACAGATTAATCCCAGTTTCAACTGTACCGGGCAGATGGCAGACTGTGTGTATGGCGTTGAGTGGCCGAGCGGTTTGGTTATGTCAACGTTGTGAACAGAGTGCCCCATGGTGGCGGTGGGGTTATGGTATGGGCAGGCATAAGCTACAGACAACGAACACAATTGCATTTTATCGATGGCAATTTCAATGCATAGAGATAATGTGATGAGATCCTGAGGCCCATTGTCATGCCATTCATCCTCTGCCATCACCTCATATTTCAGCATGATAATACACAACCCCATGTCGCAAGGATCTGTACACAATTCCTGGAAGTTGAAAATGTCCCAGTTCTTCCATGGCCTGCATACTCACCAGACATGTCACCCAACGAGCATGTTTGGGATGATCTGGATCAACATGTAAGACAGCGTGTTCCAGTTTCTGCCAATATCCAGCTACTTTGCACAGCCATTGAAGAGAAGTGGGACAACAGTCCACAGGCCACAATCAACAGCCTGATCAACTCTATGTGAAGGAGATGTCTTGATGCATGAGGCAAATGGTGGTCACACCAGATACTGACTGGTTTTCTGATCCACGCTCTAACTTTATTTTTCTTAAGATATCTGTGACCAGCAGATGCATCTGTATTCCCAGTCATGTGAAATCCATAGATTAGGGCCTAACGATTTTATTTAAATTGACTGATTTCCTTATATGAACTGTAATTCAGTAAAATCTTTGAAATTATTTATTTTTGTTCAGCGTACATCTGTACGCTATTATTTCAAACAGTACAGTATACGAGTTCTTAACGCATTTTGAGAATTAAAATGAAAATGATACTTGTTCACAAGGTCCTCATCATCCCCCTCTTCTTCTTCTTCTTCTTCTTCTTCTTCTTCCTCCCTCCCACCCTCTCTCCCTCTCTCCCTCCCACCCTTCCACCTCATGCCACCTTCAGGTCCTCTAGCAGCTCAGTGATATCTATCTGAGGGTTGCAGGTTGCTGCTCCACGGCTGTTCATGCCCAGTGCTCCCTGTAGTGTCTTCCCTGCCTTCAGCAGGGTGGGCGGGACCCCTGTCTCCTCCGTTCCCCTGGAGCACAGCAGCACCTCGTTGACCTCCCCCTCGATACCCCGGGAAAGCACACGAGGGAACACACCCCGCACACGACCCAACACACTCTTCTTCAATGCAGAGTCACGACACACCAGATTCAACATGAACACACCTGGTGGGGAGGGGCGACAGAAACGGACAGAGGGTGTAATATGGTGAGATACAAGATACACCTCCATAACGCCTAGGTCTACAGGCTGAAAAATGTAACATTTTAGATTTTGACAATAAAGCAGGCTAGCTCCTTGAAAGACAGTTATAAAAAGGTTTTACCGTACCTTGAGGTGTCAGCAGTTTGACAACTCTCTCCAGGAAGGCTGTTTCTACGAAGGCAGGAGGAGGACAGCTCATCCCCAAACTGGGGTCCTTACTGTCCACGTCAAACATAATGACATCATACTGATGACCACCTGGACAGGTAAGAGAATAGTGTTAATCATGTGCATGCTTGAGGTTACAAATTTGCTCTAGAAGCCACCATTTATTATCCCCTCCCATCTTAAATGTGTATCTGCCATCTCTCATCTCACTCTCCTTTCCTCTACCCCCCCCAGGCCTCTCACCTTCTCTCTCCATGTTGTTAATGTGTTCCAGTCCATCTCCCAGTGTGACAGTGAGCCTGTCATCAGGTGTGAAGCCGAACCATCCCTGAGCCACCTCCAGCACTGCTGGATCCAGCTCCACCACCTTCACCCTGGCTCCAGGTACAAAGTCCCGCAGGAACTGGGGCAGCCCTCCTCCACCCAGTCCCACCAAGAGCACTGACACTGGGACGTCTACAGAGAAGTTACAGGAGACATGACAGACAGGAGACATTTGGCTGATTCATCAGACCTGACGTGTCAAGTGACCAAACTTCCTGTAGGAAGTGTCAAACACAGACTGGTATTTGGCAGGCATATGGGCACAGGGCGACTGACTTGCAGACAACACTGGCAACCACACCTACCTTTGTTGTGTTCGGTGCCCACGCCTAGCATGGCGAGGCCAGCCACCATGACCCTGTGGTGGGCACAGCAGAGGAAGCCTTTGTCCACCTCCAGGACGCCACCTGGTGTCTGGGAGGGGGTTGTCACGAGGGGAGGGGCAGAGGGTTTGGCTTTCCTTCTGCTCTTCTTCTTCTTCTGAGACGAGGCTGCTGCTAAAGTTAAAGAGACGGTTAGCCACTGAACTCATCAAGTAATAAAAACTGGGTGTGTTTGTTCTCACCTGCTGCTGGGTCAGTGAGGCGGCTCTCTGACTGGACCAGTCCTTCGTTCCCCAGGAACACCAGTCTACGGTAGAGCTGACCATCCTCTCCTCTCACGTCCTCTACAGAGAACTGACCACTCAGATCACTGGTACCACGACTCACCACCTCCCTCCAACCCAGCTCACCTCCTACCGACAGGAACGGAACCTACAGGGGTAGGGACAGGGATGGAGAGAGGGGAAAAAGGGGGGGGGGGGGGGTAGAGAAATTAGGAAACATATTTTTCTTTTACATTTGAACCCAAAATAGAATAATCACAAATTCCCTACTTGCTGATTGGCTGGCATTCCAGGGGGGGCGAGTTCCATCACCATGGGGGAGAGCTCTGATTGGACAGCCTGCATGTTGGTATATTCCTGTTCCCTGTGCATGGCGATGACAACCAGACGTCTGAAGTTAGCGCTAGCCGCTAGTTGGCCACGCCCCTCGGCCGTGCCGTACAGCCAATCAGACTCTCTGCCCTGAGGCACTGTGGGGGTTGAGACAGGTTTAGAATGCAGTCAAGCACAAATATACCTGTTTTTCCACCCAGGATGGCCGACATACGATAAGTCCTATCCCTCACCTATGAAGATGGCAAAGTGGTTGGCACGGGGAACCTTGACACCAGGGGGGCAGTCCTGTACAGTGAGGGTGTAGCGAGGTCGCCCAGTCGGGGCGTGGCATAGGGTCAGCGAGGGGGTAGAGGTGGCATCTGTACCCGTACGGAGCCTCTGTCTCAGCATGGCGTACGCTTGGCGCTCTCTCACCACAGACAGCAGGTCTGCCACCATGGGAAGCCTCACGGGGGCCCCATCCTCCCCTTGGCACATCTCCAGGATGGGCATGGGCATTGGCTGGCGGAACTTGGTGCAAACCAATACGAAGACAGGCAGGGCGAAGGAAGAGACCTCCTGGCTCTCTGGGTCACCCAGACAATGGAGCCTCACAGCCCAGCCCACCTACATTAACATTTAGAAAACACTTATCCTGAGTGAATTGAATTAAAGTAGGTAAGACAACCATCTATCACTATCAATGCATGTAAAAGCCTTTTACCTGGATGAAGTGCTTCACAGCCAGCTTGATGACACTCTCCTGTGCCAGGGTCACACAGACGTAGCGGCCTCCCATACCCAGCACACGGCCCACCTAAAGGGTTTATTGCAGGTGAATAAACTTTAAGACATTTTACTAACAGACAAAGAGATGTATACCAGAGGTGGCAAACACTCCTGGAGTGCTACTCTGTGTGCAGAGCTGCTGGCTTTGTTAAGCCATTTTATTATCCCTGTCTAGTTCCTCCACACCAGCACACCTCAGCCAGCATCCTCTCAGCTAGAGCCCCCTCCTCCTGGGAGGCCATGGCGTCAAGTGTCCCCTTGTCCAGTGCAGCCTGGTAGCTTCCATCCTCGTAGGGCATCTGGGTGGCATCCACCGTCTGGAAGGTCAGGTCTGGGCGCTGCTTGGCATTCTTCTGGTTCATGTGATTCACCACGGTCTCACTAATGTCAATGTTGGTCAGATGTCTGTAGCCAACATCATACAGCTGCTCACTCAGCTCAGAGTTACCACAGCCCACCACCAAGACCTGAGAGAGATGCGATAAGACATGAATGACTAAGTTGCGTTGGATAAAAGTGTCTGCTAAAGGACATATAGAGAAAGGTATATCAATAAGTAACCCTGATCAAGTAGTCATTTGGATAGGAATTCAGTAGAGATAATTTCAGCAGGAGACAAATAGAGTCGGGGGGGGGGCATTTCCCTACATGAATGTCAGGTTGTCAGTGTGGTTGCTCACCTTATCCCGAGGTTTGATGTATTTGTGCAGCACACCACATAGTTTGTTGTAGTCTCCATACCATTCAAAAGCCTTCTCTCCTCTCTTCTTGAAGAAGCGTTCCCAGTACTCTGCAGAACTGAACTCCTCGGCAGTGCGAGGTAGAAGACTCATCTTTGACACTAGCTAGATATATATAATCAGCTAGCTAGCTACTTGTAAACAAACTAATGTTAGGATACTTTCGACTGGCTTTGAACAAGCTAGCTAAGATTCAGGAACTCGCATGACATAACTGTGTAAAGATAGCAATTGAAAGATTGGTAATTAGTCCAAAAACGTTATTATCAAGCTAGAAATGCATGCATTTTCAGCTCCCTATCTTCCCCACATGGCATGTTCACCCGGACATTATTCCCAGTTGTACACAACTACATTCCGATTGGATAGCGCTGAATAGGCGGAGTTCCTAGTCTAATGCCGATTTGCTGAGATTCTTGACAGAAGCCTGTCATTGGCTGATGCTGAGCCGGTTGTCTTTGCGGCCAGGCGAGTTCTGGTCCGTCGGTGATTATCTTCCGGACAACAAAAGGCTTCAACATCTCTGTCCCAACGGGGAGAATAAACTAGACGAAGTGGCAGAATGGTTCACATGAATCGATATTTTATGTAGAAAAAGCCTGCTATGAACAGTAAACGTTGCAACATGTGCTGTTTGTTAGAGGCTTTACTTAGGCTCTAGCCATGGCAGCCAACCCCTGTGAAGGAATGTAAATGACTACCGGTTAATGTGGTGGTGGTTTTAGATTACACCTGCACATATCAAATGTTTTGATATATGTTATTAGCCGCTAAAATGAGATGGAGATATATGTGTTGTACAGAGATAACATGAACTGAGTTACATAAGTTCTGCAGTCCGACTAAGTGAAAAGTCCATGCTATTATAAAATACTGCTCCTCTGTTCTCTGACCAACAGGTCATTCAGATCCTGGGGGACAAGTTTCCCTACAAACTAGTGTCCAACTATCAATGGAATGACAAAGTAAACTGTTACTGAATTACAACCTCTATTCTTACGTGTTCTTCTGGGACTAAATTACTGTTTTTCTCAGAGCCTGAATACTAAGGTGAACCAGATGAGGAGGCAGCAAAATACAGTGGGGAGAACAAGTATTTGATACACTGCCGATTTTGCAGGTTTTCCTACTTACAAAGCATGTAGAGGTCTGTAATTTTTATCATAGGTACACTTCAACTGTGAGAGACGGAATCTAAAAAATCCAGAAAATCACATTGTATGATTTTTAAATAATTAATTTGCATTTTATTGCATGAAATAAGTATATCTCCACTCATTACCTGTATTAACTGCACCTGTTTGAACTCGTTACCTGTATAAAAGACACCTGTCCACACACTCAATCAAACAGACTCCAACCTCTCCACAATGGCCAAGACCAGAGAGCTGTGTAAGGACATCAGGGATAAAATTGTAGACCTGCACAAGGCTGGGATGGACTACAGGACAATAGGCAAGCAGCAAGGCAACAACTGTTGGCGCAATTATTAGAAAATGAAAGAAGTTCAAGATGACGGTCAATCTCCCTCGGTCTGGGGCACCATGCAAGATCTCACCTCGTGGGGCATCAATGATCATGAGGAAGGTGAGGGATCAGCCCAGAACTATATAGCAGGACCTGGTCAATGACCTGAAGAGAGCTGGGACCACAGTCTCAAAGAAAACCATTAGTAACACACTACGCCGTCATGGATTAAAATCCAGTAGCGCAAGCAACGTCCCCCTGCTCAAGCCAGCGCATGTCCAGGCCCGTCTGAAGTTTGCCAATGACCATCTGGATGATCCAGAGGAGGAATGGGAGAAGGTCATGTGGTCTGATGAGACAAAAATAGAGCTTTTTGGTCTCAACTCCACTCGCCGTGTTTGGAGGAAGAAGAAGGATGAGTACAACCCCAAGAACACCATCCCAACCGTGAAGCATGGAGGTGGAAACATCATTCTTTGGGGATGCTTTTCTGCAAAGGGGACAGGACGACTGCACCGTATGAGGGGAGGATGGATGGGGCCATGTATCGCGAGATCTTGGCCAACCTCCTTCCCTCAGTAAGAGCATTGAAGATGGGTCGTGGCTGGGTCTTCCAGCATGACAACGACCCGAAACACACAGCCAGGGCAACTAAGGAGTGGCTCCGTAAGAAGCATCTAAAGGTCCTGGAGTGGCCTAGCCAGTCTCCAGACCTGAACCCAATAGAAAATCTTTGGAGGGAGCTGAAAGTCCGTATTGCCCAGCGACAGCCCCGAAACCTGAAGGATCTGGAGAAGGTCTGTATGGAGGAGTGGGCTAAAATCCCTGCTGCAGTGTGTTCAAACCTGGTCAAGAACTACAGGAAACGTATAATCTCTGTAATTGCAAACAAAGGTTTCTGTACCAAATATTAAGTTCTGCTTTTCTGATTTATCAAATACTTATGTCATGCAATAAAATGCAAATGAATTACTTAAAAATCATACAATGTGATTTTCTGGATTTTTGTTTTAGATTCCGTCACTCACAGTTGAAGAGTTCTACATGCTTTGTAAGTGGAAAAACCTGCAAAATCGGCAGTGTATCAAATACTTGTTCTCCCCACTGTAGGTGTGGCAGCTTGGACTATTATTATATTTATGGTGAAGTTATTGGCTTATTCTTACCTGTTCTTTGTCATGTGTTTTCATGGCCAGCAAAAACTCCCATCTCTTTTATTAATGGTCTGGATTCTGATAAATTCATGGTACCTACCACCTGGTCAGTCTGTGACTCTTTTCTCAGGTTGATGGCCCAGTCATAGTGGAGGACACCTGTCTGTGTTTCAGAGCACTGGGAGGCCTACCAGGACCATACATGTGAATACGCATCTATAACCTCTCTGTAGAGCCTGTGGGATCCTCTAATATGACTCACTAGTAGTATTTTCAATTAATTAACTTATTGAAAATGTATCTATTGTTTGTTTCATGTAGAAAATGTTTCCTGGATAAACTGCAGC
The DNA here is from genome assembly GCA_023634145.1 of Thymallus thymallus. Taxonomy (NCBI): domain Eukaryota; kingdom Metazoa; phylum Chordata; class Actinopteri; order Salmoniformes; family Salmonidae; genus Thymallus; species Thymallus thymallus. The sequence goes on along the minus strand of CM042393.1, from coordinate 15,078,674 downwards.
CAGAAGGTAAAGGAGGACTTATATAAGCTACATAGCTTATGAACGTATAAATGAATGAGTGCAGTTACTTAAAGTCACCAGTTATTATGCAAGCGTGTGTGAACTGTTCAGGGCCCGGTTTCCCAAAAGCATCTTAAGGCTATGTTCATCTTAGAACCATAGGGTTCTGGGCCCAGGTCTGTTTAAGATGCTGGCTGAGTTTGAGGACAAGTCGGCCTGGGCTCTGTGTACCTTTGCCTTCTGTCCAGGGAAAGAGAAACCAGTACTTCAGGGGGATAACTGAGGTCAGAATATAACACACACACACACTGAAGACCATGCTTGCTATAATATACATGTCTTTTATCTGAACTGTTTAGGGTCACATTGTAGAGCCTAGAGGCCCCAGAGACTTTGGATGGGACCCCTGTTTCCAGCCGGACGGATATGACAATACTTAAGCAGGACTTTTTTATTTGACTAGCAGCAGTCTTATGCATCACATTTGACCTGTCTTTATTTAACCACTAGGGGGCTGCAGAAGTCTATTTGTATGTTATTCCCATCTGCTTGACGGAAAATGATGATAGTGATTATTCCCAGTTTCACTGATGATTGTAAATTCTCTCTCTCTTCTCTCTCTCTCTCTCTCTCTCTCTCTCTCTCATCCCTGTAGTTATGCTGAGCTACCCAAGGAGGTGAAGAATACCGTATCCCATAGGTATCAATCTCTGGCAGCCATGTCTGAACACTTCTCCTCTCAGGATAACGGCACACCAAACAGCAAGAAGAAGAAACACAGCGTTTAACCCCCGATCTAGCATCAGATCACGTAACCATTAGAGGGATACAAAATCTGACCCTTTATCAGTGGTTGGGGCAACTTCTACCTACTCCGACTTATGTTTTTTGGGGCGGCAGTTAGCCTAGCGGTTAGAGCGTTGGGCCAGTAACCGAAAGGTTGCTGGTTCGAATACCTGAGACTACAAGGTGAAAAACCTGTCGATGTGTCCTTGAGCAAGGCACTTAACCCTAATTTGCTCCAGGGGTGCCGTACTACTATGGCTGACCCTGTAGGTAGGCTGTCATTGTAAATAAGAATTTGTTCTTAATTGACTTGCCTAGTTAAATAAAGGTTACATTATGATTCTCAGGGTATGAGCCAACCAATCAGATACAGTGCCTTCAAAAAGTATTCACACCCTTTGACTTGTGAATACTTTTTGAAGGCAGTGTATCTGAAGCACCAATATCTAAATTCAACTTTCAACGTCGCAGCGGTTTGATTGGTTGACTCATACTCTGAGAAAACCATTATGTAACCTTTATTTAACTAGGCAAGTCAGTTAAGAACAATTTCCACATTTTGTTGTGTTGCACATGGGATAAAAAAAAATATATTTTGTCAACAAACTACACAAAATATTCAAAGTGGAAGATTTTTTTTTACAAATGTTACAATTTATGAAACACAAAACACTAATATCTTAAATCGATAAGTATTCAACCCCCTGAGTCAATACAAGTTAAAATCACCTTTGGCAGCGATTACAGCTGTGAGTCTTTCTGGGTAAGAGCTTTGCACACCTGGATTGTACAATATAAAAATAAAAATAAATGTTTTTAATGTTCAAGCTCTGTCAAGATTGTTGTTGATCATTACTTGACAGCCATTTTCAAGTCTTGCCATAGATTTTTAAGCCGATTTAAGTCAAAACGGTAACTAGGCCACTCAGGAACATTAAATGTTGCCTTGGTAAGCAGATCCAGTGTATAATTTTGTTTGAGATTATTGTCCTGAAAATATGTAGAGTGGTACTGTTGTATTGGATTTTCCCCAAACAGCGCTTTGTATTCAGGACATAAAGTTAATTTCAAAGGGATATTCAATGTCAGCTTTTTTTAATATTTACCCATCTACCAATAGGTGTCCTTAGCGAGGCATTGGAAAACTTTGTGTTTCAATCTGTTTTTGAAATTCACTGCTTGGCTGAGGGACCTTACAGATCATTTTATGTGTGGGGTGCAGAGATGAGGTAGTCATTCAAAAATCATGTTAAACACAATTATTGCACACAGAGTGAGTCCATGCAACATATCAAGCACATATTTACTGAAACTTATTTAGGCTTGCCATAACAAAGGGGTTGAATACAATATCGACTTAAGACATTTCAGCTTTTAATTTGTAATTCATTTTTACAAATTTTGTGTGTAGACCAGCGACACAACATTTGAATTTGATCCATTTTAAATTCAGGCTGTAACAACCAAATGTGGAGAAAGTCAAAAGGCACTGTACCTGCTTGTCTTAAACTGAAAGAGCTCAAGATGTATTGTGTCCTTTGTCCAACCAGGAGTATATGGGTTTTAAGTACCGAGACTTTTTTCTTTTTCAAAGTGCAGACTCCAAACCAAAACTATACTCATACTGTATGTGTGATTTGTTACTGAGGCAGGTTCTGTGAGTGTGTGTGGAGTGCCCCAAGAGGAGTGTATAATATACCATAAACATTCTGCCATCCTTAGTTTTATTTCTCTTTACGGAAGGAACTCTTCTGTTTCTCGCATTTCAATTCCCCCCCCCCCCCCCCCCCTCTCCACTCTTCTCCCCTTATATGCAGCTGATGGGGAAAACATCTACACTGACACGTCAACCTCCACTAAAATGAGTCTTCAGTCAATATTGACCTGTGAAGGAATGCTCTTCATAATTGGCCTCTATGGTCTAAGACCTTCCTTCTGTGTTCACAGATCTGAAATAGCTGAATGGATGGAAGCAGTGGAGGGATAGGGCTAGTTGGTGACTGATATGGAAGGAATTCCATTTCTTTCACTTCTTATGAGAGTAAAAGGATATGCGACTGAGTGATCATCCTCCTAGAATCTAGAAGTCATTGATTTTTTCAGATAACTTAATTATTTACAATAGATAACCTTTATTAGACCTTGGTATGAATTTGTACACAATATACTTAATATAGAGGAGTACAATGCACAGGGACATGCAATATTTTAATACATGCTGAGCTAGAGAGCAGCAAGTTTGTCTCTGAACATGTTTCCTACTGGGGGAGAAAGGCACTATGTACAGGACAGATGGGTCAGATTGAGCTTTATACACAGTACACACATTAGACCTTGTATGATCACTGATGTTTGAGACCAGTAGACTTGCTAATGTTGGCTTTGCCCCCAATCCCCTTCTCAAAACTATACACTACTCTGATGACCAAACAGTAGACACATAATTATTCTATAAACATAGTTTTGGACCGTGCCATTGCAAATGCCTTCCCACAGAAACAAGATACCTGCAGGGGGTTCCATTCATTATGTAATTCAGGTTGGTAATTTGCTAGAAAAATCTTAAATCTCAATCACTATTGGCCAGTTATGGTAACTACTAGGCCTATGCATTGATGAAGGTGGTGAATAATACTAACAACTTACTACCACACTAGCTGCTCTAAAGCTGTCTGTCCTTGAAGGTCAGACAAGAGAAAGTCTTTGGTTTGTATGAAGAGGCCTCCTCAGCTCTTCTACTGGCGGCCCAGCCTGACGTCGTAGGACACGATGTGGAAGTTGTCCCAGGCGAAGAGCTTCCTCTGGGCATGGTTGTAGTCCACCATGCTGTTGTAGCGGTACTTATTCCTGAAGGGTAGAGCCACCTCCTTCCCCTGGCCTGTAGCTGTGTCGAACATAAAGTTGATGGTGGTGTTTGGAGCCGAGTAGCTGGCCACTGTATACAGACGACCACAGATGACGAAGGCGTTAGCCACGCTGGTCTTCCTGATGCTGGTCTCCCAGCTCCTCTTCACCGCCAGGCTGTGTGGGTCCAGCTGGGACACCACTATGGCTCCTTTAGCCTTGTTGGTGCTGTAGACAGCCCACAGGCCCTGCTCGTCCACCTCCAGGTCCACATCGGTGTAGCCACCCCAGGAATAGGGGAACTGGCCGTGGAAGCCGGCGTGGGGCAGGTCTCGGCGGGCGGCGATGCTCTCAGATGCCAGGTCGTACTTCAGCAGGGTGCGGCTGCGGCGGCGCTGGTAGTACAGAGAGCCACGGTACAGAGTCGCTCCTGTACTCTCCACTGGCTCAGGCAACAGCAACACCTTGTTATAAATAATGATAATACAGTCTGGTCAATGGTCACACTTTACATTATACATCAATATGTTATCATGGTTAAGGTAAGGGTTGGTTAGGGGGAAGGTAATCTGATCCTAGATCTGTGGTTAAGGTTAGCCTCTAGGACTATCCCATGCCAGTCAGTCAGTCACCCACCTTGGAAGGGAAGCCTTTAGAGAGCTGATCCATGTCTTCATAACCAAAAAGCTGTCTGACCTCTGACCCCACTGTGTCTATGCGCCACACCATCTTCCCTCCATAGGGTGCCACAGCTTCTGGATCCTGCATCCACACCCCGTATTTACCAGCTATACTGTCAGCCTTACGATGGGATACTGGCACACCTATTGATATCAACTCCCCACAGCCTGAGAGAGGGGGAGGGGGGGCAGTTAGAGGGACAGAGTTGTTAGAAGTGTCAGGGTTAAGGACACTATTTGACTATTGAGATGCACCCTGTAAGAGAGAACTTTTGTGAGTGTAATGTTTACTGTTCATTCTTTATTGTTTATTTAACTTTTGTTCATTATCTATTTCACTTGCTTTGGCAATATAAACATATGTTTCCCATGCCAATAAATCCCTTAAATTGAATTGAATTGAGTGAGAGTGAGAGAGCGAGAGAGAGAGAGAGAGAGAGAGAGAGAGAGAGAGAGAGAGAGAGAGAGAGAGAGAGAGAGAGAGAGACAGAGAGAGAGAGACAGAGTGAGTGAGAGAGAGAGACAGAGTGAGAGACAGAGTGAGTGTGAGAGTATAAATCATGTTGTTGGATAGGGGGATGGAGGGAAGAAGTCATGGCTATGAGAGATGATCATTTGATATTAGAGACAGAGTGTAGGTCTACAGCATGTTGGTTTGACATACACTATGAGCATTGGCGGTTCTAGCTTGTATGTCGCCCTGGGCGAAATCAGGAATCCTGCACCACTTCAAGTCTCTCACTGCTGTATATTTACCATTTCCCGTAATACCTTTAGGATATTCAAGACAGAATGGTGTGTGTGAGGCCGGGGGCATGTTTATTTTGTTGACGTTTCAGTCTACAAAACTGGTAAACGTGTGTGATGGAGATAATCTTATCACTCAGTGTGTTCAGAGAGCTTCAATGGATCTCGCTCCATGTCAGCCACTAAATATACAAACACATGCAGTCTCTCATAATCTGGTGTTGGTATTTTCCCTGATACTTGCCCTGGTATTCTGTGGGTCAGCTGTACAGGGGGGGGGGGGTCTGTTGGGACTGCGTCGGGTTAATTAACTATTTGATACTCCAGGTGTGTGTTGTGTTCAGGACAGCTGTGTGTTCAGGTGTGTATCTCACCTGTGCTGTCCTCTGGGCCCTCAGGACTAGGAACAGGAATCTCAGTCACCTCAGCCTTCAACTCCTGGAACCCTGGATTACCACCATACTGCCATGCTGGGTCTGGAGTGGGGGGGTGGGGGTTTATTATTGGACAATACTAAACGATTGTCCAATAATGATCGTCTTTGATTGCGATTTGGGGGGACCTAGTCCATCAATTACATTTGCAGAATGTTGGTGTGCTAATAATCCCAGGATTCTGTACAAATGGAAACACCCTCAGCATTCATCCATAACTGAGGAGGTCACCAACAAGGAGTTACAATGGAACTCTACGACATTGGCTATGCTGGCCCGAACAAGCCTTGGACCATTGTCCTGGCACATCATGGCTACATTTACAGAGGACAAATAAGTAGTTCTGGAAGTGCACCAGTTATGATCATTATCAGTACAAGTGCAAAGGTCGCATCACCCTCACTGCTGGGCGTATCACCAAGATAGCGGGAGAACACAACCATACCAAGTACGGATCGGAGATTGTAGAGGATTGGCTGGTTTTGAAGGAGGAACTGGAGACCCAGACGTGTGAATACCTGTTCGGCGGTTGTGTTTTTTTTTTCTGAGTAAACCCTGGCCTTTTGAACAGGAGGACCTATTGAACAACCATGCGCCCCCTGTACCAACCCTCTCCGACCTGCTCATCCCAGAGAGCTACCGTGGCATGGCTGATGGAGAGATATTCCTCCAGCATGACAGTGGACCAGGACCAGAAAGGTTTCTAATCTTCACAACAACATGCAATCTGGATTTCCTGTGCCAGTCCCCATCCTTTGTTTCAGCAGTTGTTCACCATTTCAGGGCTGCGACAGTCAACCGTGATTCCAGCAGCCTATTTTTTACTGCCCTATAAGTATGAGGTAAGCATCAACAATTAGCATACTATACTATGGAGGGTTCATAAAACATATTTTTTACAGCGATGTTAAGTTGAACATGCAATTAATCTTATGCCAATATATTTCATATTTTTAGGCTATATACACTCTTGTGTTGGAGGCACTGAGGAGCCTGAGATGAAACCAGACTCCATCATGACTGACTTAGCACCAGTAGCTGTGAAGGCCTTGAAGATGTTATTTCAAGAGGTACACATTTGGGGTTCCTTCTTCCATCTGAGCCAGAACTTTTGGCGATATATGGAAGATGCATTTATCCCGAGCCATGACGAGCTGGTATCAAGGTACCGCAGTGACCCCAACTTCGCCCTCCACCTCACAATGCTCCCTGCACTTGCATCTCTGATGTGGAGAGATGCTATGAGGAGCTGGAGGAGCTGATATTAACCACATACTCTGAGGGCCGGGAGTTGCACGATGTTGTGTTGCACTTTGAGTACAGATTCATTAGGCCCTGGATATCATCTCGAGGAGAAGTCACCAGAAGTGCTCCGGCATTTGCCATAGGTACGTTTTCTTAAAACAGTAGGCCTACAGACCTAATATTTATTATTATGGCAGTATTAAAGCATTACACAGTGTCTAATGTCTCTATGTATATTTCAGAAATGTGGAACTACTACGATGCTGTCAAGCAGCACAGAGATATGTCAAAATGTTTTTCACAGAATTTCAATGAATTTACTTTTGTGCCCAGTGGTAAGGGACTTAAGGACTAGCATCAGGCATTCAGGAAGCTTCAACTGGAGCAGTACTTCGCTGGCAACCTACCATCACCAGAGAGCGTCTGCACTAGCCTGGAGAAGGTAAAGCAGCTTGTGGGGTACTACCACAATCTACACCTGATGGATTACCTGCGACACATTGCTGACACATTCCAGCTGCAGGTGTGATGACTGCATCAAACCAACACTCATTAAAAGACTGAGCATCTCCTGGCACATCTGTCCATGACACTGAACTGGACACTGTCTTCATGGTCTACATTTATTTGAGGTCCTATTTTTTTTACTTTTTAATTAGGCTATATTAATTCTGTTCAAATAAGATATGTACACGAACATGTAGACACACGCTCAGTCGTATTACAGAAGACGCCACACCTTTAAGGCTGCCAGTGTCCCATTGTCTTCCAGGTCTTGAAACCAGGTGAGAGAAAACACCAGCACCTGCAAACACTGGATTTAGTTTCACACACAATGAGTGGCCAACATCAGCCACCCATGGGGTATCTCTGTGTGTGTAATGGGAGGGGGGTCTCTGGCAGCACTACTGACAGCAGGGAATGTAAGAGGAGGAAAAACACACTCCTGAGTGGATTCCCAGCTACTGTGGAGTCTTCCGGACTGTTGGACACGTGCGTGTGTATGTGTGTGTGTTCATATGTTTTGGTGTTTCAGTCTGGGGGTCTTGATGTTCTGCCGGATTTGCCCTGATATCCATCACACATGACACACACACACACACCCTGACCTGCTGCCACAGATAGCGATTCCTCATACCAGTTCAGTTCAACTGGAACAATGCCAAACACCCCCCCCAAGCCTCACCCATCACTGCCCATCCCCTCTGCTCCATACCTTCTCCTGCTCCCTTCAGCTGGTCCTGTAAAGCTGAGCTCTATCAGCCGAGGTCAGCCGGGGATTTATGTTGGGTTTGTTGAGCAGATGGCTGTTAATACCAGGAACCCACCCGCAAGGACCCCTTTACCATACCTCAACACATATGCACACACTTCCACAGCAATTGCATTGTTTCCCCTAGGATTTTATTCGCCTGACTTTTTAAAAATGTAATTATGTTCACACCATCTGAAATGTAACTGAAATGCTCATATAGGGCTGCTCTGGGATAATGGGATAGGGAGGGGTAATGTAGGAGGAAGTTCAGGGAAGGACCATCATTGAGAAGCTTCCCTCATTCCCTCTGCTCTTTAAAACAGATAGCTGAGAAACCTGACCCTACTTCTGCATCTTTGCTTGTGTTGCCCAAACACAGATACACACACACACACACACACCCATCCATACGCACACACAGGTCTGTGGCATCCTCTATGTTACAGGAAAGGGTCTGCATCACATTTTTACCAGTTAACTCAGAATCTCCTGACTCACTATAAAACCACAAGACACTTGATCTGCAGCAAAAATAGGTCTCCTAGAGGAATGGAGAACACTTGCGTTACAAAACAGTCTGTCTATGACGCTTGCACCACTTAACCTAGTAGAAGAGAGAGCAGACAGAGAATATAGTTACTCACCTCTGGCCGGTCGCAGACCACTGTCCTGTAGTGGGACGTTGGGTGGCACCAGAGGGGGTTGTGGGTAGCAGGGTCTGCTTTTCAGTCTCTCTGTCTCTCTCTTCATCTCCTCCATCCTCCTCTGAAGCCCCTCCACATCTCTCTCCAGATGATCCTTCTCTCCCTGCAGCAGGATCTTCTCTCCCATAGCCTGGGTCAGAGCCTCCTGGAGACCAGACTGAGACTGAGACTGGGACCCAGCCCCAGGACCCCCTATCTCTCCAGTCAGCCTGGCCACCAATACCTCCAGCAGGCTGAGTCTAGCCTTGAGCCCCTCCATCTCTGGTCCTCCAGAGACTGTAGGGGAGCAGCTCGTCTCGCTGGGGCTGGGCACGGTGAAGGAGTACTGGCAGCGCCCGCCGCGGTCGTTCCCCCTCCAGAGAATGGCATGGTCCTGCCCCTCACTGCACCCCAGCAGACAGAGCACACACACACTAAGCAGCAGCCACATGGTGGATACAAACAGCTACACACACAGACTAGATGTGGTTCTTCTGCTCTCTCACGCTCTCTGTCTCTTCAGAGTTCCGCTTCCACCACTCTGTGTTTCAGCCTTTCTTTCTCTTTCTCTAGCTGTGGTAATTACCCCTTCTATCTCTTCACCTAGTTCTGGTCCAATTGTCCTCCTTGTCCTTGTTTCTTGTTCTTCTTTATCTTCCTTTATTTCCCCAATGTGTTATAGCATATTAGTGTTCTTATTCTCTGATTAGGCTGTCTGTTTTCTTGCTGCCTGTCTGTCTCTCTTCTCTCTGTTCTGGTCTGTTTGTTTCTCAGGTCAGGGTCCCCAGGTCTCTGAATCCCTCTCAACAGCTCAGGGATATTTATACAATCTGGGAAGGAGAGAGAGGAAATATAGGAGGTGAGCAGGGAGAGAGGGAGAAGACAGAAAAGGCGGGAGAGATGGGAGGGGTGAGATACTATGTGTTTTGGGGATTGTGTCCCTAGGACTGTTTGTGTGTTTGCACGTGCATGCTGGTGTATGCATGCATGCGTGGGTGTGCGTGTGCACATGCAAAGAGGGTAAGCAAGGAGGGATACAGGCTTGCTCTCACTTTCCCTTAGTCCTTTTGAAATCTCTTGATGTTTCTATATCCACTAGCACTCTCTGCCAGCTATGACAGGGCTGGGCTATCTGGAGCTATGTGTGGTGTTTGATCCAGGGGGATAGGGGGGTATGGCAGGGGATTCTCCACAGGGATGGGAGGGGTAGCTGGGCCTTGGGGGATTGAGTTACCATCCAATAAAGACAGAGAACCCTAGCATGGTGCCAAAATGCGATGCAAGCAGACAATTGTTTTTTTCATGATAGAGACTGATCACTACAGGACTCCTGACCCATGCTGTCCGGATTCCAACCGCAAGTAGGAAGGGCTAGAGTTATGAGTCTTGATTACTTGTGTGTGCCCATGTGTGTGCACGTGCATGAGTGTGTCTGTGTGTTCACCAGGTGCTTTTCCACTCAGCCACCAGATTTAAATGTGTAGTTTAATATAACATGAGCCACAAGCCAAAACACCACACCTGCTCTAGACCTTTTTATCTCTCTCTCACCCATACTCTCTCCCTCCTTCTCTATCTCCCTCTCCCTGTAACAGACACGCCCACCAGACTGAACTCTCTCTCTCCCTCCTCACCCTCATGTGATGCATTGTTTTATGATCCCATGTTTATTTTCAGAGAGGGATGAAAGAGCAGCATGTTTACTCTCTGAAACAGAGCCCAGAGCCCAGGGCGTCGAAAGGGGAGAGAGGGAGAGGGGAAGAGTAGTGGAGTGTGGGAGAGATGGGGCCAAAGGTTAGAATGTTGAGAAGTTAAGAATGGCAATGAGTGGGAGAGGATTAGAGGGTCGAGAGGACAACAAATTGAGCTAGAACCCACACATACATACATGCACACACACACCCTGGAGGAGTCTGAGAAATGGTGTCAGGGGTCATATAGCTCAATTGGTACATCAGTCAGGAAGGCTGGCGTTGAAATACTCTCCTCCACAAAACTCTCTCTCTCGGGCAGGTTGGTACAGGACAGCTTTGTTTCTAATGGCAGGATGTTTGTTTGCCTCAACCACACCTCTGATTGGAGGGCAGAGGTACCTGGCAGTAACACAACCCCTGATTGGTCAGGAGATTGGTGGGGTATGTATTTCATTCGCTAGATGGATTTGGTATGTGTTTCATTAAGGAAGCCAGTGATTTGGGGTCCGTGTTTTTAGCCTGGGCACGTCTTTCCAGAACCCATTTCAAAGGGGCAAGGGGGAGAGAAAGAATGTAGGGAGCAGTTAAACCACAAACAGCTCCTTTGCTCATCTGTGCAAGTCCTGGCTGGTGATTCCTCCATGTTGTCACCCTACTGAATATGTATGCAGTACTGCTGCAGTAGCCAACAGCAGGAGTAGTGAGTATCGAGTACAGACTGGTTGTTGAGATGCCGATTTATTCTCTACTACTTCCTCCAGGTAACAACATCCATCTCCCTCCTCCCACTGTCTGCCCCCTTCCTTCTGTATCTGGTAGTGTGTGTTTGTGTGATTCCCCAGTCCCTCAATAGGCTCATCCTGTAGTGAAAAACAGGAGGTTGTCAGATCAGAGTCCTACCCAGCTACTATGTCTCATATGTCTCTCTCTTTACCGGTATGACTGCTGCTATGTCTGGAATATGACATCATCCAGCCCCAACTGGACCAAAACACACTGTCCTGCCAAGGCGTGTGTGTGTTGGTAACCCATAACAAGAATTGCTCTCTCTGAAGAGGAATTAAGAAGATGAAGAGTCTGTGAGGGTCGTCATCTATACAACGACTGTATGTACAACTTTCCACTCTGTTATTGTCTCTACATTTACAAGTGCGTGCCAGGTACAGTAGTTAAAGTAGCAGTGAGATGAGAGGAGCAGCAGGGACACTATTATAACAGTAAGTCAGTCTGGGTTTTAACCCCAGGGACTTAGTTCTGCCCATTAAATCAGAGGGCTTTGAAAGCCTCTAATAAAAAGGGCCGATAATGAGAAATGTGAGAGAGGAATACCAGCAGCACTGTCTCCACGCATACAAGGCCTCTGACATGCCAGCCCAAAGTGGCAGGTTGGCACACAAACCACCCCTCTGTCCCAACGATCAACTCTTTCTATCCTCCTCCCATCCCTCTCCTCCCATCCTCTTAACCGTGTCACATCAACAAGACCAAACCAGTCCATTCCAGTTGAATCCAGATATCCTTTAAAATTATTTTATTAGCTCAGAGAAACATTACAGTATTTCACAGTTTGTCAATGCACTGCCAGAGTATAGTACAAATCAATATTCACACCTCAAATAAATTACATTAAAAAAACAAAGAAACTAATATGTAGGGGTTATTGTATCGTACAGATATGCAAGACACTGTGTTGTCACACTAGGCAGTGTTACACCCCAGTCTATGTGTGTGTTTCACAGCCCATAGGGTCATTGTAACTCATAAACCAGCACTCTTCCAGACACATAACAATACCAACTAATATCATTCAATTAAAAAAATTATTATGCCACCCAAGTCCCAACCTCCCCAGAATTTACAGGTCACCCAAATCACACGCGCGCACGCGCACACACACACGAAATAGCAGTGGTACTAGACAGCTCTATCCTCCAGCAGATGGAATGAACAGTGTTTGTCCCTTAGCTCCTCAGGGTTAATGGGAATAGCAGCAGACATTAATAAGCTTCACGTTGACCTTCCAGCAGAACTCAATAATACAACAGAAAAAATGTACATCATACACAATAGAATTCAATTATCTGGAGAGAGACAGCTACCCTAGCTTTACCAACAGGAAATTAGATGAAGTGGCCAAGCAGTACCACAGGGAATGGGGATACCTAGTCAGTTGCACAACTCAATGCGTCTTCCGCATTTAACCCAACCCCTGCACTGTGTCCCAATTAGGCTTGGGCATTCATTTTTTTTCATTTAACCTTTATTTAACTAGGCAAGTCAGTTAAGAAAAAAATCTTATTTACAATGACTGCCTACCTACAGGGTCAGCCCCTGGAGCAAATGAGGGTTAAGTGCCTTGCTCAAGGACACAGACAAGTTTTTCACTTTGTCGGCTCGGGTATTCGAAGCAGCAACCTTTCGGTTACTGGTCCAATGCTCTAACCGCTAGGCTACCTGCCACCAAGTGGTTAACTTCTTCCAAAATAAAGCTTTACTTAATAACAGCAGAAAATCCCTTCCAGGGTCAAGAGCCTTGCTGTCTAATATTTGTTTTGTGCAAGCAGCAAACTGTGAGTAGCATTATTTTGTTACTTGTAGAACTTTAGTATTTAGTTAGCATTCTATATGGGTTTTTACATGTACTTGTTAGCATTGCTAACCTTCGGATTACAGAGGCAGAGTGGGGTTTGAAAATAGCGTTCCTTGTGTTCAGTGCCGGTATTACCGAATATCCTGGTATGGCACAAGGTTGGTATTAAGGTATGATCATCTGGATACCGCCCAAGCCTAGTCTCAATACTCAACACGGGCTTCCTCTCACTGACTAGAACCTATCCTACTAGTGTCAGATCTAGCTGGGTGTAGAAAAGGAATGGAGACAAGTAAAGGAGGCCACTGTAGAGTATTGAGATACAGCCATTGCCTTATTTTCAGTTCTGTCTTGAAAGCATTTTAAACATGTGAGATGGGATGAGGTGGTGGTAGTGGGGGTTACATTCAAATATTTTGGTGTGGTACGTCCTGTATAACATGTTTCTAAGCTGTTGATAGACTGCTGCAGACAGATTGGCTGAAAGTAATAATAAGTCTGATTATAAATAACACATTTGACTATAATAATAATAATAAGTCTGACTACAGTATATGATATGAAACGTAACCATACTGGCAGTGGTCACCAACAGGGCGATCGTGATCGACTGGTCGATCTTCGAGGCATTCCTAGTCGATCACCAACATTTCTGTAGAAAAGCCAACGATAAAGGCAAAAAGGCTTGCGCTCCTTCCCCCCCCCCCCGTGTTTTGCGCTGTTAGTGGTAGATGCATTTGATTCAGAAGCCCTGTGCACCGAGTAGGCAAAGTATTCCCAGTTTGAACCATTTAATTTGTCTGAAAAGACTAACTCTGCCTTCCTGGAGGACCGGGAGATCTGTAGATAAATCGAGTGCACCTACTGCGCTGGCAATCAGATAGCTCAAATCACTGTTTAAACTAGCCTACGTGAGATTTCATAACTTTTAAAACCATAACCAGAGCGAGACTGTCAAAGAATACAGCAAAGAGCTGCTGTTTTTATGAGTGTCTATATTTTATTCAGCACTGTTTCACTTTCTTTGGTCATAGGAACAACATGAATTTGTGCCTGAGGCAGATGCAGTGCAATTTGAGTTTCACCATCAGTTGAAAGATTGTGTCCCATCTCTCTGGTTAGTCTCACCTGAGGAAAGAGAGAGCAGGGACCGTGAGAGGTGGACCCTCTGCTGCTCTCTCCCTCCCTCCGTTGAGACTAATACAGTGTTCAAAAGAACTGAAATCTCCGACTTCAGTGCATTCAAGACAACTGGGAACACGGAAAAAAAATGTATCCGACTGGGGATCGGTCATCCAACTCAGTAACTCTGGCACCTTTCTAGAGCTCAGACTTTCCGACCTGAAATTTGTAAATATAATAAGGTCTGAGAAGAACAATATTGTCAGGCCAGGCATATAGCCAATATGCTTTGATAATGTATTAGGCCTACTGCGCAAACCTAATTAATACAGAATGGTTAGGTTAATGTTACATTTTTTAAGTAATGCTAAAAAAAAAATCTGAGTGGTAGATCTCGACTTGCTTTTTGACTGCATAAGTGATCTTGACTCAGAAAAGGTTGGTGACCACTGGACTAGCTGATATGTACTGAATGGAGTTCTCCTTACGTTTGATAAGGGGGATGACACAGGCAGCATCTCAAATGAAACCCTTCTCCCTAAATAAGGTGTCATTTGGGATGCGAACCCAACCCCTATGTAATAATACCTGTGTCACCCTTGGCCTGGACTCACAGAGTAGGATGAAGTGGTCCCTAGTAGACACTGATCTTAGGTCAGTTTTGTGTTTTCCATCCTAATAGTAAAGGTTAGCATTAGGAGAGGTTGAGCTGATCCTAGATCTGTAGTTATGGGCAACTTCTACCCAGAGCCACACAGGCTGGCACAGCAGGGGTCTGGGAGGTGCCCCCAACTGGTCTGGAGGACTGTGTGCAGGAGAATGGGAGGAAGAGGATAAGGAGATATTCTTCCTCCTCCTGGCGAGACACTAGCGATACCGCAATATAACTGGAACTAAGAGAGAAAGAGAGTTAAGTGTTTATTTAGTGCTATACGTTGAATCAGTGTCATAATATTCTTGATCAATACAATATGTGTTGTTCAGGCTGAAACTCACTGATGATGATAAGCAGCAGAACAACCACCACCAGAGCAATGATGGCCTTCATCTGCGGAAGACAGAAACAAGCATTAGTTAGTTAGTTAGTTAGGTAGGTAGGTAGGTAGGTAGGTAGGTAGGTAGGTAGGTAGGTAGGTAGGTAGGTAGGTAGGTAGGTAGGTAGGTAGGTAGGTAGGTTTGTAGGTGGGTAGGTGGGTAGGTGGGTAGGTGGGTGGGTGGGTGGGTGGGTGGGTGGGTGGGTGGGTGGGTGGGTGTTTGGGTGTTTAGGTTATTGATCCCTGAGGGAAAATGTATTTGTCAAGCAGCTACAACAAAAACACAGGGCAGGTGCAGAACGAAAATACACAAAAGACAGATACACGATACATGATACATAGAGCGGCAGTATGAAAAAGTATAGAAATACAAGAAGTCTGGAGTGCAAAAAAGCTATAAAAAGACATTGCATAGTATGGGTGGATGGCTGAATATGTACACTATACATTGGTGAATACAGACACACGCACAAACATTAACTCACCTTCATATCTTTCCACCACATCCTCCTGTGCAGCTGCTTAGCTCGGCTGCTAAAGGCTGACGCGTTGTCTGATAGGCTCTCTGGAAGGTCGCATACCACAGGACACACACACGTGCAGGGAGAGAAGATGGGGACAGACAAGGAAGATTGGGACAGGGAAATGTGTAAACAGCATGTCATAGGAGCTGTCTGTGTTGTATTCTCTGTTTCTATGACTAAGAACTACCTCACCTCTCACTTACTCAGATTCAAATCAAAACGTTGGTATGATAGGGGCAACCTAATGTTGCCAAAGCAAAACACACCACTTGTTCCTTCTGCCTCTCCATGTCTACATACAGTACCAGTCAAACATTTGGACACCTACTCATTCAAGGGTTTTTCTTAATTTTCACTATGTTCTACATTGTAGAATAAAAGTGAAGACATCAAAACTATGAAATACACATATGGAATCATGTAGTAACCAAAAAAGTGTTAAACAAATTCAAAATATATTGAGATTCTTCAAAGTAACCACCCTTTGCCTTGATGACAGCTTTGCACACATTTGGCATTCTCTAAACCAGCTTCATGAGGTAGTCACCTGGAATGCATTTCAATTAACAAGTTCATTTGTGGAATTTATTTCCTTCTAAATGCGTTTGAGCCAATCAGTTGTGATTAGCCCTATTTGGTAAAAGACCAAGTCCATATTATGGCAAGAACAGCTCAAATAAGCAAAGAGAAACAACAGTCCATCATTACTTTAAGACATAAAAGTCAGTCAATCAGGAACTTTGAACCATTCTTCAAGTGCAGTCGCAAAAACCATCAAGCGCTATGATGAAACTGGCTCTCATGAGGACCACCACAGGAAAGGAAGACCCAGAGTTACCTCTGCTGCAGAGGATAAGTTAGAGTTAGCAGCCTCAGAAATTGCAGCCCAAATAAATACTTCACAGAGTTCAAGTAACAGACACATCTCAACAGTTCAGAGGAGACTGTGTGTATCAGGCCTTCGTGGTCGAATTGCTACAAAGAAACCACTACTGAAGGACACCAATAAGAAGAAGAGACTTGCTTGGGCCAAGAAACACGAGCAATGGACATTAGACCGATGTAAGTCTGTCCTTTGGTCGGATTTGAGATTTTGGGTTCCAACCGCTGTGTCTTTGTGAGACACAGAGTAGGTGAATGGATGATCTCTTTAACATAAATTACTCATTTTTAGGATCTTCAGTGAGCTCCAAAAGTATTGGGGCAGTGACAAATGTGTTGTTATTTTGGCTCTGTACTCCAGCACTTTGCATTTGAAATGATACAAAGACTATAAAGGTTAAAGTGCAAACTTGTGACTCTAAAAACTTGTTGGCCACATTTGCTGTTTGTTTTGGTTGTGTTTCAGATAATTTTGTGCCCAATAGAAATGAATGCTAAATAATGTATTGTGTCCTTTTGGAGTCACTTTTATTGTAAATAAGAATATATGTTTCTAAACACTTCTACATTGATGTGGATGCTACCATGATTATGGATAGTCCTGAATTAATTGTGAATAATGATGAATGAGAAAGCTCTACAAAGTTGTTGGATGCCGTAACAGACGCACAAATATCATACCCTCAAGACATGTTAACCTCTCACCACTACAATAACAGGGGAGGTTAGCATTTTTGGGGCGGTATGATATTTGTGCGTCTGTTACGGCATCCAACAACTTTGTAGAGCCACAAGCTTGATGTAATCATTGCGTGCTAGGAATATGGGACCAAATACTCAAATGTTGACTACTTTAATACACTTACAGTTGAAGTCGGAAGTTTATATACACTTAGGTTGAAGTCATTAAAACTAATTTTTCAAACACTCCACAGATTTCATGTTAACAAACTATAGTTTTGGCAAGTCGGTTAGGACATCTACTTTGTGCATGACACACAAAGTAGATTCTTCCAACAATTGTTTACAGACAGATTATTTCACTTATAATTCACTATATCACAATTCCAGTGGATCAGAAGTTTACATACACTAAGTTGACTGTGCTTTTAAACAGCTTGGAAAATTCCAGAAAATGATGTCATGGCTTTAGAAGCTTCTGATGGGCTAATTGACATAATTTGAGTCAATTGGAGGTGCACCTGTGGATGTATTTCAAGGCCTACCTTCAAGCTCAGTGCCTCTTTGCTCAATCATCATGGGAAAATCAAAATCAAATTAGCCAAGACCTAAAAAAAAATTGTAGACCTCCACAAGTCTGGTTCATTCTTGGG
Source organism: Thymallus thymallus (assembly GCA_023634145.1). Lineage (NCBI taxonomy): Eukaryota > Metazoa > Chordata > Actinopteri > Salmoniformes > Salmonidae > Thymallus > Thymallus thymallus. The sequence goes on along the minus strand of CM042393.1, from coordinate 15,060,820 downwards.
AGCAATTTCCAAACACCTGAAGGTACCACGTTCATCTGTACAAACAATAGTACGGAAGTACAAACACCATGGGACCACGCAGCCGTCATACCGCTCAGGAAGGAGACATGTTCTGTCTCCTAGAGATTAAGGTACTTTGGTGCGAAAAGTGCAAATCAATCCCAGAACAACAGCAAAGGACCTTGAGAAGATGCTGGAGGAAACAGGTACAGAAGTATCTATATCCACAGTAAAACGAGTCCTATATCGACATAACCTGAAAGGCCTCTCAGCAAGGAAGAAGCCACTATTATTGGAGTGGCCATCAGAAAGCCCTGACCTCAATCCTATAGAAAATTTGTGGGCAGAACTGAAAAAGCGTGTGCGAACAAGGAGGCCTACAAACATGACTCAGTTACACTAGTTCTGTCAGGAGGAATTCACCCAACTTATTGTGGGAAGCTTTTGGAAGGCTACCCGAAACGTTTAACAATTTAAAGGCAATGCTACCAAATACTAATTGAGTGTATGTAAACTTCTGACCCACTTGGAATGTGATGAAAGAAATAAAAGCTTAAATAAATAATTATCTCTACTATTATTCTGACATTTCACATTCTTAAAATAAAGTGGTGATCCTAACTGACCTAAGACAGGGAATCTTTACTAGGATTAAATGTCAGGAATTGTGAAAAACTGAGTTTAAATGTATTTGGCTAAGGTGTATGTAAACTTCCGACTTCAACTGTAAGTGAATTTGTCCAAATACTTTTGGTCCCCTAAAATGGGGGGACTATGTACAAAAAGTATTTGGACGTTAAACCTCTTAGTCATTGTATCATTCAATCCAAAGTGCTGGAGTAGAGCAAAACAACAACAAATGTGACACTGTCCCAATACTTTGAGTTCACTGTATATGCAGAGTTTGGCGTTTTGCTCGTCCAGTCTCCTTGAGATTTTGCAATTCTGACACACACAATGTTAAGCCCAAGGCCACACAAAACGTGGTGTGTGTGTGTTCTGTATGTCATCGCCCCATTTGGCTCTGATCCATGATAACCAGAGAAGAGCAGTCAGGAGTGAGAGTTAGCCTTGTCATATCTCCACCCCATTCAAATTCCGGAGTGACTGAGTGGAATTCTCAGTGGGAAAAGAGCTCCTGTAGAGGATAACTAATGGACCTGTCAGAATTCCAGGTAATCTCTAACAGGAATGTTCACTTGCTTGTACAAACTTCTGGCAGGGTACACTCGTAGGATCACATATGCAGTCTTCCCCTTCCTATCTGAACTGTTTATGTAAGACAGGAGTCTAGTGTTTTTATGTTATTCTCTGTACATATTATTTTACAGATATTAACTTGATCTGAATAGGACTTGAGTCTCACCTGACTTGTCCTGCAGGTCCTCTAGTCTCTCTCCCCTGTCGATCACCTTGGAGATGTTCTCCTGCATCACATCGATTACCTCATCAACCTGCGACTGCACTCTGAGGAGAGAAACAAACACATGAATGTCAACACACAAAAATAACGTGCTGTGAACAGTGTTGAAGGTGGAAGAGTTCGCTGGTACGGGTGTTTTTATTTTATTTACATTCACAGGCCCAAACACACAGGCTTGTTCAACTAGACAGACAGACAGACAGACAGACAGACAGACAGACAGACAGACAGACAGACAGACAGACAGACAGACAGACAGACAGACAGACAGACAGACAGACAGACAGACAGACGATACATGATACATAGAGCGGCAGTATGAAAAGGTATAGAAATACAAGAAGTCTGGAGTGCATAAAAGCTATAAAAGACATTGCATAGTATGGGTAAAGGCAGAGAAAGCTTGTTGGACACTAAGAAAGCTTTGTTGTAGAGCATTTAACAAAATCCGGGGAGGGGCCAGCTGAGTATAAGACTATATCATCTGCATATAAATGGATGAGAGAGCTTCCTACTGCCTGAGCTATTTTGTTGATGTAAATTGAGATGAGCGTGGGGCATAGTATCGAGCCTTGGGGTACTCCTTTGGTGACAGGCAGTGGCTGAGACAGCAGATGTTCGTACTTTACACAACGCACTCTTTGAGAGAGGTAGTTAGCAAACCAGGCCAAAGACCCCCTCAGAGACACCAATACTCCTTAGCCGACCCACAAGAATGGAATGGTGTACTGTATTAAAAGCTTTGGCAGAGTCAATAAAAATAGCAGCAACACATTGCTTAGAATCACAGGGACATTTAAAGTTGCAGTGACACCTCCATAAGCTGAGCGGAAACCAGATTGCATACCAGAGAGAATACTATAGACATCAAGAAAGCCAGTCAGTTGATTATTGACACGTTTTTACACCACCTTTAATAAACAGGGCAAGATAGAAATAGGCCTATAACAGTTAGGATCAGCTTGATCTCCCCCTTTAAAATAAAGGACGCACAGTGTCTGCCTTCCAATCCCTGAGAACCTCCCCAGAGAGGAGAGACAGGTTAAATAGGCAAGAGATAGGCTCAGCGATGATAAACCAGAGTAAAATTCCCGACGATTAGTATTACCGTTTCAAACTTGAATTATAATTAAAACCGTGTTTGATTACCGCAGTGTGAAAAACTCACAGTAAATACTGTCCAGCATCAACCAAAGTTAACAGTGACGGAGGCGCAGCATGCAACGTGGGTTTTGTTTTGTGTGAAAACATGGCGGAAGGCAGTGACAGCAGCACCTTATTTCTTTATGAAGGAGAGAACGGACATACAGTCAGTGCTGTTCATTGGATTTGTTATAGATATTTTGTTATTTTAATGTCAAGACCTGCACATTGGATTTGTTTACATATGGTTGTATTGTTCTTACATGCAAATTGCTTTGCTTGTGTTGGTTTTATACACACATTTGATTTGCTTACTTAAGGTTGTGTTCATTAAAACCAGCACTAGGGAAGCTTTTACATCTCATGGCCATATGGTGTTATTGTTATTATTTTAATGTTTATGCACATTTTTTTTATTTTTTATTTTTTATATAAAACTTGGTGAAATGATTCAGTGTGTGTATCAGTACTTTTTGAACATTTCCAGCACATTTTAACAATACCGCGATAACTGATAACCGTGATAATTTTGGTCACTATAATTGTGATATGACATTTTCATACCGTTTCATCTCTAGCTGGAAAACAAGTGAAACAACGGCTCTGAAAACATCTGTCTACTCTACTGTAATAAAACCTCCATTTATATAAAACCTTTCTCTATTTTCTTTTGGAAACGTGAAAACGGAAAACTGGACAGATGATTATGTAAGATCCTCACATCACTGGAGTTCAATGTGCTGTTATGTCCCTATGAATAATAAACCCATCAAAACAGAACACACACAAACACACATTACAATCTGACCTGGGGTGAAGAAGAGGGTGCGGGGCAGGGGTTGGCTCCCCACCAAATAAACAAACATTTCCAGGAACCTGAGTTGATGAGATCTAATTAGGCCTAATTATTTCTGTTTATAACAGCATCACAGTGTTTAAAGTCACAGCTCTGTTCTGCTTTCCCTACCACATCACCGGATTTCTGCTGAAATCACAGGACCATCACACCGGACCATCGCAGTTAGCTAGCTAGCTGCAACCGAGTGGCTGTTGTTTGGCTAACACTACTGTCCTGAAGCATGCACCAGTTAGCCTTGAGCTAGCCTCGAGATAGTCCCATCTCCCGGCTAGCCGACGTGTTCAAGCTAATTCCCGGGCTACAGTACCTCTTTGTCAAGAACACCTGTTGCCCAAAAGATTACCATCTAAATCAAATGTGTTCCACAGAAACATATGTAGTTCTTCAATAAAATAATGAATCCAAAGAACTCATAAAAAATGTTTTCAGTTGATTCAGAAAAGCAGAGGAAATTCAATATTGACAAAGAAGGGAATTACATCTTCCGTTCATAATTTCTAATATGACAGAGTGTAGACTCATGCCCCCCCTCCCAAACACACACGGCATGTGCACACAAACTTACTGTCTGATTTTGTCACTTCCGGCTCCAAATCTGGGTCCAGTTGGTCCCCTCCTGAAAGAAACATACAGAGAATCTGTAGCTCCACATACACAGCCTTACAGCCCAATGTGTGCTCTGGTCAAAAGCAGTGCACTGTATAAGAAAAAGGAGGTAAAAGCAGACACAAACAAACACACTAATGTTTTACTCACAGGAAGAAGTCCTCCTCTTCATCAGAGTCTTCCTCCAACAGGTTCCTCTGTGAGGGGACAAAGGTTAGAGGTTAGACACTGGGACACACCACCACTGATATCAACACCACTGATATGGAATACAATGATATGGTAGCAAATCAATGACATGATCATTGAGAAACTTTGCAACATCTATTTTCCTGTTTTGTTTTGCTTACATAAGCTAATAAAAGTTGTTTCTGCTCTGTTGTGCTGGTCTCGTGTGTCTTGTTGCTAGGAACATTACTTGCGAGAGAATGTTGTTTGTTTTGCCTTCTGCCTTTCACAGTGTTTTAGAGCAAGGAGTCTATTAAGAGGAGCTGAGTAGTGGGGAAGCTTCCAGAGATTGGCTGATCTGAGGTCAGCCTACCAAACATCATATAACAGACAGACTCTTCTATTTATGTGTTATATAAGACCCTTTATAATGTGGGTTAAAACTGATCTCAGTTAAGGCTCTTTAATAGACTGTGTATAAAACGGATCACGGTGTAGGAATGGTATAAAACAGACTGGGATGGTTATGTAAATCTTTCTCAGGTGGCGAGTTGGCTACAGAATAGACAGAATGTCTCTCCGTCTTATTCTTCTCCTGTTGTGTGGACTTTACTAGCCATTACTAGGTAACTCAGACAAACTGAGGTAAACCACACCCTTATCAAGGATCCTTATCAGATCCATACCTGGGGAAATCAGAGCCTTGTTCAATCTTATTCTACCAGGGACAGGTAGGATATGGCCTACAGCCATAGTTCTGGCCATAGCAACCACAACGGACAGCAGGCCTATCAGAGTCTAGCAACTACAATGGAGAGGAATCCCCACAAACCTCCATAGTCTATATCTAGCCTCAGTCATATAAATACATTACATTACCAAAAGTATGTGGACACCTGCTCATCAAACATCTCATTCCAAAATCATAGGCATTAATAGTTGGTCCCCCCTTTGCTGCTATAACAGCCTCCACTCTTCTGGGAGGGCTTTCCACTAGATGTTGGAACATTGCTGCAGGGACTTGCTTCTATTCAGCCACAAGAGCATTAGTGATGTCGGGCACTGACGTTGGCCAATTAGGCCTGTCTCACAGTCGTCGTTCCAATTCATCCCAAAGGTGTTCGATGTTTTTTTTATTTATATATTTTTTATTTTATTACCTTTATTTAACTAGGCAAGTCAGTTAAGAACACATTCTTATTTACAATGACGGCCTACCGGTGAAAAGTGGGTTCAGTGGCAGAACCCTTTTTTACCTTGACAGCTCAGGGATTTGATCCAGCAACCTTTCAGTTACTGGGCCAATGCCCTAACCCCTAGGCTACCTGGTTGAGGTCAGGGCTCTGTGCAGGCCAGTCAAGTTCTTCCACAACGAACTTGCGAAACCATTTCTATATGGACCTTGCTTTGTGCACGGGGGCATTGTCATGCTGAAACAGGAAAGCGCCTTCCCCAAACAGTTACCACAAAGTTGGACGCACAGAATCGTCTAGAACGTCATTGTATGCTGTAGCGATTATTCTTCACCGGAACTAAGGTGCCTAGACCAAACCATGACAAAAACAGACCCAGACCATTATTCCTCCTCCACCAAAGGTTACAGTTGGCACTATGCATTGGGGCAGGTAGCGTTCTCCTGACATCCGCCAAACCCAGATTAGTCCAATGGCGGCAACCTCCAGCCGATACTTGGCATTGCGCATGGTGATCTTAGGCTTGTGTGCGGCTGCTCGGCCATAGAAACTCATTTAATGAAGCTCCCGACAAACAGTTATTGTACTGATGATGCTTCCAGAAGCAGTTTGGAACTTGCTAGTGTGTACAACCGAGTGTTGTATCCGAGGACAGACAGTTTTTTTGTCCAACTCCTGGATGTCTGATCCCAGGAGCCAGGAGAATGGAGAGGGGTGTGTGTTACATATGTGGCATCTTAATGACTGGGACATTCTGTTCCTGCAGGAAACGGATGGCTTCCATTTGAATGCAAATTCTATCACTTTAATTAATAACTAAACTGTTCCCGCATGAAGAGAAAGGGTTTATGCGGGTTTTTGTTGCATTTATGTAAAACTTTTTCTGTGGAGGAAAACTTTCTGCATCAAAAGGGTGATTAAATTAATATGCCAGATCTGTATGTAAGAAGAAAGTCTCTGTGTTTCTCTTTGATTTCATCTGAACACAACAACACAATGCTGAGACAGAGGAGGGAGGGGTCCTCTGTGAACCTCAGAGAATGAAGGGAGAGAGGAAGACTGAGGAACTATGATGGAGAACATACGTTTGGCTAAAAGGCTCTGGAGTGTCATCCCTCCATCTATTGCTCTCTTTAATTGCTCTGTCCCTTTCTCCCTCTCCTTCTCTTATGTTTCCAATTTTCCCCTCCTTTCATGACCCATCTGTGTCTCCCATGTCTAGGATAATTTCCACTTGTCGGATGTGGATGTCTTTCCCTCTCTGTCTCCCTGCAATGTCCCTCTCTCAACCGCTCTCTCCCCCCATGTTTTTAATTCCTGTCTTAAATGAGTTTGCACTAGAGAAACATATTTTTTGTTTTTGTAAATGTAACTAATAAAAACCCTTGAACCTTGCTCCATCCCTCCCTCCACCCGTGTCTCACCCTCTCACTGCGTATGGATCCCGTGACCTCTTCATCATTGAGGTGTCGTTTGAACTTGGGAGGCATGTTGGCGTCTTCAGGCTGCTCCTCTCGCTCTGGCTCCCTCTGTAGGACAGGAGGAGAAACACACCCGTTACAGACCTCACACACACATTACTGATACAATTCAGCAGAAACCCTGGTCCTACTGGGTTGCAGGCTTTTACTCCAGCCCAGCACTAACACATCTGTTTAAACTAATCAACAATAATGATTTATTAGAAGAATCAGGCGTGTAAGTAATGGGCTGTAAACGAAAACCTGCAAACTGTAGCGAGCCCTCCAGATGACCACTGCTGCTACAGTCATTATACCAATGGAAGACAAATACCAAACATGCACAGCACACACTCAGGTGGACCTCAACAAAAGCTTGGTTATCACATAAAATATATAGTATGACAAAGCTGGTCTGCCAGCTTGACTCTTTTACACACTTTTTTTCCTGAGGCGAACACTTATGTTCAGAGTAATGACTGGTCCTGGTTCCTCTCTAAGTTTCTCCAAGCCACTGCAGACTCAGGTATTGCTCTCTAAAGGTTTAGGTCCTGGGTTTGTGACTAGACTGACCAAACAGAAACAACTAGCCTACTTACAGTACCAGCCTATATGTCACTTAGCAGACACTTTTATTCATACATTTTAACCATGTGTATGTGGTCCCTGCGGGAAGTGTCATGTTATGTCAAACACATATTGAAGTGTAACAGCAGACAGAGCAGTGAAGAGGGGATCCTCGCTCTCATATTGGGAGGTGTGTGTGAGTGCTGCAGGCTGATAACAATAACTGCAGCCTTGGTCTCACCATGAAGTGTGTGAGAGCAGAGAGGAAGTAAACACAATCTAAATCTTCGAAACATGTAGAAATCATTCAGGCTAGAGTTTTTAAATGAGCATATTTAGTAACAGAACCATTCCGGTTTTTAAACCATTTCCCCTAACCCCTAGGACTACAGGGATTATGTCAGGCTTGCCAGGATGTCATTGTGGGAGAGTTAGGCCTACTTGCATGGATGGTGGTGTTGGACTAAATGTTCCATTTCAACACAGTGTCCTTGTTGTTATTCAGAGTTGCTCCTCTCGCCTGCCAGTTCCCTTTTGAGGGGTGGGACGTGGTAGCGGTTTTAATGGTGAGCAGAGTTGGATTTAACACTGCTGGCTGGCTATGCTGTGGAACCCAGCTCACTCAGGGGAGGGTTCCTGTGTCCGTTCACTGCTGCCTGTACTGTGCCTCTTCATCTGGTCTCCATCTCTATTCCCTAATTCCTGTCTCTGTATCTGAGCCCCGGAGTAGAAAACATGCTGTTCCTCCAGCTAGCTTCAACCATCACTCTTCCCAGACCAGTTGATTGGCTGCGTATCAAACTCAGCCCCAGTAACATACAACCCAACCCCTGCTGTTCAGTGGTTTAAAGTGGGGCACAAAGGCCCCCTGTGCAGCCTCTGAGTTGTACAGCCAGACGTCAAATGGTTTCACAGAGAGCTAGGCAAGGGTCCGCCTCACAGAAGTCAGAGAAAATGAAAAACTTCCCCACCCCAAACCCATCGCCTTTTTTCATTATTTTATGCCACACATGAATTGCCCATTAGAGACAATAAAGATTTATTGAATTGAACTGAATAAATTCAAGGTAGAATTTGACAAATTTGTCTAAACACACCCCACCTCTCCTGTCCTCACAGCTTCTACCCCAAGCCCATCTCTCCTGCCCCAACCCCTACAGCCCCTTATGTACCATTGAATCCAGCTCAGACTCAAACGGTTGCTTTCTCAGCGTCTCCTTCTGGCAGGGCAGTTGGAAAAGGGCCGTTCCGTAGCCAGCAGCGGAGTGGAACGTTCCGGTAAACAGAGGAGAGAGTTGCAGGGGTCAGAACTCTATCTCAGGCAACTACAGAGAAGAGATAGAGATGCACAGAAAGAAGAGAGAAAAGCCAAGCTAGCAAATCTGGGTTGCAGATATGCAAGTATGCAGCTTTGAAAGAAGCACTTTAAAGGCAAAATCTCTAACATCTACTTCTGGTAAGATGTTTTGTTCATCCAAAAATCAATGAAGAAGAGTGGGATGAGATTAGGAAGATGTAGAGGGGGGGTGTTTGCATTTGTTAAGTTCACACTTGATTGTATTGGGGCGATTTCACACCACCGGAATATGTTTGTGGTATCTCAGATTGTTCTGGCAATTCTTTCATCATAACGTATTTGAGAGAAAGGACGTTTAACATGCTTTTAACATTTGTATCACAAACCATTTATTTTTATCATGATGACATTTTAAGCCCTTTTTAGACCTATACATGCCTCCTGTAAGACCCTATGAGCTGTACATGATACAGACAACATCTTGGTGCCATCAAACTCTCTATAGCAGAAGTGCTCAACTCTTACACTACGGGGTCCAGAGCCTGCTGGTTCTGTTCTACCTGATAATTAATTGCACACACCTGGTGTCCCAGGTCTAAATCAGTCCCTGATTAGAGAGGAACAACGAAAACATGTTGTGGAACTGGCTTCGAGGTCCAAAGTTGAGATTGAGGGCTCTATAGTGTGCTCTCAAAATATGGAGTTTGTCTAGATTCTGAAATACAAATGTAAAAAATATATCTCAAAACCACCCTTTCCTATTTTTAGACATTGTTTGAAACAATATACTCTTCAAACGTCAGATTTCCAGAGTCGTCTGGTACATTTAATGATGTGACCCATTTTAAACATAGAAATCGACGTTAAAGGTCATTAACCAATCACATCGCTCCTTTCGCTACACCTGGAATAACATCTGCTAAACACATGTATGTGACCAATAACATTTGATTTGATTTAGGATTGCACATTTTGCAAGTCATCAGCAGAGGGAGTTCCCTTTGAATCCATTTTCCTATTCACGGTGTTGGTGGTGCCCATCACATTAATCATACCTTCAGAATTAGCAGAGCCCCCACTATGGACATTTTATTTACCTGAAGAGTATGTTGTTTCAAACAATGTCTTAAAATGAACAAAATCAAAAAGGAAAGTTGTTGGATATTTATATGTTTAATGTTGAATAAATTAATGTGCAATGGTATTTCAGAATCTAGACATACTCTATATTCAAGAGAACACTATAAGGAGTTAATGACACCAAGATGTCTGTATCATGCACGGGTCACATATCATAGGGTCTTACAGGAGGCATGTATGAGTCTAAAAAGGGCATACAATTACCAATTTCAGCATAATTTTCTCAAAAATTGTTTGTGATAGAAATGTAAAAAGTCTTCCTCTCAATTAAGTTTCTATGTGAGAATTGACAGAACAAGCAAAGATACAAAAAAGCTGATCCCGCTGGCATGGAATTGCCCTATGGACAGGGGACAGTGAAACTACAGACTGTGCCTTTAAACATCAAGCGAGGAAAAAAGCAGGAATCAGCTGAAAAAGATATAGCCTAGGCCTAGTATCTAGGCTAAATGCAGACGATCAGCTACAAGGGGAATGAGGAAATGACAGAGAGGCTCATATTCTGGTAAGAAAGAAAACAACCAGTTCAGGCAGCCATGATCAGTTATTTTTGAGGGAAGTGGAACTCTGCTATTCTATTTGGCTGATAGCACGGTTCACAGCCAAGTCTATGGACAGGAAGAAGAGACTGGCACTAAGACATGAAGCAGGACCCTGCCCTGTAGCACAGCTCAGCTGCAGTTTACCATTAGGTATTTGATACGCACAGTCTTGAATGGATTACATCTATCTAGCACTAAATAAAATATAGTTGCCACACTGACACAGCTCCTCTGATGACATAACCATGTAATCCTGAACCAGTGTCTGTGCGTTAGACCTCTAAGCACAGATACTGATTCAATGTAATCCTTATCAACAACACTGATTGTGTAACACCAGCCAACTAACGTAGTTAGCTATCCTCAGCAATTCGTCATCAAGAATAAAGTGAGCCATGCCATCTTGCAGTTACGCTACCTAGCTTGCTAAATCCGAAATATCGAGAAAGCCAGCCAGAAACAGACATCATTGTCTTCTGTGAATGGCAAATGTAGCTAACGTTAGCTAGCTAACATCACCTAACTTGAATAACAACCAACTGAGAATAGCGTAACGTTAGCTGGCTACCAATATCAGGAATACTTGAATTCAAGAAATACAACGTAATTAAATTATGATAAAGCTTTCAATCAAATCAAACATTGTTGGTTATTATGCCTACCGTTAGCTAAGATAATATGCAGACACAGAGTGAGACAGGCCGCTGGTGACGACGTTCATAGCCACACTAATAGAGAAAACATTATCTAGCAAGCTAATGCTAACGTTACCTACTAGATTCACTCCCTCGCATACAGACGTCCACGACCAAGCAAGCTTTGTTTATAAACACAGGATCACAATGTTCTATTTCGCTTTCCAAAATAAATCAATGCATTTTTGTTCAAGCTGAGGATGGTTGCTACAGAGATGCTCTTCCAATCCTTCCTGTTCTCTATGATCAGCTGACCAGGAAGCTGGCGCGGAACCATTGTGACTAGAGGGAGTACAGCCACATAAACTATTTAGAATCATTAAAAGGTATACAAAACATAATGTAAAAACAATGTATTTATTTGACTTGATATGAAGTGGATTTGTATTATTTTATTGTTTCTCTTCCTTATTTATTTGTGTAATACCTCTGGCTGTTCTGTTCTTGTGTGTTATACATGTTACTGTAAAAAGTAAAAAATAATAAAAAATAATAATAATAAAAAGCAAGGGAGGAGCAAAATGGAGTCGTGGTCAGATATGCTGAAAAGAGGACGGCCTTGTAAGCATCCCGGAAGTTTGAATAGCAGTGGTCGAGTGTTTTAGCAGCGCGAGTACAACAGTATGTTGGTAGAACTTCGGCAGCCTAGTCCTCAAATGTGCTTTGTTAAAATAACCAGCTACAATAAATGCAGCCTCAGGAAAAAAAAAAAAAAGTACAACCACACATAGAACAATGAGAAAGATATTTCACCGGATGTACAAATCTGAAGCATCCGCTTGGCGTCCTTCCGCCACCAAATAAGCCCTGTGGCCTGCAGTGGGAGAATATGAAACGAAATGGACATTCGGTTAATTTTCCCATCGATTAAACATTTGGTCTCAATACAGTTTTCTGTTCCCCAAACTAGAACCTATTTTGTATTTTGATTTGTTTAACACTTTTTTGGGTTACTATATGATTCTATATGTGTTATGTCATAGTTTTGATGTCTTCACTTTTATTCTACAATGTAAAAAAAATAGTGCAAATAAAGAACCATTCCAAACTGTTGGCCCCCAGTGTAGATATTGGGACCCCATTGATGACTCCCCTCAATCTAGCATAAACACCAGGGACATGGCTTTTAATCTTCTTCACATTAAGCTTTTCCATTTTCAGGATCTTCTCTTGCTGAGCCTGGATACCACACAATATTAACAATCTATAATTTCCAATGAACCAAGCTAATTTCACTTCACCTACCTCTTTCTCTACGGCATTAGTTAGTCGGATAGGGTGTAAGTCAAACACTATCAACACTTTCCACTCCAACCCATCATTACTCTTGCTTCCTACCTTGACCTTCTTGATGCTTTCTTTACTATCTGTATCATGATCTCTCTTCTTCCTATGTCTTTCTACTACCGACTATTCCGGTCCTTGAACCTCATCCTCCCGCCTCATATCATCAGAACTGACACCCATATTGTTCGCTTAACCAACTTTTTATAAATTTCTTCCGCACTAGTCACAACTATTTACGACCTCCAACCCTCTCTCACACTCCTGGGATACATTTTATGTTAAATTACGTCTAAAGTAGATTCTTTTTTTCATAGCTAATCCTAATCCTTTTCCTAACCTTCATCTAATTCTTCTAACCTGCTACGTTAATTCTCATAACCTGCTACGAAAAGTAAATTCTTGTCAATTGTGACATAGTCAAAACCATGTTTGTCTACTTCCTACATTATTTTTTCCAGGATGTACAGCTACGACTGGAAGTTACTTTTTGTAGCAGGTTAGGAGAGCATTTTAGCTAACCTTAACTAATGTGTCAGGTTAGGAGACTTAGGTTATCTTAACCTGCTGCGTAAAGTAACTTCCGGTCGTAGCTGTACTCCCTAGAATCATTGCCCACTGCGCCTGCCAAGTTTCTCCCAGATGTGTAGCAGCATCAATTAGAATATACAAAATTCATTGATTGAAGTCAATACAATTGCTGGAAGACTGATAAATACTGAAAATAGACATTATCTGTCATTTTGAATATTCTTTGAGAAAGAGAGAGAAATGGCTAAGCTTGGGAACCTTTATAGGTGTGACCAGGCCTTGTGTTTATTTATAAGAGGGTGAACACGGCTTAGACATACATTGGGGAGAACAAGTATTTGATACACTGCCGATTTTCCCACTTACAAAGCATGTAGAAGTCTGTAATTTTTATCATAGGTACTCTTCAACTGTGAGTGACGGAATCTAAAACAAAAATCCATTTTTAAGCAGGTGGACGTTGCGTGCACTACTGGATTTTAATCCATGACGGCGTAGTGTGTTACTAATGGTTTTCTTTGAGACTGTGGTCCCAGCTCTCTTCAGGTCATTGACCAGGTCCTGCTGTATAGTTCTGGGCTGATCCCTCACCTTCCTCATGATCATTGATGCCCCACGAGGTGAGATCTTGCATGGTGCCCCAGACCGAGGGAGATTGACCGTCATCTTGAACTTCTTCCATTTTCTAATAATTGCGCCAACAGTTGTTGCCTTCTCACCAAGCTGCTTGCCTTTTGTCCTGTAGCCCATCCCAGCCATGTGCAGGTCTACAATTGTATCCCTGATGTCCTTACACAGCTCTCTGGTCTTGGCCATTGTGGAGAGGTTGGAGTCTGCTTGATTGAGTGTGTGGACAGGTGTCTTTTATACAGGTAACGAGTTCAAACAGGTGCAGTTAATACAGGTAATGAGTGGAGAACAGGAGGGCTTCTTAAAGAAAAACTAACAGGTCTGTGAGAGCCGGAATTCTTACTGGTTGGTAGGTGATCAAATACTTATGTCATGCAATAAAATGCAAATTAATTATTTAAAAATCATACAATGTGATTTTCTGGATTTTTGTTTTAGATTCCGTCTCTCACAGTTGAAGTGTACCTATGATAAAAATGACAGACCTCTACATGCTTTGTAAGTACGAAAACCTGCAAAATCGGCAGTGTATCAAATACTTGTTCTCCCCACTGTACCTACTGGTATTACATTTTTATGCCATGCCTCAGATGAGGTCTTGACACTCAGGTCCCAAGCCTTTAACTCAGCCAGTGTCCAGACCTAATACACTACTACTATTTTTTTCTGGTGTGTGTAACCCTGGCAGGGAATCAATGAAAGACCAAAGAGCATTCGTAGAATGGAGCACCAGAGGCCCTAATGAGAGCAACAGACGAGTGCCTGAAAGGGGCTCTTGGGCTGGAGAGAGGAGGATGAGGGAGCTGAGATGGATTGAACGCTAGAAGAGGATGAGGAGAGGAGAAAGGAATTTGTGAATTTTTATTAGGATCCCCATTACCTAACACTGTAACGTTAGCTAATCTTCCTGGGCTCCAACACCAAATAATAAGACATTACAAATTAAGACTTTACAAACATTTAACAATTAGACAATACAGACAATTAAAATAGCTGACAGGTAACACATTTAACATTCAGTTGATGCTTTCTATTTCCTGTCCAGTCATATGGTCTACCACATTAGATGTTTTATTTTTTTCTTGAAGGTGGATTTACTTTTTGCCTGAGAAATATGTATTGGTAAAGAGTTCCATTCAGCTATGGCTCTATATAAAACTGTAGATTTAAGGTGATTGTCTTAGATGCCCTGAATTTACCTGTATGGTTTGGTGGTTATGCGTGTTGCTAGTATGTACTAACTGGCCTGAAAAATAGTTTTTTTTTGTTTGTTTTATTAAATAAGAGGACAGGGGAGGGTGGAGGATGGATGGTGAGAGGAGGATGGGGGTCATTCAGTACCCACAAACACATGCATGCATAGACATGCACACACTCACACACACAACAGCAGCAGCACCAGGGGAGTGTAGGTTATAAACTACCCTAGAACAGGAACTGAGCCCAAACCTGTGAGTGATGCCTCCCAGATGTGCAGACACACACTCCGTCCCCAGAGCGTAACCCAGACTAACACCAGATAATTTATCTCACACACATTCAGGTATGTCAAAACACAAACACACTAGTCAGCTGAAGCTGGATTTGTCTCCATTTAACGGTAACAGTTTACACTAATGGGCCATCACATTTCCCTCATGATCAACTGTTTATCTTATTAAACCATTCAGAGTCTAATATAATCATTAAGTTTAGATTGGGCCTCAACTGTAAACAGTAGACTTTCCTTTGTTGAGGAAAGTTTGAGACAGCTCATACTGTAGCTAGTTTAGTTTATTGTATCTACTTTGGAAAACTTTCTCTTGCATCTTATAAAGTAGACAATTCTAGATTGCGCTGTGTCTGTATCCCAGCACAAATGTGGCAAGTGATTTGTCCATTATGTGAAGCCTGGGTAGGGCATCATGCACCCATTATTTTAGATGGGGCATAAACTACATGAGGATGGAAGGGGGGTGGTCCGGAAGGTCTCCTGAAGTTGGAGAATCTTTAATTAACACCTGAAACAAGCTTTTTCCTGCAATCTAGAGACATAATCATTATGATAATTATACAATGCATTCGGAAAGTAATTAGACCCTTTGACATTTTCCACATTTTGTTACATTACAGACTTATTCTAAAATTGATTAAATATATTTTTTTTCTCAACAATCTACACACAGTACCCCATAATGACAAAGCAAAAATATGTTACTACAACTTGATGTGGTACATTCAATTGATTGGACATAATTTGGAAAGGCACACACCTGTCTATATAAGGTCCCACAGTTGACAATGCATGTCAGAGCAAAAACCAAGCCATGAGGTCGAAGGAACTGTCCGTAGAGCTCCGAGACAGGATTGTTTCGAGGCACAGATCTGGGGTTTGGTACCAAAAAATGTCTGCAACACTGAAGGTCCCCAAGAACACAGTGGCCTCCATCATTCTAAAATGGAAGAAGTTTGGAACCACCAAGACTCTTTCTAGAGCTGGTCGCCCGGCCAGACTGAGCAATCAGGGGAGATGGGCCTTGGTCAGGGAGGTGACCAAGAACCTGATGGTCACTCTGACAGAGCTCCAGAGTTCCTCGGGGGAGATGGGAGAACCTTTCAGTGGCAGGGACTGGGAGACTAGTCAGGATCGAGGGAAAGATTAACGGAGCAAAGTACAGAGAGATTGATGAAAACCTGCTCCAGAGCGTTCAGGACCTCAGACTGGGGTGAAGGTTCACTTTCCAACAGGACAACGATTCTAAGCACACAGCCAAAGCAATTACAGAGAAACAACAAAACATTTTAGTTGATTTATTCATCAAGAAGGAATCAATAGGCTACATACTTTAGCTTGATCAAATTCATTAACAAAAATACCTCCTGCCCATCACTGGCAGCTGTGTCACCCCACACTCTCCTTCCTCCCCCACGGACGATACTGCACGCACTGGAGTATCTAGCGTTCTGCCTAGGAAGGAAATAGTCCGGGTAGCCATTTGACTAACTTTTCAGCAGTCTTATGGCTTGGGGGTAGAAGCTGTTAAGGAGCCTTTTGGTCCCAGACTTGGCGCTCCGGTACCGCTTGCCATGCGGTAGCAGAGAGAGCAGTCTATGACATGGGTGAGTGGAGTTTTTGCTGCCTGGTCTGGAGGTCCTGGATGGCAGGAAGCTCAGCCCCAGTGATATACTGGGCCGTACTCACTACCCTCTGTAGCGCCTTGTGGTCGGAGGCCAAGCAGTTACCCTACCAAACGGTGATGCAACCAGTCAAGATGCTCTCGATGGTGCTTTTTGAGGATCTGAGGTCCCATGCCAAATCTTTTCAGCCTTCTGATGAGGAATAGGCGTTGTCATGCCCTATTCACAACTGTGTTGGTGTGTTTGGACCATGATAGGTCCTTAGTGATAGACACCAAGGAACTTCAAGATCTCGACCTACTCCACTACAGCCCCATCGATGTGGATGGGGGCATGCTCGGCCCTCCTTTTCCTGTAGTCCACGATCAGCTCCTTTGTCTTATCTACGTTGAGGGAGAGGTTGTTGTCCTGGCACCACACTGCCAGGTATCTGACCTCCTCCTATAGGCTGTCTCATCGTCGTTGGTGATCAGGCCTACCACCGTTGTGTCGTCTGCAAACTTAATGATGGTGTTGGAGTCATGCGTCAGTCGTGGGTGAACAGGGAGTTCAGGAGGGGACTAAGCAAGCACCCTGATGGGGTCCCCGTGTTGAGGGTCAGCGTGGCGGATGTGTTGTTGCCTACCCTCATCACCTGGGGGCGGCCCGTCAGGATGTCCAGGATCCAGTTGCAGAGGGAGGTGTTTAGTTATGAGCTTGGAGTGCACTATGGTGTTGAATGCTGAGCTATAGTCAATGAACAGCATTCTCACGTAGGTGTTCCTTTGGTCCAGGTGGGAAAGGGCAGTATGGAGTACAATAGAGATTGCGTCATCTGTGGATCTGTTGGGGCAGTATGTAGCCTAGTGGTTAGAGCATTGGGCCAGTAATCAAAAGGTTGCTGGTTGGAATACTCAAGCCGACAAGGTGAAAAAACCTGTAGATGTTTCCTTTAGCAAGGAACTTAACCCTAATTTGCTCCAGGGGCTGACCCTGTAGGTAGGCCATCATGTAAATAAGAATTTGTTCTTAACTGACTTGCCTAGTTAAATAATGGTATGCAAATTGGAGTAGGTCCAGGGTTTCTGGGAAGATGGGGTTGATGTGATTCATGACTAGCCTTTCAAAGCATTTCATAGCTACAGATGTGAGTACTACGGGGGCGATAGTCATTTAGGCGTTCTTGGGCACAGGGACTATGGTGGTCTGCTTGAAACATGTAGGTATTACAGACTGGGTCAGGGAGAGGTTGAAAATGTCAGTGAAGACATTTTCCAGATGGTCAGTACACGTCCTGGTAATCCGCCTGTCCCTGCTGCCTTGTGAATGTTAACCTGTTTAAAGGTCTTACTCACCACTTCAGCTACGGAGAGCGTGATCACACAGTCGTCTGGAACAGCTGGTGTTTTCATGCATGGTTCAGTGTTGCTTGCCTCGAAGAGAGCATAGAAGGCATTTAGCTTGTCTGGTTGTCTTGCATCACTGGGCAGCTGAAGGCTAGGTTTCCCGTGATAGTTTGCAAGCCCTGCCACATCCGACGAGGGTCAGAGCTGGTGTAGTAGGATTTGATCTTAGTCCTGTATTGATGATTTGCCTGTTTGATTTGTCTGAGTGCGTAGCGAGATTTCTTATAAGCGTCCAGATTAGTGTCCCACGCCTTGAAAGCGGCAGCTCTAGCCTTTAGCTCAGATATATTGCCTGTAATCCATTGCTTCTGGTTGGGATATGTACGTACGGTCACTGTGGGGACAACATCGTCAGTGCACTTGTCGGTGAGGGAGAGCTTTGTATGCGTCTCTGTGTGTGGAGTAAAGGTGATCTAGAGTTTTTTTCTCTCTAGTTACACATGTGACATGCTGGTAGAAATGAGGTCAAACGTATTTCAGTTTTCCTGAAATACGTTTGAGGAAAAGTCCCCAGCCACTAGGAGCGCTGCCTCTGGATGAGCATTTTATTTTGTGTTTAAGGCCTTAAACAGCTCGTTGAGTGCGGTCTTAGTGCCAGCATCGGTTTGTGATGATAAATAGACAGCTAAGAATATAGATGAAAACCCTCTTGGTAAATATTGTGGTCTACAGCTTATCATTAGGTACTCTAGCTCAGGTGAGCAAAACCTCAAGACTTCCTAGCCCCCTTTCCCTAGCCTAGTGGTTTATCTCCCTATTCCCCCCTTATCCCACCAGCCCTGTTGTAGCGCCAGTGTGTGAGGTTGTGACCGATGCTAGAGCACACACAGGGCCTCTCACTCACAGCCTAGCTGCTCCGAGTAGGATACTGGTAGCCAATGGGAAAGGATGTCTTCACTTAACACTGCTATGTACCAAAACACATGCCAGATTCTAAATCAGAAAAAAGTATGTTAATTATAATCACTAACAGTAAACGGATGGTGTTGAGGGAAAAAACACTTTCCATTTGACTGTTTTCATCACAGGGCTGGGTCTGTGTCTTCTAGTGAACAGCAGTTTAACATAGCGATAATTTATTTATCTGGCGTTGTGTATTTTCAGTCACAACATGGCTGTAAACAGATTGTCCACCCGATGGGAGGAGAAGTAGTCATATATTCCACTCTATAGAGATGCTATGCCAAAGTCCACACATAACTAAATAACCTGTAAACAGACTAAACACACATTATCACTCAGCATTTCTACCCTGCAGGTGCTTAAACACCACCCTCTTAGGTGTGAAATCACTCAATGGTTTAAAGACTTTTTGGATCTTTGTTGTGTGGAAATAAGTTACAGGTGGGGCGGAGGCTTGTAATGTTGAGTTCAATAAAAGCGATTGTTCTTCTATTCCTAGAATGTTGTCTCCACACAGCATCTTTCAGTTGGGCTGGATAGATGTTGTGTAACTAACTTGACTGAGGGCTGAATGCTTAGTGTTATAAGTTTTATCATCATCACTCTTCCATCAGCTTTGTAATGTTTAAACATCAGGGAATAGGATGTCATGTAAAAGTCCCTTTGTCAGTAATTCCTGGTATGTGCAAGTGTCCAGACTTGTCTGATGGCTGGTTCCTCATCAGGAAGAAGCAGGATGTTCTCATACCTCAGTCTTCAAAAGCAGACAACACATGTTTACCGGTACCTCTCCCCACACATACATGCGATGTGGGTGGACGGGAGACAGGACAGAGATATTTCCACTGGATTAGGAAAATAATGTTTAATTGTAGGGAGGGAGGTAGAGGGGAAGGAGAGAAAGAGCGTGCGACCCCACCCCTGCCTTTATGAGCGCTCTCCATCGTTAACCCACCAGGGGGCAGAGGGTTTGATGTGGCATAGAGGGGAGTCTGTCCTAGCCTCCTAAATACTTCCCTCTCTCTCTCCCTGATGTTGTATTACAAACATACCTCACCACAACCTACACCTGACTCTTACAATGGCTTTCTCAAATGACCTATTCCCCATGTAGTACACTACTTCTGGCCAGAACCCTTTGTGTAACCCAAAGTTCCTCACAACAGAATCTGTCCATGAATCATAATGGAATGAACTCCACAGAGCTTATTGCCTGTGACAGACTCCATATTTCCAAATTGGTTTCAGTTGACAGCTTCAAAGAGGTTGTGATGACTAAAAGGCCACTTCTTTATAGTCTCATAAATACTGGGGGCACCTGAATGAAATGGGTCCAAGGTTCATACTGTTGGAGAATCACTTCAGCATGAGACTGTAGTAGGACTGAATGGTCAAAACAGTTGGAGATCTTACACGTGTGTGAGCAGTATTATTTCCACCCTGCATGAGCCTGAGAAAGAGGATGAAGTAGTAGACAGTGATCTCAAATCTTAAGTAGATGTTACATTTTCCCTCCTACGGTATTGGTCTTGAAATTATCTAGATACTGACATCTAGTGGTGCCATCTGTAACTACATTTTGAATCATGAGTTAAAGCAGACTCAATAAACTACCTCAGTCAGTGTCACTTTTTACACAGCATATTATTTTATTAGTTTCTTAACTAAAACCAAGAATGTAAGACCGTACATATTTTAATACAGCGATGTACCCCTGTACAAATAAAAGAAAAAAACAAAACATAAAACCAAATCACCACCCCCTCTGTCCTACTAAGGTTCCTCATCCCTTGTTCTGGTTAGAGGGGGGTAGCCCCCTCCCCACTAGGGGAGCATACTACTGTACATTTCTGAAGGACCCTTGTCACCATGGTAAACCAGCGATGAGAGAGTGGTGTAGGCTTCAGTGAGTGGAAGTGAGGTGAGATGGAGAGATGAGACTGGACCGATCCCTCTCAACATTAACACCTGTCCTTCTGCCCCGAAATGCAGCAGAACTACAGTCTCCAGTTCAACGAGGCTTTTTCTATTTTTGTTTTATTTCTCCCCCTTCTCACTCTTTCCCTCTTGGTGAGGGTAAACAGAAAGCCACACTGAACTGTTTTGTTTTTACAGTTTTGAACTAGTACTCACTCTCCCTTTCTGTTAGTAGCAGTAGGGTTGGGTGCCCTACAGGGAAATGTGTGAGTGAGTGAGACACCGTGAGGATGGGTGTGAGCAGTGGTGAAGGGTTGTAATTCTATCCTCTTTCTCTTGAGAGGCAAGGGGGAGGAAGGGATGTGGGAGAGAGCTCCCAGACTGGATTCAGGGTCTGTCTTTCTGTTTGTAGTAACCGTTTACAGACAGCCCATAATAATAACCCCTTTCACTCTGCTGCCATAGCAACAGAGATTCTCAAGGCTCTGTGAATTCATCTTTGCACGCTCAACCTTTGGCCAAAGACACAGGAGAGAACCGAGCAATGGCCTCCCATGTGTGCGCCACGCAAACACACACACCACCTTATCATTCCGCTCAGGCAAAGAGATCAGAGCAGGAGGAAAGAAAGACTAATCAATCAATCATCAAATCAATCAACTGCTGCATCTTACATTTCCTTTAGAGAAAAAACCTTGAATTCACAGTTTCTCACTTCAGTGAATATTGGTTAAACTGTTGAGCGCTAGGGGGAATTTGTGTGTGTGGAGAACGCACAAGCTTGTATACACTCACACAGCTGTGTGTTAGTTAGCAATGATGTGTGGAAGACCTGCAGAGGAATAGAGTGTGTCTGTGCTTCACTAAAGGACATCTTTAAATAAGATTGTTCCAACTACAAAAACAAAAAGATTGATTCATTCTTCTGTTAACAAAAATAACAGCCCTGTCCTCCTAATAACGTGATTCTAATAGGAAAAAGAAAGGAACAGAAATCATAGCTATAAAAATGGCAAACTCGGCAGCAAATCTTTTCTTATTTTCCCTCTCCCTTCGATCTTTTGCTACCATCTTGGTAGACATTTGAAATACAGCTTGCCGTCTTCCGCCCTGCCCAAGTTACAAGAGGCGGGGCTCAAATCACACACAGACCCCCAATAGCAGAGGACAGGAGGTGAAGAGGAGAGAGAGATGAGGGCGGTGGGAGGTTGGAGCACACACACACACAGAGTAGCCCTCTCAGTAAGCATTGACTCATACACCCCCCACCTCTCCTCTCCACCCCCCCCCCCCCCCCCCCCCTCCTCTAACACCAGAGAGGGTGATGTGTGAGTGAGTGATTGCATGAATAAGTGGAGCAGCTGGATCATCTCTCCTTCATCCCTCCATCTGTCCGCCTGTGGAGATGTGTGAGGCTCTACTTCCCCTCCTCTGGTTTGATGGCCTGGGGCTTGATGGGGCCGGTGCGAATGGCCTTGCCTGCTGACAGTGAGGGTTTGTCGGGCTCAGGACGCTCCATGACTCCCACCGTCTGGTGGTTGGGGGGCAGGATGTCGAGGGGGGGTTTGCTGCCCCCCTGGTCGAGACGAGAGGGTTTGGAGACTGACGGAGCCTTGAGCAGCTGCTGCTGCTGCTCTGAGAAGAACTTATGAGTCGACTGGAGCACCTCAGCGCGCTGCTTCGCCTGGGGACAGCAATCAGTGAATACAGCAATCAAATGAATCACTCAATCAACCACATCACTACTGCTGGGTTCATTTAGGAGACATCCGGATATCAACACCAGGCACATTAAAGTTCAACCAGTCAACTTATCAGCACTATACCTTGAGGTCCTGCTCTGCCTGGTTGCCTCGGGGACCCTGTGGGCCTCTAGGTGTGATGGGGGGAAGAGGCCCTCTGGGAGGGTGGGAGGGGTGCATCTGGGGAAACTGCTGGGGTGGCGGCCGGGGGTGAGGCATCAAACCCCCTCCTAGAGAGGGAGACATGGGGGGTGGGCCCATAGGCGAACGCTGCATCCCACCACCAAATGAGTTAGCATGTTGGGTGTGGGGGGGAGGGCGCACCAGAGGAGAGACCAGGTTGAGCTGGGACAGAATCTGAAAGGAGGGAGAGAAGGAGAGTGTTCATGTCATCAACACTTTTTCCTTGGATTTTGTTCTAATAAAAAGGGTTAGTGTTAAGCTGGCCTCTATCACAAGTGTTATTAGTTGTATCTACAGGATACGCATTGTATTCATTTTCAAAGGAAATTCTTACTTGCAGGTTCCTTCAACAATACAACAAGAATAAAATATATACACTGGGGGCCAGAAGTTTGGAATATTACTCATTCAAGGGTTTCTTTTTTTTCATGGCATTCTCTCAACCAGCTTCATGAGGACCGCCACAGGAATGGAAGACCCAGAAATACCTCTGCTGCAGAGGATAAGTTCATTAGAGTTAACAGCCTCAGATTGTAGCCCAAATAAATGCATCACAGAGTTCAAGTAACAGACACATTAACATCAATTGTTCAGAGGAGACTGTGTGAGTCCGGCCTTCATGGTCAAATTTCTACAAAGAAACCACTACTAAAAGACACCAATAAGAAGAAGAGACTTGCTTGGGCCAAGAAACACAAGCAATGTGTTCCTTTGGTCCGGAGTCCAAATTTGAGATTTTTGGTTCCATCCTCAACCAAATTTAGGATGGTTTGGGATGAGTCGGACCGCAGTGAAGGAAAAGCAGCCAACAAGTGCTCAGCATATGTGGGAACTCCTTCAAGACTGATGGAAAAGCATTCAAGGTGATGCTGGTTGAGATAATGCCATGAGTGTGCAAAGCTGTCAAGGCAAATGTGGCTATTTGAAGAATCTCAAATAAAAGAAAAATATAATATTGATTAGTTTAACTATTTTTTGGTTACTACATGATTCCATGTGTTATGTCATAGTTTTGATGTCTTCACTTTTATTCTACAATGTAAAAAATTGTGCAAATAAAGAAAAACCCTTGAATGAGTAATATTGGCTCCCATTTGTTAACTGACTAGGCAAGTCAGTTAAGAACAAATTCTTATTTACAATGACTGCCTACACCGACCAAACTCTGACGACGCTAGGCCAATTGTGCGCCGCTCTATGGGACTCCCAATCACTTCCGGATTCAATATTTACATGTGTATTGAGGAATGGGGTGATGGGGAGGCAAGTGTATAAATTGAGCATTAACATAAGAGTCTGATAGCAGCAGTTGTGATGTGTGTAGCATGAATATACAGTTGAAGTCGGAGGTTTCAGTGGGTAAGAAGTTTACATTCATTAAGTTGACTGTGCCTTTAAACAGCTTGGAAAATTCCAGAAAATGATGTCATGGCTTTAGAAGCTTCTGATAGGCTAATTGACATCATTTGAGTCAATTGAAGGTGTACCTGTGGATGTATTTCAAGGCCTACCTTCAAGCTCAGTGCCTCTTTGCTCGACATCATGGGAAAATCAAAAGAAATCAGCCAAGACCTCCGAAAAAAATTAAATAATGTAGACCTCCACAAGTCTGGTTCATCCTTGGGAGCAATTTCTAAACGCCTGAAGGTACCACGTTCATCTGTACAAACAATAGTACGCAAGTATAAACACCATGGGACTAAGCAGCCGTTATACCGCTCAGGAAGGAGACGCGTTCTGGCTCCTAGAGATTAACATACTTTGGTGTGAAAAGTACAAATCAATCCCAGAACAACAGCAAAGGACCTTGTGAAGATGCTGGAAGAAACAGGTACAAAAGTATCTATATCCACAGTAAGGCGAGTCCTATATCTACATAACCTGAAAGGCCGCACAGCAAGGAAGAAGCCACTGCTCCAAAACCGCCATTAAAAAAGCCAGACTACGGTTTGCAACTGCACATGCGGACAAAGATTGTACGTTTTGGAGAAATGTCCTCTGGTCTGATGAAACAAAATAGAACTGTTTGGCCATAATGACCATCGTTATGTTTGGAGGAAAAAGGGGGAGGCTTGCAAGCCGAAGAACACCATCCCAACCGTGAAGCACGGGGGTGGCAGCATCATGTTGTGGGGGTGCTTTGCTGCAGGAGGGACTGGTGCACTTCACAAAATAGATGGCATCATGAGGAAGGAAAATGATGTGGATATATTAAAGCAACATCTCAAGACATCAGTCAGGAAGTTAAAGCTTGGTTGCAAATGGGTCTTCCAAGTGGACAATGACCCCAAGCACACTTCCAAAGTTGTGGCAACAAAGGACAACAAAGTCAAGGTATTGGCGTGGCCATCACAAAGCCCTGACCTCAATCCTATAGAAAACAGGTGGGCATAACTGAAAAAGCGTGTGCGAGCAATGAGGCCTACAAACCTGACTCAGTTACACCAGTTCTGTCAGGAGGAATGGGCCAAAATTCACCCAACTTATTGTGGGAAGCTTGTGGAAGGCTAACCGAAACGTTTGACCCAATTTAAAGGCAATGCTATCAAATACTAATTGAGTGCATGTAAACTTCTGACCCACTGGGAATGTGATGAAAGAAATAAAAGCTGAAATAAATAATTCTCTCTACTATTATTCTGACATTTCACATTCTTAAAATAAAGTGGTGATCCTAACTGACCTAAGACAGGGAATTTTTACTAGGATTAAATGTCAGGAATTGTGAAAAACTGAGTTTAAATGTATTTGGCTAAGGTGTATGTACATTTCCGACTTCAACTGTATGTGTTTGCATGAGTGAGTGTGGTAAGGTGCAGAGAATCAGAGCAGGTGGTCTGTCCAGCGCAAGTGTTCAGCAGGCTGATGGCTAGTAGAAAGAAACTGTCCCAGAGCAGGTTGGTATCAGACCTCATGCTCTGATACTGTCTGCCCGACGGTAAGGAAGAGAACAGCTCGTGGCTGGGGTGTGTGGGGCCCTTGATGCGGCGTTTTGAGTAGATGTCCTGGATGTGTGGGAGCACGGTCCCAGTGATGTACTGGGCTGTCTTCACCACCCGCTGGAGGGCCTTGCGGTCATGGACAGAGCAATTATTGTACCAGGCCGTGATGCAACCGGTCAGGACGCTCTCGATGGTCCAGCGGTAGTATTTGCCGGGGCGGCATGCAGAGTTTCTTAAGCCGCCTTAGGACGTAGAGACACTGTTGCGCCCCAGTGTGTGTGCGTGCGTTACCTGTGGGTTGTACTGTCCAGGGAAGTGATGTGTGATCCTCATGGCAGCAGAGCTGGGCTGGAACTGTTTCTGGTACAGCATACTGTTCATCTTACTGGACTGGCTGCTGGGAGACGTAGAGCTGGCCCTGACCAGACAACAATACATCAGCTCTTGGTACACTCATAAAAACAGTAGAAGGTGGGACAGGGTCTGTGTGAGAGTGTATTACAAGTAAGGACTAGAGGTGAGTGTGTGAGAGTTACCTGTAAGAACCAAGTGTAGGGGTAGTGTGTGTGTGTGTGTGTGTGTGTGTGAGAATGTGTGTTACCTGTAAGGACTAGGTGTAGGGGTAGTGTGTGAGTGAGAGAATGTGTGTTACCTGTAAGGACTAGGTGTAGGGGTAGTGTGTGTGTGAGAGAATGTGTGTTACCTGTAAGGACTAGGTGTAGGGGTAGTGTGTGTGTGTGTGTGTGTGTGTGTGAATGTGTGTTACCTGTAAGGACTAGGTGTAGGGGCAGTGTGTGTGTGAGAGAATGTGTGTTACCTGTAAGGACTAGGTGTAGGGGTAGTGTGTGTGTGAGAGAATGTGTGTTACCTGTAAGGACTAGGTGTAGGGGTAGTGTGTGTGTGTGTGTGTGTGTGTGTGTGTGAATGTGTGTTACCTGTAAGGACTAGGTGTAGGGGTAGTGTGTGTGTGTGAGAGAATGTGTGTTACCTGCAAGGACTAGGTGAAAGGGTAGTGTGTGTGTGTGAGAGAATGTGTGTTACCTGTAAGGACTAGGTGTAGGGGTAGTATGTGTGTGTGTGTGTGTGAGAGAATGTGTGTTACCTGCAAGGACTAGGTGTAGGGGTAGTGTGTGTGTGAGAGAATGTGTGTTACCTGTAAGGACTAGGTGTAGGGGTAGTGTGTGTGTGTGTGTGTGTGTGTGTGAGAGAATGTGTGTTACCTGCAAGGACTAGGTGAAAGGGTAGTGTGTGTGTGAGAATGTGTGTTACCTGTAAGGACTAGGTGTAGGGGTAGTGCGTGTGTGAGAATGTGTGTTACCTGTAAGGACTAGGTGTAGGGGTAGTGCGTGTGTGAGAATGTGTGTTACCTGTAAGGACTAGGTGTAGGGGTAGTGTGTGTGTGAGAATGTGTGTTACCTGTAAGGACTAGGTGTAGTGTGTGTGTGTGTGAGAATGTGTGTTACCTGCAAGGACTAGGTGTAGGGGTATTGTGTGTGTGAGAATGTGTGTTACCTGTAAGGACTAGGTGTAGTGTGTGTGTGTGTGTGAGAATGTGTGTTACCTGCAAGGACTAGGTGTAGGGGTATTGTGTGTGTGAGAATGTGTGTTACCTGTAAGGACTAGGTGTAGTGTGTGTGTGTGAGAATGTGTGTTACCTGTAAGGACTAGGTGTAGGGGTAGTGCTTCTAGCGCTGTGAGGAGGAGTCCCAGGCTTCATGTCCATCCCACTGCCAAACAGCTTCAGGTCCATCTCACACATCTGGATAGAAACACAGAGCAGAGTATATCATATACTGCTAGCATATCACCAACAGAATGCTCTCAAACACACCAGCGCAGAAGGCATAATACAGGCAGCTATTATACCATAAGGCCATGAAAGGGCTTTGAGACATACAAAAGTGTCTCTCACAAATGCAGAACGTTTTATCATTCACTGGTGTGTACCTTGCTGGAGGGGGGCTGCATCATGCTGTGTGTATGAGTGTGTGCGGGTCCGAAGGGTCCCCTGTAGGGCTGGGAGACGGGTGGCTGGCGGCTGAGGTTGGGGGGCTGGGCCTGGGGAGGGGTGGGGGGCAGCGCCAGGAGGGGCTGGCTGCCCCCGGAACCATAGTTAGGAAGACCGAGCTGAGAGCCTGGCATAGGGACTTGCACCTAGAGAGAAAGAGTGGCAGGGAGGGCGAGAGGAGGGGTGAGTTAGTTCCAACGTCACAACTATGTTTTGACAATCTTTTTCAGAAGTTAGCATCCGTTTGAAAGGCTAAGTATTGTGTATACCTGCTGCATGGCAGAGCTAGGAGACTGTGTGTTACTATAGTAACTGCCCTGTCCGTGTTGTTGCACCTGTCCTGAGTACAGGTTAGAATGTGGACTCATCCCCTGACGCTAGAGAGAGAGAGAGAGAGAGAGAGAGAGAGAGAGAGAGAGAGAGAGTGTTAGGACATTAATATTCCTGACCACTTCTTACAAAGCTCTTGTATGACCACATAGAAGCTTGCTTGAGCGTTTATAAAGATAATGATTTCTCCCACTCAACAGTTGTGAAAACTTAACTTAAAATGACAATGACTAGGTTCAGGTTTAACAACGTTTACTAAACCGTATTTCCACAATACATGGTTGCCGTGGCACTCAGGCCAGGTCCATCAACCACGAGACTCCTGCGCAGGCGTACTAATAACGGAGTGATAGCACCGTAACAGAAATATAGGGATACTTAAAACAACTTAACAAATACATTATAAGAAGGTTGTAACTATGTTGTGTGTACCTTATTCCATACCTGCAGTAGGTGTGTGTCTATCAGCTGGGATCCTCCCATGCCAGAGGGCTGGTTGAGCTGTGGTTCAAACAGGATGGGGATGTGCTGTGTGTGTGCGTTGGAGGGCTGCTGGTAGGTGAGGCTAGACTGGGGCTTGCCCAGGTCAGGGCCCCCAACCCCAGGGTAGCTGTGGAGAGATGGCCCTGATAACATCATGGGACTGGGCTGGGACAGGCTGCTCGGCATAAAGGTCTGCTGAGATCTGAAGGACAGAGGGGAGATGAGAGAAGAGTTTAAATATTGTGTGATCAAACGCAAAACTCTTACCGGTCAGAATTACACTACATTTGACCCAAACATTGTTTGATAAATACAAATAGTGTGTGTTTGTTACCTGTAAGGCTGCAGTGAGGAGCTGAAGAGGTCCTGTGGCTGGGAGACGGGAGGTCCGGTGCCGAGGCCTAGCTGGGCCTGGTGAGAGTGTGTGTGTTGGTGTGTGTGTTGGTGCTGCCCCTGTAGGGGAGCATAGATTGGGATAGGAATCTGCTGCACCGCCGCCTGCTGCTGGAGGGGAGAAAATAAGGCCTTATAAGGCTTCACAAGGGAAGAATAAGGCTACATATGGGGAGAAAAAGGCTACATATGGGGAGAAAAAGGCTACATATGGGGAGAAAAAGGCTACATATGGGGAGAAAAAGGCTACATATGGGGAGAAAAAGGCTACATATGGGGAGAAAAAGGCTACATATGGGGAGAAAAAGGCTACATATGGGGAGAAAAAGGCTACATATGGGGAGAAAAAGGCTACATATGGGGAGAAAAAGGCTACATATGGGGAGAAAAAGGCTACATATGGGGAGAAAAAGGCTACATATGGGGAGAAAAAGGCTACATATGGGGAGAAAAAGGCTACATATGGGGAGAAAAAGGCTACATATGGGGAGAAAAAGGCTACATTAAAGGCAGTTTAAGCTTTAAGACTAGTTAAAGAGATCCTTGTAGTTTGTACCTGTGAGAGTCTAGGCTGGTAGCCCTGCTGCTGGTGCTGTGCCAGAGGGGGAGGTGCCATGCGGGGGTGGGGGTTGCTGAACAGGTGACTGGTGTCCATATAGAATGCTGGAATCTGGGCTGCAGAGCCTACACACACACACACACACGGAGAGAGAGAGAGAGTGAGAAAGGGATCAGAACTCCTTAATTCACAAACTCACCACAATCCTGACAAATGCATGACTATTGTGTGCCCTGTGGACATTTTAAATCACTAGCATCACCTTCACAGTAACATTACTGTCTCCATCTCAGAACACATAAGGATTGTGAATGCATTGACCTTTCTCTAAATGAGTGTCCTCTATGAGACGCGGGGTAATTATGTCCTATATGAGCCGTGATGGGCTGTTCCTGTGGGCTCAGCTCTCACTGATAGAGGCTAATACCTGACCTCCCTATGGGGCCTACTGCACTGTAGTAAGCTCTATAGCTAGCATCCCAATGAAAGGCTCACTCAGCAGTCACTCTGATACAAGACGAGAGAGGAGCGCAACACTAAATGGCTGTCTCATCAAAAGCCTACACACCTCCATACCCATTCAACTGAAGTGTTTTCATTCAGGTTTAGTAGTATCTGCTAGACTAAGTAACTAACTAGGGCCAAGTCAGTTCATGGTGAGGTCATGTAGTTAAGGGAAAAACTCCTGGCCCTATTCATACCTCTAAGTGCATACCAGCGTAAGATATATTGGAGAACGCACCTGCTGCAGACTGGGAGACGTAGACCTGTGGAGTCTGTTGCTGCTGGGGATGCAGGGGGGCCACACATCCCAGCTGGGAGAAGCTAGTCCCGCCCATGGATCCAGTCTGCAGCTGCTGGGGTTTCACCTTGCAGATGTTGGGGGGATCAGAGGCCGTGGTGGTCTTAGTACTCAGAGAGGACGTAGTGTATGTCCCAGCACCTGGGGGTACAGATAGAGGGATGGGGGGGGGGGGGGGTTAAGCATGATGTCACTACCCCCAGTTGCTGTTGCAGTTTATGTGGGTGATGTTGCCCAACCGTCAATCCATTTAGCATTAGTGTAAAAGCATTGTATAACAAGTATTATTGACTTACAAAGAAAGACTGTACCTGTCAGAGAGGTGCTTGGTGTGACGGAGGCTACTGGTATATGAGGCATGGAAGCAGAGGAGAAGGAGGAGTAGGAGGAGGAGGTGGAGGAGGTGCTAGGAGAAGAGGAGGTGACAGGAGAGCTCTTCTCTACCAGGCTGGGGGAGTTCTCCCACGCTTTACGGGCTGACTCCATCTGACCAGAGAAATAAGATAACGTATTAGAAGCTGATAGACACAGTATGCATAGAAGGGTGTGTTATGTGTGTGTGTGTGTGTACCTTCAGTGTGAGGTCAACAGAAGCAGGAGAGGCAGTACTGAGGCTGGAGCTCTGCTGTAAGGCCTCTCTACGCGGGAGAGAGTGGGGCAGGGCCACGTTGGCCACCAGGCTCTCCTCCATCTTATTCCCTCCAGTAGGAACGCTGTCAGCCAGAGAGGACGAGGGGGTGGTGTAGTCGGTCACTGACTCCTGGTGGGGGGGGGGCACACAAGTTTAAGTCAATAGAACTGGAATTAATGGAGCATTCATGAATGTGGTGGATAGACAGGTGGCCATATTGGGTATACCATACCAATCAACCCCATCCTCTCTCACCTTGGAGCTGCTGGCGTACTCTGCCGAGGGAATGGTGATCATCCCCTCGATATCGCCCCCCAGCTCAGGAACAGAGGTGTCTGTGTTGGGGGGGCTGGAGTCAACTGCTCTGCTGGTCCCTCCTCCTGGTACTATACCCCCATCCAGACCTTCTCCCTCCCCCCCACGGACATCCTTAGCCTTGCGATTACGCAGGGAGCGTTCTTTACCGATAGGGCCAGGTTTGTACTCCTTAGGCTCTACTGGCTCCATGTGAGGGAGCTGGGGATGGAGATGGAAAGAAGAGATACAGCTAAAGTTATTTCTTTGCCGTCACTATGGATTTTCGGAGTATGTGTATCAGTCAGTGTGTGTGTGTGTGTGTGTGTTTATTACCCTACCTTCTGTGTTTTGATAGGCCCAGCACGGGGCTGTTTCTGTCTCTGTTCTTTAGGAGCAGGTAGTTTGTTGTCAGGTCCAGGCTCAAGCATGGCTGGTACACCATCGCTGTCTGTACTGCCAGCTGAGGATGGGGCTCCAAACTGGATACTGTCCATCCCTAGATCTACACTGCCTTCTGAGCCATGCTTCACTCCCTACAACACACAAAGGCACTTTAACCAACCAACCCCTTTATTTGGCGCCACAATGAAACAGAACGGATCCATAGTTAGTCAGTCTGGTGTACAATACAGGTTGTGAAACACTGCGCTAGATGGCTACTATACAGACAGCGAGAGCAAGCGAGAGCGGGACGTCCGTACCTCATGAGTGACAGTCCCAGTGAAGGAGGTGAGGGGTTTGTTCCAGGCACTGACTGAAGGAGGCTGAGGAGGGCTGATAGGTCCAACTGAAACACACACAACAGATATGAGACCAAGCATATGAACAACACTAGCTCATATAGAAGTTAACTAATGAAATATAATCTCTGGTTGTGAATTATGACTGTTCTGATGTTATGTGACTCACGTTTCTTGACGTCGGGGAGTATGCTGGATCCGGCCACCTTGTTCTCCCAGAGTTCTGTACCCAGAGTGCTGTGGGGCTGGGTGAGCAGGGCCACAGGAGGAAGGGGGGTCTTGGAGGTGAAGTCCACGGTGGTGGGGGTCGGGGCGGGGTGTAGGGTTGCCACAGAGCCCTCCAGAGTCTGGGGAGAGGCAGCAGGCTGGGAGGGGGGAGGGAGCTGGGAGGTAGAGAGGGGGGGCTGGGGTTGTTGGGGGGGAGGGGAGGGCTGTTGAGGCTGTGAGGCTTGCTGCGGTTGTTGTGATGCTGGTTGTTGATGCTGTTGCTGTTGTTTTTTGGCGAATCTTGGAGGCAGCTTGCCTCCTCTCCCCTTTTCCCCAGATCCTTTCTTCCCATAGTGCTATAAACCGACACAAGGCAACATACATGTTAGGGATGTTAGAGTCCTATGGTTCTCAGTGTGAATATAAGTCTTGTGTTTAGTCAATACAGGCGTAAGTGCCTCCCAGTGGTGAATTGCCCACTCCCGCCCCCTCTCTCACCGGTGTGGTCTGCTCCTCTTTCTTCCTCCTCTCTTCGTCCTGTAATCGTTTCTGTTGTTTGCGTGAGACGACCTCAGTGAAGCCGTCATCTGTAGTGTTAGACTGGGGGTCCTCTAAGGTGGTCACCTCTGGATGGTCATCTATGATCACCACACCTACAGGACAGCACACAGAAAGTGATATCAGTTCCATGGACAAGGTACAAGTCCTTGACCAATAGAATCTGTCAAATTCTGTATTGAGTAGGGCTATGATGATCCCAGTATTGCAATATTTTTTCCTGCTGTATGTAAAATAGGGTGCGCTATAGCTTGGAAAATAAATAAATCATGTGACAATGTTTGTTTCTAACATTAGGGATGTGTTCCTAAAGAAGTTAAATCCGCTCCGTTTCCTTGCCACGACACTAACAAGCATCGCGATACCAGTATCGTATTGAGCCAATATGGCATTACAGTACCATATCATATTGAAAAATATACAGTCATGTATACATATTTGGACAGATGGATATGTAATCTTCACTTCAACACTATTGACAGATAAAGGTTACCAAATCACACACAAAAACGTTGAAAATGTTATGCAATTAAAATAAACAAAAATGCCTTTTCCTTATGGGGGAAAGTTAGTACACCCATACCTTTACCATCACATAAAATGGCTAAAATTAGGTGTACCAAAACAGGTGCAAATTATTAGAAAACAGAGAAAATTAGGAGGGTCCAGCCTTCCATAAAGATAAGAAAATTGGACTGGTTTGGTCTTAACCATATGGGTGTGTGGTAACATCATTCAAAGATCAAAAGACCTACCGAGGCCCTCAGAAGAAATATTATTTTTGCCCAGGAGTCTGGGAGGAGTTACAAATCCATTTCCAAGCAATTCAAAGTACATCCTTCCATTTCCAAGCAATTCGAAGTACATCATTCCACTTTCCGACGAAAATTCCAGACCACTGGCAAACTACCTAGGACAGGTCGTTCCACCAAAGTCAGCCCAAGAGCTGACCGAAAGATGCTCATAGAAGTCTCTAAGAACCCCAGGGTAACCTCAAGGATCTATAGGCCTCTCTTGCCACAATCAATGAACAAATTGCATGGGTACACTGTCAGAAAGAGACTGCACAAACTCGGCCTTCATGGGAGGTCAGGAAGGAAGACGCCTCTGCTCTCAAAAAATAATATCAAGACAACTGACTTTACCCACCTCTAATGTTCTAATAATTTGCACTTGTTTTGGTACACCCAATTATAATTTTAGCCATTTTATGTGATGGTAAAGGTAGGGGTGTACTAACTTTTTCCCCATAAGGAAAAGGCATTTGTTTATTTTAATTGCATAACATTTTAATTTTGTTTGTGATTTGTTAAATTGGGTAACCTTTATCTGTCAATAGTGTTGAAGTGAAGATTACATATCCATCTGTCCAAATATGTACAAAAACGAACTTTCCAGGGGGTGTACTTACTTTTTCACATGACTGTATATACAATTTCAAGATGAACACTAGATAATAGGGATTAGATACAAATCTAGATACATGGGCTCCGATAAGATACGTTTAAAACGATTCTGTGCAATTCGATGGAATGAATCGATGCGATTTTAAGTCGTTTCGACCCACTAACAATTGACGCATGAACACAATTTCCATTCTAAATGAATATCCGATACTGATGGAGGTCAGGAACTGAGCTGGATCGGTCTTAGCTGACTTCTCTGAGCAGAGTGTGTGTGTGAGTATTTGGGTGTGAATTATGTACTGTGAGCTGAGCCATAGGGCTTCTACCACTATCAGATTAGGTGGGGAAATTCATGTTTTTGTCAGCTCACTTCCTCGTCACCTACTGATTAACTTGTCACATAGCAGATTGAAAAGTTTTGAGCTAGTAATATGTCAATATTAATCTTTAGAAATTAGCTATGACATGTACATAGCCAATTAATATAAACACAGCTTTGTTTGGATTTTACCCCGTCTCAAAAGCTAATGGTTTTGACCATTTGGAACTTTATGGAGGAGAGCTGCCCTCCATAAAGTTATTGCTGTCCTTGTTATGAATTACACCTTTACCCTGTTCATGTAAAAATGACCAAATGTACTAACATGTTTGTAGCAGAACTACCAAAAATATTTTGTACGGTGAGCCTGGCAATGAAAAGCCCCAATCAGCAATATGCAAGTTGTCCAGTAGCCTACACAGCTCCACCTGTAAAACGCAATGTTCTACAGCGCATTTGGTAACAATGACCCAGCAAATTACATTGGTTGTCCCTCAATTAATAATGCAAAAGCCATTTTACAAACATCTGAATGCTGAAGGTGTAGCCTACAAACATTAGAACAGAGATAGGGTAGGCCTACCTCTCATTGGCGCAAACAGCTGCATCTCCTGCACTGTGCACAGTTATCTGACATGTAGATCAATGTCAAATGCAGTTAATTAAGTTTGCATAAAAGTTTTATAGGCTGAAGGAGAAGATGCATCAATTCAGTCAAGTAAAAAACTAAGTGAACCTGCGATTCATAACGTTTGGATCGGTTTTCTTCCCGATGCATGCTTCGTTAGGAGTGGTTCAGGCTTCCGCGGACCGATACACTCGCATCTTAAACATTTGAACCGGAGACCGATGAGTATGTGTGAATCGTTACATCCCTACTAGATAGGTGTGTATGTGTGCGCATGTGTCTCACTGGCATAGTTGTTAAGGTCAAACTGCAACAGAGCGTTCTCCTTCTCCTTGGGTTTCTGTTTGGTCTCGTCCTTCCTGCGTCCAGCAGGGTCTTTACCCCCAGGACGCACCACTCCCCCACCTGGCGCTGAGTCTGGGTTAGGGGCCGCTCTGGAGGGGAGAAGAGAGACATGCAGCAGATTTATAAAAAAAAATAACAAAACGTGTATCCCAATAGTCTAAAAGCATAAGGATCTTTAGTAGTCCTTTCTGATAACACAAGATCTAATGTAATAGAGGACATTGCTTTCACATCAGTGCATGTGAAGTTGAGCAGACAAGAAAGCCACTAGACTATTGAGATGCAGCCAGAAAGGGAGATAGAATGATGTGTACCCAGTGTATTCTCCTCCAGAGAGAGAGGCCACAGTAGAGAGATAGCAGACTAAAAATACACCTTGACTCGCATGCTCTCTCTCAGCAATTAGAACAGGATACGATAGGAAAGGAGATGAAACATTTGTCTTTCAGTAAGAGAGTGTTTCCACAGCTCTTATTCACTCACACACACAAACAGCAGAGCACAGCATTGGAGTTTGGTTGTATAATAAGTTATTTAATTACAGCGGGTGAAATAAGTATTGAACAAGTCACCATTTATATTTCCAAAGGTGCTATTGACATGACATTTTCACAAGATGTTGGTAACAACCCAAGTAATCCATACGTACAAAGAAACCAAAACAAATAAGTTCAGAAATTAAGTTGTGTAATAATGTGAAATGACACAGGGAAAAAGTATTGAACACACTTACTGATATTTATTTAATACTTTGTACTAAAGCCTTTGTTGGTAATGACAGCTTCAAGACGCCTCCTGTATGGAGAAACTAGTCGCATGCATTGCTCTGGTGTAATTTTGGCCTATTCTTCCACACAAACAGTCTTCAAATCTTGAAGGTTCCGTGGGCCTCTTCTATGAATCTTGATCTTCAGTTCTTTCCATAGATTTTCAATGGGATTTAAGTCAGGTGATTGGCTGGGCCATTCTAGCAGCTTTATTTTCTTTCTTTGAAACCAATTGAGAGTTTCCTTGGCTGTGTGTTTGGGATCATTGTCTTGCTGAAATGTCCACCCTCGTTTCATCTTCATCATCCTGGTAGATGGCAGCAGATTTTTGTCAAGAATGTCTCTGTAAATTTGCCCATTCATCCTTCCTTCAATTATGTGAAGTTTGCCAGTACCATTTGCTGAAAAGCAGCCCCACACCATGATGTTCCCACCTCCAAACTTCACTGTTGGTATGGTGTTTTTAGGGTGATGTGCAGTGCCATTTCTCCTCCAAACATGGTGTGTATTATGACATCCAAACAGTTCAATTTTTCTCTCATCTGACCACACTATATTCTCCCAGTATTTCACTGGCTTTTCCAAATGTTGTGCAGCAAACTTTAAACGATCTTCAACATGCTTTTTTTTCAGCAATGGAGGCTTGCGTGGTGAGCGTGCATACAGGCCATGGTGGTGGAGTGCATTACTTACTGTTTTCTTTGAGACAACAGTACCTGCTAATTGCAGGTCTTTTTGAAGCTCTCCACAAGTAGCCCTTGGCTCTTGGACAACTCTTCTGATTATTCTTTTCACTTCTCTGTCAGAAATCTTGCGAGGAGCACCTGGTCGAGGCAAATTTATGGTGAAATGATTGTCTTTCCACTTCCGTATTATGGCCCCAACAGTGCTCACTGGAACATTCAGAAGCTTAGAAATGCG
Organism: Thymallus thymallus; assembly: GCA_023634145.1. NCBI lineage: Eukaryota > Metazoa > Chordata > Actinopteri > Salmoniformes > Salmonidae > Thymallus > Thymallus thymallus. The sequence continues at coordinate 15,023,699 of CM042393.1, read as the reverse complement.
CCTATAACCAATGCCATCATTATGTTTTGCAACAATTAGGTTGCGAAGGTCTTGAGACAGCTCTTTGCTTTTAACCATCATGAGATGCGCAGCTGGTTCAGTTGGGACTGAACCAGCTGATATTAATTTGCACTGACAGGGGGCTGGATTGCTTTTTAATTACTGATAGTTTTCAGCTGTTGTCTTAGCTTTCCATGCCTTTTTGCACCTCCCTTTCAATACTTTTTGTGTTCAATACTTTTTCCCTGTGTCATTTCACATAACTTAATTTCTGAATTTATTTGTATGTATGGATTACTTGGGTTGTTACCAACATCTGGTGAAAATGTCATGTCAATAGCACCTTCGGAAATATATTTACTGAGAAAAATGGTGACATGTTCAATACTTATTTCACCCGCTGTATGTTAACAGTGAAGATATAACATGCAAATAGTCAATGCATAAGACTAAAGACCAAACCAAATCGTGGTGTGAGATTGGTGGATGACTCACCCTCTGCGTCCAGACTTGCCCCCTCCTCTCCTCTCTCCCTTCCCCCCTGCGTAGCCGCGGCCTGGTTTGGGTCCGCTGTTCCCCCAGCGGTTCTGCCTTTCTACCGGACGCTGACTGGAGAAACTCCTCCTGCCCCCGGCGGGCAAGGCTGCCTCGCGTTTGGGCGTCACCCCTCCCTCAGTGGGGGACCTACTGGGGGGTGCTGAGCCCTGAGGGAGTAGGGGGGCTGGGGCCAAGGGATGGGCAGTGGCGCTAGCAGCCTCCCGCACTCCCCTCCTCTCCTCCCGTTCTCTACGCTCGTTAAAGTCACTGCTCTCTGACGCCGTCTCCCACTCCTCGTTGGCCTGGTCAGAAGAGTTCTGCGTGGACAGGTCAGGTGACTTGGTGCCCACGGCAGAGGTGGTGGGAGGGGTGTTGTCAGGCAGGGCTGGGTCAGAGGTCAGGTCAGCAGCTGTGGGTTCCCCCTCTACAGGTAGGGTGACAGGGGTCCCTGGAGCTCTGGAGAGGGTAGGGGACAGGGAGACAGGGCCAGGCACTAAGGCTGGGAGGGGAGCAGTGGAGGTGGGTCCTGGTCCTGTCTCTCCTCCAACTAAGACAGCAGCCTCTCTCTCCTTCAGCCTCCGGAAGCGGGGGGGTTTGTCCTGTCTGGGGGGTCGGGCTGGCCGAGGGCGACGGGGCCTCTCTCTGTCTCTGCTACTCTGGGGTCCCCCCTCACCAAACTTCTTCCCCTCGAATGGACGGTCTCTGTCCCCTCGAATGGGCCTGCGGTCAGAGTGGGGTTCCCGGTTGTCATATCGTGATGACGAGGGTTCTGTGTCCTCGGGGCGGAAGGTCTCCATGGGTTTAGAGGGCCACTGGGAGGACGCCTCTCTGGTTCCTGGTCGTCTGAGAGGAGCTGACCTAGGACCTCCTCTCTCCCTGGCCCCCCCTCGCCTGCTGTACAGTCCCCCTCTCCCCCGCCGTGAAGGCTCTCCTTTGGGCAGGAAGCCTGGCTTGGGCCTTACCTCATCTCCTCCCCTGGGCCCTTCTTTCTCCCCCAGGTGATGGGGTCCGAAGCCAGGTTTGTGTGGTCCGGAGCGGGGCTCTCCTGGTAGTTCACTGCGGAGCGGCCGGGGTGGTTTGGCGCTGGGCTCACGGTCTGAAGCCCCCGTGTCGCTAGCGGACTCCCGTCCTCTTTCGCTCTCTGAGTCGGTATCGGAGCCACGACGCCGTCTGCGTTTGGGCATCACCTCGAAGTCTGAGCTCTCGCTGCGCGTCTCGCTCTCTTCACGGCAGCGGAAGGCAGCAGCGCCACCGCCAACAGGGAGGTCTGAGCGTGAGCGAGGCTCCCGATAAGGGTACTCCCCTCGACTACGACCCCGGCCACCTCTACTTCGACCAATGTAAGTCCCCCGGAAACTCCGTCCTCGAGAGTAGTACTCCCCTCTGCCTCTGCCTCTAAAACCATCAGCCGGCCAGTCTCTCTCTCTGTCCCTTTCAATCTCTCTCTCCCAGTCTCTTTCCCTCTCCTCACGGCGGTAGGCCCGTGGAGGCAGGTTGGACTCCTTCCTAGAGGGTAATTTAGGTTCAGGGTGTTTGTCATTGGTCGGTAGTTGGTCTGTCTTGTCGTCCTGGGAGGCTGGTGTCAGGGCTCCTGACGGGGCATGTGTGTCTCTGGCTCTCTGGGGGCCCTTCCCAGACCCCTCTGTCTCATAGGCTTCACTCTTCCCATCCCTCTCCCTGGCCTTCTCCCGCTCTCTCTCTCCCTGGGGTCTGTCCCGCTCCCTCTGGGGTCTGTCCCGCTCCCTCTCTCCCTGGGGTCTGTCCCGCTCCCTCTCTCCCTGGGGTCTGTCCCTCTCCCTCTCTCCCTGGGGTCTGTCCCTCTCCCTCTCTCCCTGGGGTCTGTCCCTCTCCCTCTCTCCCTGGGGTCTGTCCCTCTCCCTCTCTCCCTGGGGTCTGTCCCTCTCCCTCTCTCCCTGGGGTCTGTCCCTCTCCCTCTCTCCCTGGGGTCTGTCCCTCTCCCTCTCTCCCTGGGGTCTGTCCCTCTCCCTCTCTCCCTGGGGTCTGTCCCTCTCCCTCTCTCCCTGGGGTCTGTCCCTCTCCCTCTCTCCCTGGGGTCTGTCCCTCTCCCTCTCTCCCTGGGGTCTGTCCCTCTCCCTCTCTCCCTGGGGTCTGTCCCTCTCCCTCTCTCCCTGGGGTCTGTCCCTCTCCCTCTCTCCCTGGGGTCTGTCCCTCTCCCTCTCTCCCTGGGGTCTGTCCCTCTCCCTCTCTCCCTGGGGTCTGTCCCTCTCCCTCTCTCCCTGGGGTCTGTCCCTCTCCCTCTCTCCCTGGGGTCTGTCCCTGGGGCCCTCAGACACAGCAGCAGCCGCTGAAGCAGCTTTCCCTCCTCCTCGCTCCTCCTTCTTGGGTCTGTCCCCCTTTTCTCCTCTCTCACGGTGTCGCTCTCTCTCCTCCCGCTGCTCTCGCTCTTCCTTCATGTCTCTGAGTACAGGTTTCTTAATGGGTCCAGACCTGCGTACAGGTCTCTCTCCCCCTGGTCCTTCCCTCCGGCCGGCCCCAGACCTGCCTCCCCAGCGCAGCTCAGCCTTCTGCTTGCTGGGGGCCGGCAGGGGCAGCTTCTCTGGCTTGTGGAGGCCGTCAGCTGGAGGGGTGGCCCTGATGTTGGCCACAGCAGCCTGGGAGAAAGGCTCTTTACTGGCCTTCATGTCTTCCGCACCTGGCCTCTCTTCTGGATCCTGGAGCTCAAGTGTCTTTGTGCCCAGGGGGAGGCTGTCGAACCTGGGCTCATCCAGTTTGAGGGAATTGCTGGAGCCCTGGGAGATGGTTCTCTGTAGCATGGCCTGTCCCAGAGCCTCCACCTCTCCAGTGGGCAGGCCAGGCTCCACTGGCTCAAAGGGAGACCCACTAGGCCCTCTTTCTGTCTGCAGGGGTTCTGGAGCCTCCTCAGGGCCTGGGCCGAACACTGACAAGGGCTCTGTGGGGTCTCTGAAAAAGTCGGTCTTACCGCTGGATTTAAGGGGACTGTGGTCCTGGCTGGGGTACATGGCTGGGAGACCCCGTTCCAGCTCCAAACCAGACTCCAATCTGGGAAAGAGAGAGAGATGTTTTAAATCAAAAACATGGTGGACAATTTGACCACACTTTATTCAGGGCTTCTGCTCTGAAGTTGCTTCCTCTCATTCATATCTATTGTGGAGGCAAGAAAGCCAGATTAGTGTATTAACATGCAGCCTGAGTGCTGTGTTATCTCCTCACCTGGTGTCCTTGTCCTCCCATGCTTTAGGGGGTGTGACAGAGGGCAGGGGTTCAGTTTGGGGGTATGGGTCAGACCCCCATACTATGCGCGGTTCAGAGGGGAGACTGTGGTCCCGTATGGGCCTGGTCAGGTGGTCGAAGGAGTCAGAACTGGAGCTGGAATTGTCCCCTGGTTCTCTACGAACTATCTGCTTAGGAGCCATACGCCCTGTAGACGATGAGAAGGGACCGTCTAAATTATTACATTTTACAATTTGTATATACGCTATAAAAATGTATGGCTATTTGTGCCAAACACATACAGGGCAACAATACTCACAGAACACAAGCAAACCTCAACAGTAAAAAAAACATCAGAATGTCAGTATCTTCGTACCAGGTCCAGGCTGCATGTCGAGTGGTGGTCTTCCAGACATTATGCGGGGGTCCATATATGACTGCATCATGAGCCAGCGGGGGTCAAAGCCCATGTTAGCCAGGTGCTGCTGATGGTGAGGGGGGCCGACAGGCTGGTACAGGGAGCGGTGCTGCTGCTGTTGCTGCTGCTGGGGGGCAGCTACACCTCCTCCACCCGCACCTCCTCCTGATGGGGACACAACCCCACCACCCCCTCCTACTCCACCACCCTGCTGCTGTTGCCACTGCTGTTGCTTCATCTGCTCCTGCAAGGAGAAAGAGGGAAGAGTTAGATATAGGGATTTTCTCTACAAAATAACATGGACAACATTAAAGGTTAAGGGCTTTATTTTATTTTTATTTGAGATGTGAAATTGGGTATAAAAACACAAAGCAACACCAGTCCAATACCTGCTGCCTGAGGAAGCGTGGGGGCAGTGACTTCTGGAACTGTTTCGAGTATCCCGAGGTGAGAGAAGGGCGCATGGCAGCCCCCGCCTCTCCCTCAAGGTCCAGGGGGGCAACAGGGGCGTCCTCTCCACTGAGGGGGTCCATACAGGGCAGAGAGAGGGGCACAGGTTCCTCCACTAGAAAGAGACAGTAGTCAGTCACACTGAAAATAAACCAAAACCTTGTCATTGAAATAAACAAAGAGTGGCTCTGCTGGGAGTGAAAGTGTGAGAGGTAAAGAAGCTGGTTAATTTATGTTGGTGGAAACACAGGGCTCTGCCAGGGGGCTCACCTCTGCTCTCATCAGTGCTGAAGTAGTCTTGGATAGGAATGGCCGTCAGTCTCTCAGTCTGGCTTTCCTCCACCAGGTGGCTCACCTCACTCAGGGGGTCCACCAAGCCCAGGAGACCCACCACGCCAACGGGGCCCTCTCCGAGCCGAGGCTCTGGGGGTATGGACAATGGTCTCAGGACTGGAGGGCTGGGCTGGCGAGGCACAAACTGACTCTCCTCCGCACTAGGCTCTACTCTCTCCCTCTCAATCCTTTCCCTCTCCCTGTCCTGGAGAGGGGCTGGTATGTTTGTGGTCTGTGAGAAAGGGGCAGGCTGCGAAGGTGCAGGGCTGGAGATAGGGGGAGGAACAGACAAAGGAGGTGTGTCTTCATGCACAGCTCCCGTCTCGTCATTGGTTGTCTCGGCGGCAGAGCCGTGCTTGGCCTCTGTTGCCGGGCGGAGTTTCTCGTTGAGACGTTTGAGTTTCTCTGCGCAGGCGGAGAGTCTCTGCTCTTCCATCCTCCTCTCCTCCTCTTCTCTCCTCCGCCTGGCTCTTTCTACCGCTTCCGAAAGGTCCTGCTTCTTGTGTTTCTGGCGCCAGGCCTCACACTCCTCCTCGCCAGCAGGGGGCGCAGTGGTGGGGGGTTTGACCACACGAGGGGCTCCGCTGCCCACCGAGCGCCCACCTGGCTGACCCTGGAAAGATAGAGAAAGAGGGGAGAAAGATGAATAAATGAATAACACTACTACTTTACCTTAAAACCTCCAAAACCTAAATGAACTTGTATAGTAAAGCTCTTGATGGCGCATTAGTCTGACTCCTCCATCCAGTCAAACACACTCCAAACAGAGTCAACCAGCCACCCTCAGCCTTACCTTGTGGTCCTGTGGTGGGCCGGTCTTGTATGTCCCCTTACTGCCTGGGGAGGGCGCCCTATGGTCCCTTCCATCTACCCATGAGCCTTTGCTGCCCTCCTGGCCATCTGAGGGGCGCTGCGGCCTCATCCGCTCCACTTTACCCATCCACTCCCTGAGTGAGTGAGACAGAGTGCAATGGTTAGGCATCTTGTGTTAGCTCTACATGGTAATGCCTAGGCTAACAGTCTCGAGGTGTATAGAAAACCAAGGTTTAAACACAGTCTGTCACACTCAGGTAGTGAGGCAGGGAAGCACCTTCAGTGAGACTCACCAGTTTTCTCCTTTCTCCTTGGCGGCATGGTTCTCCTCGTCGTCACTGAAGTTGAGTTTCTCTGTGTAGTCAACCTCCATCTGAGCTCCTGGAGAACAGACGGAGAGATGAGTGTTAACGTTACATCAAGTTTATATGAAAAGCTACTAAAACGTAATGAATGTAAAAAAGAATTATGTATTAATACAGATGAGTCTTACCAGCCCAGCCCTCGTCAGCCTCTGTGTCCAGGTTGTCAAGCTCTTTGAGCTCTGTGGCGCTGATGATGGATGGTCTGTCTGGGTCCTTGATCCAGGCCTGGGGGGGGCCCTGCTGGGGACGGACCCTCCTGGGGACACAACACACACAGGAGGGTCAGTACCTTATGGAATGGGTGATGAGGTCTACGAAGTTGTTGAAATAACGATGAAGTGTGTTGGGATGTAGGAGTGTGCGTGTGTACTCACCTGGCTCCATCCTGTGGAACAGGGTATCTGATGTTCCCTGGCACTGGAGCAAAGGGCATTCTGGGATACGCATTGAACATCTGGAAGAGGGCACAGAAACACCCAACAACCGGCCATTACTAGGAGAATCCAACTCTGCAAGGTCAATTTTTTTTTGTGCAAACTAGCAACTATTGTCAAGAAAACATCCCACATCAGGTAAGGCATTACACATCTTTTTATTCAGGGCGCATCCAATTTGTTGCGGTTGTTTTCCTACTTTCGGCACAGTCAAAAACAAGCAAAAACATTGTTAAATACTAATTAAATATGTCAAAACTACTACATAATGTACACAGAATTAGAAAGATGTTAATTCTACGTTGAGGAAAACATTTGTTTTCTAAGCTATCAGACTGTTTCACTAGCACAGACTGGAATATGTTCTGGGATTCATCTGATGGCATTGAGGAGTTTACCACATCAGTCACAGGCTTTATAAATTAGCGCATCGACGACGTCGTCCCCACAGTGACCGTACGTACATTTCCCAACCAGAAGCAATGGATTACAGGCAACATCCCCACGGAGTTAAAGCTGCCTCTCAAGGAGCGGGACACTAATCGGATGCTTAAGAAATCCCGCTACGCCCTATGAACCATCAAACAGGCAAAGTATCAATACCGGATCCTACTACACCGGCTCTGATGCTCGTTGGATGTGGCAGGGATTGCAAACTGTCACGGATTACAAAGGGAATCCCAGCCGCGAGCTGCCCAGTGGCGCGAGCCTACCAGACGAGCTAAATGTCTTTTATGTTCGCTTAGAGGCTAGCAACACTGAACCATGCATGAGAGCGCCAGCTGTCTCGGTGACTGTGTGATCAAGCTCACATTAGCCAATGTAGCACTCACATCTGTAGACATGAAATGCTTTGGAAGGCTGGTCATAGCTCACATCAACACCATCACAGACACCCTGGACCCCCTTCAATTCACATTACACCTCAACAGATCCACAGATGACGCAATCTCTATTGCACTCCACACTGCCCTTTCCCACCTCGACAAAAGGAACACCTATGTGAGAATGCTGTTCATTGACTACAGCCCAGCGTTCAACAAGCTCATCACTAAGTTAAGGACCCTAGGTAGTGAGGCTGGCAACAGTCTGTTAGGGTAGGCAACACTACCGCTTTTTAAAACGCCGACAAATACTTCTCTGGAGATATGAACTACATTTTACTTGTCTGTAAAGTAATGCCGAAGCAGGACTAACTTCCATCACTAGGCGACCAGAACTGTCAATCCTAGACTGCCTGCACGCAGACTACTATTTCCTAAAAAAAGTACTTTAAAGTTTGTTAAATATCGAAACTTACCAAGACATTTAGTCAATAGAAAGCACATCTAAAAAACAGCAGCACATCAATCAGCAACGTTTGTTGTTGTCAGGGAAACAATACAGAACTTTATATGCTGGAGGCTTCTGATAAGGCACTTTTTAAAATTGTATGAAAAGTTATCAATTACTTAGTCAGGTTCGTAGGCCTCCTTGCTCACACATGCTTTTCTAGTTCTGCCCACAAATGTTCTATAGGATTGAGGTCAGGGCTTTGTGATGGCCACTCCAATACCTCCAATACCATTTTGCCACAACTTTGGAAGTATGCTTGGGGTCATTGTCCATTTGGAAGACCCATTTGCGACCAAGCTTTAACTTCCTGACTAATGTCTTGAGATGTTGCTTCAATATATCCACATCATTTTCCTTCCTCATGATGCCATCTATTTTGTGAAGTGCACCAGTCCCTCCTGCAGCAAAGCACCACCCCAACATGATGCTGCAACTCCCGTGCTCCACGGTTGGGATGGTGTTCTTCGGCTTGCAAGCCTTCCCCTTCTTCCTCCAAACATAACGAGTCATTATGGCCAAACAGTTCTATTATTGTTTCATCAGACCAGAGGACATTTCTCCAAAAAGTACGATCTTTGTCCCCATGTGTAGTTGCAAACCGGAGTCTGGCTTTTTTATGGCGGTTTTGATGCAGTGGCTTCTTCCTTGCTGAGCAGCCTTTCAGGTTATGTCGATATAGGACTCGCTTTACTGTGGATATAGATACTTTTGTACCTGTTTCCTCCAGCATCTTCACAAGATGCTTTGCTGTTGTTCTGGGATTGATTGCACTTTTCACACCAAAGTACGTTCACCTCTAGGAGACAGAAAGAGTCTCCTTCCTGCATGGTCCCATGGTGTTTATACTTGCATACTATTGTTTGTACAGATGAACGTGGTACTGTGAGGCATTTGGAAATTGGGGGCCCACCATGCAGGATAAACCAGACTTGTGGAGGTCTACAATCTTTTTTTCTGAGGTCTTGGCTGTTTTCTTTTGATTTTCCCATGATGTCGAGCAAAGAGGCACTGAGTTTGAAGGTAGGTCTTGAAATAGATCCACAGGTACACCTCCAATTTATATATCCTGATTGCCTAGTCATTTTTACCCTTACTCACATGAACATACTGCCTCAGTGACCTCGAATCCCTGCACATTGACTCGGTACCGGTACTCCTTGTATATAGTCTCGTTATTGTTATTGCGTTACCATTTATTTTTTTGCAATTTGTTCTTACTTTTAAACTCTGCATTGGTGGGAAAGGCCTCATAAGTAAGCATTTCACATAGTATAAGCACTGAAGTCAACATTGGTTAGCTTTGGCATTCTCATAGGCTTTGACTGGGCTAGCTTTTTGGCACAACAGATGTCAAATATCAGAATGTTATCTACATAAAACATTTTGCCACGGTTTCTGGCTTTTTTCCATTGATCTTGTGTCTAACAACATTACCATTTCAAGCATTGATCTTTGATTGAAAAGAGATACAGCCTGCATGGATAATGATCATTAGATACAGTCTAATATGCTAACTAGCTAACCCATCCAGGCTAAGCCTATGAGAATGCTAACGCTAATGATCGCTTCTATTACGTGAAAAACATTTACATTTTTTCAATAATTTTCCACAACAGAATTAACATTTCAAAAAGAAAGGAAGACCAAGGCCCTCTTCATATAATTAAAATGCCTTTATTTGAATGGCATGTTAAATGGAAACAAAGTTTAAAAACTGACGCGTTTCGGCTGCATGGCCTTCGTCAGGGAGTACTAGGACTCCCGAACAGCTAATCAAATGGCTACCCGGACTATTTGCATTGACCCCCCATTTTTACTCTGCTGCTACCCTGTTTATTATCTATGCATAGTCACTTTACCTCTACCTACATATTACCTCAACTACCTCAACTAACCTGTGCACCCGCACATGGAGTCTGTACTGATACCCCCTGTATATAGCCTTGTTACTTATTTTATTGTTGCACTAATTATTTATATATATATATTTTTTTTGTGCAGTTCCTTTTAGTAAATATTTTCTTACCACTTATTTTTCTTAAAACTGCATTGTTGGTTAAGATCTTGTAAGTAAGCATTTCACTTTAAGGTCTACAACGGTTTTATGCGGAGCATGTGACAAACACTATTTCATTTGTTTAGATTTTATGTAATAGTTCTGACAAATGTTATTAGTATTTATATGTTTATCTTGTTTGTGAAAGGCCTGGAAGGAGGAAAACAATCATGTTCGATCAGGAAATGGGTCAAGTGGGCGGGGCATCAAATTAATACCCCAAGTAAATCAATAAGCCTACAAATCAATAATCAGTCCATCACTTACGTAGGGTGGCATCATGCCCCTGAACTGGGGGTGGAACTGGGTAGGCACACCGGCAGGGGCCTGCTGGCCCCCGTTGAGTTTAGGCTGGGCTGGCACAGAGGAGGAGGAGGGGGGTTGTAGTTTGGGCTGAGAGGAGAGGGGTGCAGGCTTGGCAGACAGGGGCAGCCGCTCCCTGATCTCTCTCTTCTCACTAGGGGGCACCCTGCCCCCCTCCTCCACCTCCCCAGGGGGTGAGGGGGTGCTGAGGGCTGCCAATCCCTCCTCTGGCCCACGGTTGTCCATCTCAGAAGGGCTGGCTGCTGTAGTCAGATTCTTGCCCCCGCCCTCACGCCAACTACCAACATCTATAGGGGCACAGAGACAACACAAGACAACACAGGCCAGTCATTTCTGTGGTAGAGTAACAACCTTTTGGTCGGGTAGTTTGGTCCATGAGTAGCGGGTAGAAAGGGGTGTAATGCTCATGTTCTTTATGACAGACTGGGGAATGTGTGTGTATGTGGTTATGTGAGTGTGTGTGTTCGTACTCTGCGGTCGGAGGCTGGGTCCAGGTCCATAAGGCTCCTCCTCCTGCCCCTCCCCTTTCTCCGCCTCCCCAGCCGCCTGCAAACTGGGAAACTCCTGGTGGAACTGGCTGCTCACACGAGGGGCTCCCCCGTCTAGCTGTGGTGGTGGCGGCTTGCTGTTGGCCCAGGATCTGCTGCCCCCTATAGAGGACGAGACCTCTGGGGGTTGGGGGGGCCCTGGGTTAGGCTGGGGTGGGGGGGTCTCGGACTGCCTGATACACACAACACAAAGAGGAAAGGGGGGAAGGAGGAGATAGAGAGATCGTGGGGAGAAGTAGTTTATTATTAGGGCTGAGAAACAAGAATAACTCTGACCTAGTAACAGTGTGTGTGTACAGGTGCAGCCCTAGTATCTCACCTCTCGTCTCCTCCCTCAGGTCTGGAGGCCCAGCCGCTGCCGTCCTTGGGGACAATGTTAACGTTGGGGTCGTTGCCCTTGTTCTCTGCCTTCAGACTGGGCAGGTTGGCAGGCGGTGGCATGCGCCGACTGACAGCAACCTTACCCAAACTCTGGAGCCCATGTCTGGCAGCCACTGGACAGAGGGAAGAGGGGGAATTAAAGATTTAGCAAGGAGCAGAGTTCACATAATCACATTTATTATCAGGGATGCAAACTGGTGAAGACCAAAAAAGGCGGGGACAAGATTGTGCGGAAACGCGTGACAAATACTTTTTGCCTATTTTCAAATAAGTACTGTGTATAATACACATTTGATAAATCTCAATACTGTTAACATTCCAAACCACAATAGACATAAAGGTGTGTCCTGGGGTAGGGGGGAGTTGTGCCCTTTGGTCTGCGTTTAAGGTTTATCATGACGTAATGATAATCTCAGTCTCCAGGTTATATCTCCAGGTTTTTTTTCTTTCTTTGGATGTACATGATTCACGTGGATGGTCTATTTTCTGATCAAAACTGCAAATATCGCAGAAAAGCGACAAGTTTGCTTCATTGTATTATGGACAATCCAAAATGGACCTCTAGCCACAAGTAGAGGCAGATATTTTACAATGAGAGGTTTACAAAAAGAAGTGTGCATGTGTGTGTGATGGGAAGTGCGAGCGTACCTGCAGTTTTCTGAGTCTCCAGAGACTTGCCCTTGTATGTGTTGAAGAGGCTAAGGGTTGCATACTTGGTCTTGCCATCCTTTGCCTTGGTGCTCTGCCCTGACTTCTCTGACATTTCGCTGGAAACTCATTGAGTCTGGTCCTCTGGTCTCACCCCCAGAACCAGCCTCCTGCAATACAATACAAACTTTATTTTTTAAATAACATTTGTGGAACAGTGTAGAAATTTGCAACAAATAAATGACAGATGAATTTCCACTAGATAACACAGCCACAAAGTTTCCTAGTTTGACAACAGATGCTGCTCCGGCGGGAGAAATCAATAGGCGAATATCACAGCCAATCACAACACTCGCGGGTGAGTAATAGGCTTGGGCAGTATACCGTATACCGGGGTATTTGGAAATAGCCACGGGATGTTTTTTTCCAATACCATTGAAATTATTTATTACATTTAAATATTTGCAGCTACTTTGTAATTAAACTGCAGTCAACTTGTGCAATAGCTTAGGAGATAAAGCAGATCACCTTGTTCATTTCACTTGTCACATTATTTTACATTATGAAGCTTACAATAGTTCCCCAGAACAGTTGAGCCAGTCACGTGTTTGTTTGTAAATAGCACAACGGGAGAAAGAGGGAGCAGGTGAGTTCCTTCACAGAAAATACATTAGTGAAACATATTTAGCAGAAAACAGCTTCATTTTCATCAGATGACAACAGAAGTGCAATGCTATTTGGCTGGCAGCCACACAAGTAAATAAGCTTTAATAAAATAGTCATTTTTGTTAAAACGATGCATGGCAATCATATTTTGAATGTTTATCATAGAAAGAATGTAACCAGCTAGATTTCCTAATGGTTTGCTAAAATTTTATCTGCATTTTACCAGAGAAAAGTAGGCTGGATACACAGAAAAGTACCGGCGAAAAGTAGCTACAAAGTCAGAGTGCTCTCTGCTGTTCGAGAAGTGCAACTGAAGCACAAAATGAGTCAGATGCCTAGCATAAATTACAATAAGCATTTTAGATTTGCGTTTGCCAAACGCAGCAAGATATTTATGCATTTTATGTTTTTACATGCGTGAAAAACACAGAATTCTGCGTTAGCACAACCCCTATGTTTAAGTTGATAGTTATCCAAGTAAGTGGCTGAATTAATATTGTGACGGGGCATCATATCGTCTTAGCTTTATGCCGTGTTTGAGAAGTCAACGCCCTTTGGATGGGTCATCTGTACAGCTGGCACTGCGGTCTTGATTTTCTTGCGTTTCTTTCCCCCTCGCCATTCACGGAACGTCTGTTCCTCCCCCCTCTTCTTCGAGCAGTGCAGGCAGGCTGTTGCCCTAGTGAATCCAGACTTCACACAGACCCAGCGAGTACACACCCAGAGCCAGTACTGTTGTACTTCCTCCAGACAAGCATGGGTCAAAACTTTGTTCATTTGCACAATGCCTCTGGTTCACATTCGCTTGTAAATGTCCAAACTCACCAAAAAAATTAGTCGGTCCTTCCTACCTACAGTGCATTCGGAAAGTATTCAAAACCCTTAAATTTATCCCATGTTATGTTACAGCCTTATTCTAAAACTGATTAAATAAATGTTCTCCTCAATCTACACACAATACTCCATAATGATAAAAACTTTTTATATGTTTTGCAAATTTATAAAAAAATTCAAAAACGTAAATATGACATTTATATAAGTATTCAGACCCTTTACTCAGTACTTTGTTGAAGCACCGTTGGCAACGGTTACAGCATCAAGTCTTCTTGGGTGACGCTACAAGCTTGGCACACCTCTATTTGGGGAGTTTCTCCCATTCTTCTCTGCAGATCCACTCACGCTCTGTAAGGTTGGATGGGGAGCGTCGCTGCACAGCTATTTTCAGGTCTCTTCTGAGATTTTAAATCTGGTTCAAGTCCGAGCTCTGGCTGGGCCACTCAAGGACATTGCCCCGAAGCCACTCCTGTGTTGTCTTTGCTGTGTGCTTAGGGTCATTGTCCTGTTGAAAGGTGAACCTTCGCCCCCAGTCTGAGGCCCTGAGCACTCTGGAGCAGGTTTTCAAAGATGTCTCTGTACTTTGCTCCGTTCAACTTTCCCTCAAACCTGACCAGTCTCCCAGTCCCTGCCACTGAAAAAAATCCCCCCAGCATGATGCTGCCACCACCATGCTTCACTGTAGGGAGGATGCCAGGTTTCATCCAACATTTTATGAGCTAGATTGCTCGTTGATCCAATTAGTTTATTTTCATTTGCGCTCGTTAACATATTTAGCTAGCAGCCTCTATGGAAATGTGCTATTAATTGTGCTAATTTTGTTAGCATTATGGTAATAGACTCCCACTGGGCTTTTTTGGCGCCCCTTGGTGTACTAAACCGGTAGTACCATAAATCCTGAGATGAGAGAAGGACGGTATGAAAATCTGGATACGCCCAACCCTAGTAAATAATACTGTGAAACACTATCATTCCACTATTAGCAACAGATATATTATGGACATTTTCGGGAACTACAATGCAAAATAAACTATGCTAGAAAACAGATCGAGTCTGGTCTTAGTCTGGCTGAGCCTTACAAAAAAAAAAAATAGGCCATGGGTATTTCTTACGAGCCTACAGTAACAACCACACACACACACACACCATAAAGACTATAAAATAAGTCATGACTCCCTCCAATAAACTGTGCGATCCTGTGTAGGTAGGGATAGAAGATGTCTTAAGTGTCTTCGTGCTCTTTAGGCAGCCCAGGCCACGCAGGCAGGGAGCTAAGGGGGAAGGAGAGAGAGAAAGGGGGGAGAATGAAGGAAACTCCACAGCTCCTCAGTGACAGAATGACTGACTAGGAGAGACTACACCTCTCAATCACAATGGCTTCTCTCCGCTTGATGGGGCATGTCGTGTTGCCATGCCGACGGGCCCTAAGACTGCAGCCTCCGTTGAGCCGTGCGGCTGTGCTGTCTACCGGCCAGGAGCCATTCATAATTGATGGAGGAGCGATGTTGGAGCATGGAGAGGGCCAGGGCAGCTAACACAGCACAACAACAGTGGTTTCCCAAATGCACAATGACTTCTGGTGGGTGGCATCACTCCTACGTAACATAGATGAGAGATACACAATGATATAAATGAATGCCCAAATGGTAGGTCAGGACCATTAATTGTTGTGGTAGATATCTCTTACGTCCAAAATCCGATAGCTTTGATGACTGCAGTAAAAGTTTAACAGACCGAAATGTAATGGATATTTCCTCTAGGCCCCTCAACTCTGGATCTTGAAGGCAGTTTCACTGTGTTTTTTCATTGTTCCCTTCAGACTGGGGACTGATTTAGACCTGGGAGTATCAGGTAGAACAGAAAACCAGCAGACTACAGACCTCGTAGGGCATGAGTTGAAGACCCCTGCTCTAGGCAGTGGGAAAACTGATTGTATGAGCAAAAGCAAAGTCACAAACACACACACACCCTCAACTGGCACATGTCTGCTAGCAGAGAATGCAGAGCGCCTGGGAGAGGGGAGGACTGAGTGAGTTGAAAGATAAGTAGAGCCACTTCCTCCACAGGGCAGGCCAGCCCCTACATGTGCCACAGCCCACAGCCACAGGGGAGGGACCCCAGAAAGGGAACAAGTCAATCAAGGACACAGAGGGTGAGTCACAGGGACAAAGCAGCCTAAACAGACATTCTGCTCATCTGACTGTCATAAACCCCCCCCCCAAAACTCATTCCATGGAGGGTCAAGTGTCTGCAGGTTTTTGTTTTTTCCCTTCAATTAAAACCTAGACAACCAGGTAAGTTCTTCACTAATTAGTGACCTTAATTCATCAATCAAGTACAAGGGATGCGCGAAAAGCTACTGACACTCGACCCTCCATGAAATTAGTTTGACACCTGTGCTTTATGCTGCGTTTAGAGGGTATGAGGTAGACGGCAAACCAGATGTCATTGTTTTCAATGAGCGCACAACAGTACATGCCGTTGAGGCTGGCGTTGAATGGAGTTAGCCACCACGGTAGACGGGACTTGCCCAGTTCAAATCTTTCCACTTTTGTCATAGCGTTGTTTTCTATTGGATGTTGATTTGCACTGATTGTTTAATGAAATCACTATAGCAATGCATGCCGTCATGCTGGCTTGCTTTTGTCTTCATTTTTTGCGATGCCGACTGGTGTTTTTGTTTTTTTAATCTCTCGTCTAAATGCAGCATTAGACTATCGAGATGGCCTCTATGGCAGGAAGCTACAGACAGACCCAAGATTGTGTGCACTGTGCCTGCTGAGGTGGATATCAGCTGAGTCACCTCTCACTCCCTCACAGAGATACAACAGTAGTCAACAGATAGCCATGCAACAGTGGACCACCCCACACCTAGACAGATCTGAAATAACGGGGCTAGTAAAAGCAAGTCCCCAAAAGGATTCATCCTGCCATTTTGCTTCTATCCATCCTGTTTTCAGATAAGTGGACACGAGGGAGAGGAGACTGAGTGAGGAAGCCACTTTAGACTGTTGAGAATAAGGCCATAATAAATAATATTGAGGTGTAGCCTCTTGGGAGGGGGGAACATCAATATCTTCCAGTCCATAGGGAGATGGAATTAGATGGTTTTTAAATATTTTCCCAGTCATTGGGGACTAAAGCCTGCTGTTATCTTCCGTAATTCATATAACAGCATATACAAAACAGATGGCATTGAATATGGAATCAGCTGGACTATGGACCACTTTTGAGGACTGAATATCAAAGTTTGACTTGCCGGGTGAACTATACACTGTGGGAACCCAGCAGGGCAGCTTCCTGCTTGTATTCACTTGAAGGGTTTTCAATGAGTGGCTTTTGGTTGGAACTTGGTACCAGGATCAGTATGAGACAATCCCTCCATCTCCTCCCATGGACATGGACCTCAGGCTTTTAAAAATCGATATCAATTTAAGTGGATCAATTCACTTTCCTATGAAATGATGTTCTGGCCCAGTCTGTGGATTCAGAAAGAGGGGGAGGTTGAATCACTTTATACTATTTCCTAAAACAATCTCCTCTGACACGCTGCACATTCACATACTCACTCACCTTCTCACGACCAGATCAATGCCTGGTCATCAGTGATCGGGATCAATGGTAGCAGAGGTTATCGACATGGATTTTGGTTCACATAATTTTATAATGGGCTTATCCGGTAGTCCAGAACACAGGATTACTGATACCGGAAAATATGTTAAAATCTGTGAACTGTGGTTGCCAACTGTCTGGGTAAATGTATTCGAGATTTCTAGAGAAGATGTTTATAGGTTAATCAAAACGTAGGTTAATTTCTGAACTAGGGGCACGGATTACGTCACGCCCAAAACACAAAGAAGTGTCGATGTAACGTTTTCAAATCTCTAGCATAGTTTTTTTTATATTAGTAATAGTTCAAGGCTTGGAAACTGTATTTCAAATAACGGTGTAGCTAGCTAACTGGTGAAATGGTAACGTTAGCCTCACTGATTCGCCGGCCAGGTCAATGGTTTGGTGGACCAGTTTTAGGTTGAGACAAGATGGGTCACATCGGCCCGGCGCCTCTTCTAGCCCAAAACACCACACATAATCGATCACAAATGAACGATATCAAATATTATTCTTCACTAGTGGCAGTATATTTGGCTGCAATCGTTCATATTTACACGACACTGCAGAATGTTGGGTTAACTAGTTGAGAAGATTCAGACGTTCAGTTTCGGTTCTCAAATAGCCATCATCATCACATCCACATTCGGCTTTTTCTCAGTGGACGCAGTGTTAGCGAGCTAGCTAAATGGCCAACGTAACGTTACACCATCACCCTTACTAACCTGCTTTTCACCATGAACTAACTAGACATTCTTGACATGGCGACCTACCTGTTACCGCCTGTCTCTCTTCTTCTAGTATGTCGTATGGCTTTGTCTGGGTTCGGCCTGTTTTGTAGTATCCGAGCCGAGTGTGTGGCCGGCGGATTACAAAAACTGTCTCGCTAGCTTGCTAACGTTAGCTAGTTAGGCAACGAGCGTGGTAGCTAGCATCCACCAATTTCCTATCGACTTGCACGGGCCTTGATGCTCTTCTGTGCCTACACGGTGCCCTTCCTTGTTTCCCGGGGTTTCCGCAGTTATTCGGACGTTAAGGGGCTCTCGGCTTGTGTTTCTGATTTTTTTGCCCACCCGTTGTCTCGTGTGGAACAGCGTTGCTCTCGTTGAGTGCTGCTTGCGCCGCGGCCTGTCTCACAATCAAAGATGGCAGGCCGCCAGTACACGGGTGTCTGACATCATCACGCACAGAAGACGGCGGCTGCGGAGCGTCAGTTTTGGGAGTAGGAGGGCCTACAGCAGCACCTACTTCTTCTTCTTCTTTCAGGTTTTATTGGCGGTTGGCAACTCATCTCAAAAGGTGCATTACCGCCACCTACTAGACTGGATTGTGGGTATTAGAATGACATCAAAGGAGATATCAGCAGCACCTAGATCTTCTGCACAGATTATGTCAGACCAGGGCCCTGACAGTAAATCTCAGTCTAACAAAAATAATGGTGTTCTAAAAAATGTATCCCATCTAGACACTGTTGCCCTAGAGCACACAAGAAACTTGGTCTAAACATCAGCGACACAGGTAACGTCCACAAAGCTTTGAACGATCTGAGAAACAAGGCAAGAAGGGCCTTTATGCCATCAAAAGGAACATAACATTTGACATACCAATTAGGATCTGGCTAAAAATACTTGAATCAGTTATAGAATCCATTGCCCTTTATGGTTGTGAGGTCTGGGGTCCGCTCACCAACCATGAATTAACAAAATGGGAAAAACACCAAATTGAGACTGCATGCAGAATTCTGCAAAAATATCCTCAGTGTGCAACTTAAAACACAAATAATGCATGCAGAGCAGAATTATACCAATACCCGCTAATGATCAAAATCCAGAAAATTCTACAACCACCTAAAAGGAAGTGATTCACAAACCTTCCATTACCTACAGAGCGATTAACCTAGAGAAAAGTCCCCTAAGCAAGCTGGTCCTGGGGCTCTGTTCACAAACACAAACAGACCCCACAGAGCCCCAAGACAGCAACACAATTAGACCCAACCAAATCATGAGAAAACAAAAAGATAATTACTTGACACATTGGAAATAATTTTTTAAAAACTGAGCAAACTAGCATGCTATTTTGCCCTAAACAGAGAGTACAGAGTGGTAGAATACCTGACCACTGTGACTGACCCAAAATAAGGAAATCTTTGACTATGTACAGACTCAGTGAGCATAGGCTTGCAATTGAGAAAGGCCGCCGTAGGCAGACCTGGCTCCCAAGAGAAGACAGGCTATGTGCACACTGCCCACAAAATGAGGTGGAAACTGAGCTGCACTTCCTAACTTCCTGCCAAATGTATGACCATATCGAGAGGATTTACTTCACCCAAAATCTGTCCGCGTGAGATAAGCCCTTTTCTGTATGGTGGTCTGAGTTTAGAATTACGCAAGGTTTATTCGATCTAATAGAAGTTTCGTGATTTCGAGATCAATTGTTACAAATGTACTTATATAAGTGGGTACATGTGGCATTCCAAGCACATCATTAAGCTCGGGGCCCTGGGTCTAAACCCCGCCCTGTGCAACTGGTTCCTGGACTTCCTGACGGGCCGCCCCCAGGTGGTGAAGGTAGGAAACAACACCTCCACTTCTCTGATCCACAAGGGTGCGTGCTCAGCCCACTCCTGTATTCCCTGTTCATCCATGACTCAGCGGCCAAGCACGCCTCCAACTAGATTATCAAGTTTGCAGACGACACAACAGTAGTAGGCTTGATTACCAACGATGACAAGACAGCCTACAGGGAGGAGGTGAGGGCTCTGGGAGTTTGGTGCCAGGAAAACAACCTCTCACTCAACGTCAACAAAACAAAGGAGATGACCGTAGACTTAGAAACAGCAGAAGGTGCATCCCCATATCCACATTGACAGGACCGCAGTGGAGAAGGTGGAAAGCTTAAAGTTCCTTGGCGTACAGATTACTGATAAACTGAAATGGTCCACCCACACAGACAGTGTAGTGAAGAAGGCGTAAGAGTCTCTTTTGCATTTCCCCTCACAAAAAATTAAGGGTAAGGACGGTTTCGTGAGAATAAACAGATCTTAAATCAGTGTCTAAGGGCAACTTCTAGCTGGTGCAAATTGTTTGGAGTGCTTGGCTTGGAACCCTACAGTAGCTCAGCTATGCATTATTAGTCCCACAGCTGATAATAACACCCCTGTACAGTTAGGGTGGTCAAATTCACACCCCTGGTCATCCCTACTGCCTCTGATCTGGTGGACTCATTAAACACAAATGCTTCGTTGGCTATCCGTAAAAAAAAAGAAAAAAAGAAAGAAAATAGTGCCGTCTGGTTTACTTAATAAGGAATTTGAAATTATTTATACTTTTGATACTTAAGTATATTTAAAACTAAGTAAGATTAGACTTTCAGTCAAGTAGTATTTTACTGGGCGACTCACTTATACTTGAGTCATTTTATATTAAAGGTATCTTTACTTTTACTCAAGTATGACAATTGGATACTTTTTCTACCACTGTTGGGTCCTTTCTATCCGGCATCCGTGGGACTCAACTCTGAAGTTGACATTTTAAATGTTTAAGGTAGGGATTAAGGTTAGGGTAGGACCGTGTCAAGGATCCCCGATAACAATAACCGTCTACATAGTGGGCTGAAAGGCATTTAAAAAAAAAAATCTATTATACAATAAATTTAAAATTCATAACTTGTTTTCATCCTCCAATATTGAAGTAAAATGTTATTAATCCCAACAATTTAAACGATGCTGGGTTAAAATACATAAAACATTACAAAGAAAAATTAAAGCTAGAATCCTTTATTAAAGGTCTCCAACCCGCCTCAGTTTTGGAAAAAAAGCTAAGGGATGGGCCTACATAAGACAACACATTGCAATTTTTTTTTACTTGAGAAATACTGCACCAGACCCTTAGTTAGATGTAAAATTGCACAACTAAAACATCCTCTTCAAATAGTCAAAATTAATCACAGAAAAAAGAATCACAGTGAAATAGGCTTCCGTGTCTACAGTGTCTCATGGGGGACAAACATAACTAACCAAAAGCGGAATCGGTTCGGAAATCAAAATGTTCTAATGAGCAACATAAAACCACACAATGGCTCTTTAAACATCCAGACACCATGCCTAGCAACTACCTCCTGTCTCCTACCACCCTACACACCTGTATAGCTCTGAAAGAGATGACAAAAATGCCATATATCCAATTATTTCACATACAAGTGCATAGGGGGTAAGGCCTAGGGGGTTGTCTCTGGGCCACACTTTAGTGCTTTATAGCAAAGATGTTCCTGGAGTAGGCACTTGGTGGCGACATTTATCATGGTCAGTATAGTACATCGTAAGGAGGGAAAGGGTAGAGGTTAGTGTGTGCATAAACTTCACTAGATTAATGAATTACAGACGGGTAACACTCGAAGCCAATCCAAACATCAAGTCAGAAATGTGCTACACTACACCCTCATATAAGAATTTTGCTATTTAGAAAATAAGGTTATAGAACAAAATAAATGACATTAAAATATATATGATCAGTCAGCCACTGTGGCATCAAGTAAAATTGAATCCCAGCATTTATGAGAACAGGCACCATACTGTGGATAATGCAAAGTGCAATATTAGTGTATTATTTCCAATTATGTGCATCCATTCTATGAATTATTGGTTATGAGAGATTCATATGAACATTATTTGTGTTCCCTGATTAGTTGGTAGAACTCACATCTTTCACAAATATGACCTCGCAGATTAATAAACAGACAGTCAGGTAATGGGCATTAGTCAACCAAACCAGTGTTACAAAACCTAGTACTCTGGGACCCTCAGTCATTTAACATATTTGTTCTATACCACCACTAGTACAGCTGGTTTAGGTGTACTTGTGCTGTAATTTAATAAATATGTGGAATGGCTGAGGGATAGGCTTTAGCTCAGTGGGCTAACATGGCTGGGCTAACATCCAGTCACAGCCTGGGTTTGATCCCCGGTGGGTTATCACAACACTGGCAGGTATGGTTTGATCTTGTCCAGCAGAGTGGTTGGGTCCAGGGCAATGAGGAGGGATGAGTGGTTGTGTATGTTCCAGTAGTATCCCAGAGCCAGGGCAGCAGCCCCCACGGTTAGGGCCAGGGGCCAGGAGCTCTGCTTTGGCTCAGGGATGTCCAAGGGCCTGGTCTTCAGGGCTCCTGCCATCCGATCCCACGTAGTCAGGATGGCCTGGAGGGAGAGGTAGATGTTTCAGTTTCTCTAATGTACCAAGTAATACTTAGGCAAGTATCGAAGACTAGTTCTGAATTTCAAGCACAGCATTATTTTGGTGATTGTATCGAAACCAGAAAACACATCAGCATTATATATTTTTATTAATACACTGTAGGCCCATCCCTACCTGTCGGGCCCCGTCCCACTGTCCCGGCCCTCTCAGACGGTACTGGTACGGGGTGCAGGGCCCCAAGAGCACACACAGCCACAAACCAGGCTCCCACAGCAGCAGCCCTAGGAGGCTGGGACGCACTCCCACCTGGTCAGCTATCTGGTCCATGTAGTCAATGTAATCCACCTGGATGGTGTGTCTCTGGGAGGTCACATACCTGAGACAGGAGAGTTAGGCCCTGTCCAAAAACAACCTATAGCCTCCCTTCAGTGTTTTGCAGATCTGAAGGAGCAGGATAGTTGCAAGCAATATGGTGGAACCTTCTCTAAATCCATTAAAAGGGTAGGTGGAGCCATCATTATATTGCTTAAACTTATCCTGTCCCCTCAAATCTACTAAATCAATCTCAGTACCTCTTGGCCATTGTCTCCTCCTTGTGTTTAATGTCCTCCAGCATGAAGTCCATTGAGGGAAGCTTACTCAGCCCTGTGGGTGAAACACAGATAATCCAATGTATATACAGCATGGCTCTGGACATAATAAGTGCACCATAGGGCACTTTTTGATCGTTTTTTAAAGAACTGTGAGTGCATTCTGAACAGAGAGGTATGTTTGTGGGAGAGAGAGAAAGAGAGAGAGAGCGGGAAGTCTAACAAGTAGGCCAATGTCTGGTAAAAGTAACAGTGATGTACCTTTGAAGACCCTGGTGGCCCATCGGGCCTGCATCTCAGAGATGGGCATGATGGCTCCAAGAGGCTGCACCAGCCCTATAACGGCCAGTGTGGGGCGCTCTAACCCCGGAGGGAACATGTACTTATACAGATTGGCCTTGTTACCGGAAACCGGCATCACATGGGACGGTAGAAAGGGGAAGGAGAAGTTGTAGCCAGTGGCAAACACCTGGAAATTTGATAATGGACAGGTGAAAGGTGGCAACTATAAGTTAGTTTGTGTGTGTATATATATGACTAGGTCTGGTTACGCACCACCAAGTCTATGTTGTCCTCCACGGTTCCGTCTTCAAACTCAACACTGGACTCCTGGAGCCTGCAGATGTTGGCTTTGACCTGCACTGTGCCAGACAGAATCCGGTTGGGCAGCTCATCATTCACTGTAGGGTGCTGGCTGAACAGCCTGGGACATACACAACATGTTTAAAATATATTCAGTTCATTCTCTTTCTTTCTTTCTTTCTTTCTTTCTTTCTTTCTTTCTTTCTTTCTTTCTTTCTTTCTTTCTTTCTTTCTTTCTTTCTTTCTTTCTTTCTTTCTTTCTTTCTGTGCTCTTACCTGTGTTTGGGCTGTAGAGAGTAGAGGCTGTGGTTGAATCTCTGGTTGATTCTGTTCTCACTCAGTCTGCAGATCAGGCCAAAGGGCAGTATAGCCTTGGCCATCTGGAACACCCTTCTAAATAGAGCCAACGCAGTGTTAGTGTACACTGAGTATACAAAACCTTAAGAACTCTTTCCATGACAGATTTCTATGATCCCTAATTGATGTCACTTGTTAAATCCACTTCAAGGTGAAGGATAGGAGACAGGTTAAAGAAGGATGTTTAAGCCTTGAGAACATTAAGACATGGATTGTGTGTGTGTCATTTTAACAAAAATATTAGGAAGGTGTTCCAAATGTTTGGTGTACTCAGTGTATGTTACTGTGGAACGCAACTTCCTTCCAATGGCATGTTTCTGAAACAGAGGAAATCTACGACCGAGCACTTTCTTTCATCTGTCCAGTCACTTCTTATCTGTAATGATGGAGGAAGAAATGTTGCATTTGTAATGTTTTCGAAGTGTAAGGCTGCAAAAAGGTGATTCAGACAATCTACCTGTTTAATCCCATGTCCAAGGGCACCCCTTGTTGACCCACACGGTTGAGGATCCATGCCCCACGCCTGGTACTGAGGAATACCTTGAGAGAGATAGGAGAGTGGGGGGGGCGGGGGTGGGGGGAAGAGGATGGGAGAGAATAGGGAAGAGGAGGGGGCGAAGACAGAGAGAGAGGGCACAGGTCAGAGGATGACTTGACATAATAACATGGTCATGGACAGATAGACTTGCCTTGTTCTACTGTTTCAGTCTTACGTTCAAAGTCTGCAATCTTATCTCAGTACCTGTGAGCATTTGACAATATTGGCCCTACCTCACTACACACAGCAAATTGTGTAGTTGTACCTGTTTAAATCCTAACTGTTCTACTGTACCTGTTTAGATCCTAACTCCCCACTGTACCTGTTTAGATCCTAACTCCCCACTGTACCTGTTTAGATCCTAACTCCCCACTGTTCTACTATACCTGTTTAGATCCTAACTCCCCACTGTTCTACTGTACCTGTTTAGATCCTAACTCCCCACTGTTCTACTGTACCTGTTTAGATCCTAACTCCCCACTGTTCTACTGTACCTGTTTAGATCCTAACTCCCCACTGTTCTACTGTACCTGTTTGGTGACCCTGCTGAGTTCCACAGCGATGTCTCCTCCAGAGTTGCCGATGCCGATCACCACCACCCTCTTCCCCCGCCACTCCTCTGCCGTCTTATAGTCCCGGCTGTGAAAGTACTGGCCCTTGAATGTGTCGATACCTGGAAGACAGGCCTGTGTCACTGACTGACTGACTGACTGACTGACCACCACACACAGTACTACTAGGGGTAGCAAGTGCACAGTAAGTGAGAGAAGACTGTGGCCGAAATGAGACAGAGGGCAAATTAATCAAGGCACTTTACAAATGGGTTCTGTCTGCTTTGTAAAGAGGGAAAGAGTGACCCTGTACTTGATATTAACTGTGTTACTGACCAACAAATAAATATACCTTTTAAATCTGAATCGTGCTTCAACCTACCGATCATCCTCCATGCATTGGTCTCTATCACGACTAACCTGCGATGCAGTGCCCTTCAGCCACTATTATGAAACCGCTTGATCAACAGACCTTAAAATAGAGTTGAGATAAGACCAGACTCGGGGTTGGAGCTCTGACATACACTATATATAAAAAAGTATGTGGACACCCCTTCAAATTAGTGGATTCGGCTATTTCAGCCACACCCATTGCTGACAGATCAAGACAAATCAAGAACACCTTCATGCAATCTCCATAGACAAACATTGGCAGTAGAATAGCCTTACTGAAGAGCTCAGTGACTTTCAACGTGGCACCGTCATAGGATGCCACCTTTCCAACAAGTCAGTTGGTCAAATGTCTGCCCTGCTAGAGCTGCCCCAGTCAACAGTTAGTGCTGTTATTGTGAAGTGGAAACGTATAGGAGCAACAACGGCTCAGCCGCAAAATGGTAGGCCATACAAGCGGGACTGCCAAGTGCTGAAGTGCGTTAAAAAAACGAAACAATGCATAGTTCCAACTGTAAAGTTTGGTGGAGGAGGAATAATGGTATCAGGCTGTTTTTCATGGTTCGGGCTAGGCCCCTTCGTTCCAGTGAAGGGAAATCTTAATGCTACAGCATACAATGACATTCTAGACGATTCTGTGCTACCAACTGTGTGGCAACCGTTTAAGGAAGGCCCTTTCCTGTTTCAGCATGACAATGCCCCCGTGCACAAAGCGAGGTCCACACAGAAATGGTTTCTCAAGATCGGTGTGGAAGAACTTGACTGGCCTGCACAGAGCCCTGACCTCAACCCCATTGAACACCTTTGAGATGATTTGGAATGCTGATTGCCAGCCAGGCCTAATCGCCCAACATCGGTGCCAAACCTCACTAATGGTCTTGTGGCTAAATGGAAGCAAGTCCCCGCAGCAATGTTCCAACATCTAGTGGAAAGCCTTCCCTGAAGAGTGGAGGCTGTAATAGCAGCAAAGGGGGGGACTAACTCCATATTAATGCCCATGATTTTGGAATGAGATGTTCGAGAGCAGGTGTCCACATACACTACATGACCAGTTCAAGGCTCACTCTGTAATGTGTCAACTGCTCCCCTCTCCTGTTGATACTATATTATATAAACATGTGGGCTTGTGGTCTGGACCCAATGTTACAGACAGATGCTGTGTCTTAAATGGCACCCTATGCCTTAGGGGTGCTTTGTCTAAAATGGCACCCTATGCCTTAGGGGTGCTTTGTCTAAAATGATATATACCGTTGAAGTTAGAAGTTTACATACACCTTAGCCAAATACATTTAAACTCAGTTTCACAATTCCTGACATTTAATCCTAGTAAAACTTCCCTGTCTTAGGTCAGTTAGGATCACCACTTTATTTTAATAATGTGAAATGTAATAAGAATAATAGTAGAGAGAATGATTTCTTTCAGCTTTTATTTCTTTCATCACATTCCCAGTGGGTCAGAAGTTTACATACACTCAATTAGTATTTGGTAGCATTGCCTTTAAATTGTTTAACTTGGGACAAACGTTTCAGGTAGCCTTCCACAAGCTTCCCACAATAAGTTGGGTGAATTTTGGCCCATTCCTCCTGACAGTACTGGTGTAACTGAGTCAGGTTTGTAGGCTTCCTTGCTCGCACATGCCTTTTCAGTTCTGCCCACAAATGTTATATAGGATTGAGGTCAGGGCTTTGTGATGGCCACTCCAATAACTTCAATTTGTTGTCCTTAAGCCATTTTGCCACAAAGTATGCTTGGGGTCATTGTCTATTTGGAAGACCCATTTGCGACCAAGCTTTAACTTTCTGACTGACGTCTTGAGATGTTGCTTCAATATATCCACATAATTTTCCTTCCTCATGATGCCATCTATTTTGTGAAGTTCACCAGTCCCTCCTGCAGCAAAGCACCCCCACAACATGATGCTGCCACCCCGTGCTTCACGGTTGGGATGGTGTTCTTCGGCTTGCAAGCCTCTCCCTTTTTCCTCCAAACATAACGATGGTCATTATGGCCAAACAGTTCTATTTTTGTTTCATCACACCAGAGGACATTTCTCCAGAAAGTACGATCTTTGTTCCCATGTGCAGTTGCAAACCGTAGTCTGGCTTTTTTATGGCGGTTTTGTAGCAGTAGCTTCTTCCTTGCTGAGAAGCCTTTCAGGTTATGTCGATATAGGACTCATTTTACTGTGGATATAGATACTTTTGTACCCGTTTCCTCCAGCATCTTCACAAGGTCCTTTGCTGTGGTTCTGGGATTGATTTGCACCAAAGTAAATTAATCTCTAGGAGACAGAACGCGTCTCCTTCCTGAGCGGTATGACGGCTGCGTGGTCCCATGGTGTTTATACTTGAATACTATTGTTTGTACATATGAACGTGGTACCTTCAGGCGTTTGGAAATAGCTCCCAAGGATGAACCAGACATGTGGAGGTCAACAATTTATTTTCTGAGGTCTTGGCTGATTTCTTTTTATTTTCCCATGATGTCGAGCAAAGAGGCACTGAGTTTGGAGGTAGGCCTTGAAATACATCCACAGGTACACCTCCAATTGACTCAAATGATGTCACTGGCCCACTGGAAATGTGATATAGTGAATTATAAGTGAAATAATCTGTCTGTAAACAATTGTTGGAAGAATTACTTGTGTCATGCACAAAGTATATGTCCTAAGCGACTTGCCAAAACTATAGTTTGTTAAAATGAAATCTGTGAAGTGGTTGAAAAGTGAGTTTTAATGACTTCAACCTAAGTGTATGTAAACTTCCGACTTCAACTGTACCTTAGGGTGGGTGTCATTTGAGATTTGCACTGTGTCCGAGGTCACTGTGTTGTAGGCTACCTGGGAAGTCGTGTAGAGGCAGGTTGGGGTGACAGTGGTGTCCTATACAGATCATCACAGCGTCAAAGATATGTTTCTCCTTCTCTCCCTTCTTGTTCTCCGTCTCCACATCCCACTGGCCCGAACGAGAGAAGTCTGGTCTTGGCTTCACCTGGAGGACTCTGATCTAATTCACACACACACACACACACAATCGTGTTAGTGTTGTGTAACATATGCAATGTTCTAAACGCCTCACCTCACTGAATGCACATTGAAACTGTATTAATGATTGCTGTGAACAGGAACTGAGCTCCTACCTGGAAGCGTATGTGCTTGATGAGTTGGAAGTGTTCAGCGTACATGCGGAAGTAGTCCATGATGAGGGAGTTGTGCATGTAGTTGGGAAAGTGGGCGGGGATGGGAAAGTCAGAGAAACACATCATCTCCTTGGAGGTGTTGATGATGACAGAGTGGTAGATACTGGCCCTGTCAGCCTCTGGGTTCTCCTAAGGATGGAGAGAAGAATAGGTGGAAAGGTCAGAAAATACTTTCCCCAAACTTTTCATGAGTGCTTCAGATGAGGAGATGAAGCCACTTTAGACTATTGAGATGAAGGGAGAGGAGATGAGAAGATAAGGCCACTGTATATAGGTCAGATTTGGTTTTAGTCTTTGACTAAAATACATTTTAATAGTAGCAGGGAATACTTATTTTTCTACTGTGTCCAGCAACCAAAAACACAAGTCGTTGCTAAAATATAACTTAAGCCAAAAGCACATCAAGTTCCGGGACAAGTGCATCAGGACAGGGTGGCAGCAACATCACTGAACTAGAGATTACATTTAACACTGCTTAATTCAATTCCCAAAGAGGAGATGGCTTTTACCAAATTCAGACCCATGTTGCGCTCCCAGAAAAGAATGGATTACAAATCTACCCGACATATGGAAACGAGGTGTCCTGTACAAATATTATTGACACCATCAGAACACTATCCTGGAAGAGGGTTAGTATTATCCTTGGGACGTCTCTACCCTAAACCTTAACCCTAAAAGCAGATTCTGTTATGATTAGTTATTGTGAGGAGATTAAACATTTATTTAATTATCTAAGTATCAGTTCATAATATTATTAGCTACATAGTTTGGTATTATTATTATTATTATTATTATTATTATCTGTTAGCTGAAAGCAGTAATGGATAACAGTTCAGTTTGCAGTGGCACTTTTAAATACAATAAAGTTTTAATCACCTATATAAATAATGAATACAATCAATGTTCTGTTTTGTATATTACTTTGTCCAAAACTAGTCACCTATGTAAATATTTTTGCACTTTTGAATACAATTATTAAAAGTTGTTTTTATTCTAATGTCTTGCCCACTCTCTAGTGATGCGTTCTACATCATCAATGTAACAACTGATAACAATTAGGAATGATAGGAAAGCAGTAGCGGCTTGTCAATAGAGGGCGCTGGGGCGCCGCCCCCATCAAAATTCCAGAAATGTACATGTACACAAAAATGATATAAAAATGAAATAAAATAAATAAATAAAATAGATTACTCATACGATGTGCCGGCTGGTAGTAAGAGCCTCAGCAGTCTTTAATCGGTTAACTATTTAGTATTTTATATGTTTTTCAATATGTTTCATGCGGTTTCATGGGCGAGGGACGCCGGACAAATAGATGTCTATCTGAGTCCATAAATCTTCGGGCAGCATGTGACCTGAAACTGGTCTCTAATTGGTTTCTTAAAGATTCTCCTCCGGACGCAGGTCGCTGCGTCCCTGGCGAATCAGAATTGGATACATGTTATTTTATCCAATCTGATTGGTTCTCGTCACCTGTCATTCAACTTTACGCTCTTGGCCACTACTGCGAGTGCGCGGGCGACAACGACACACCGTCACTCCGAGTCCGCCAAAACCTTGCTAGGCTGATCACTTTCGTAGAGATAAATGGCAGCAGTTAAACCAAATTCTGTAATTCATTTACAAAAAAATCCTTTCACAAGGCGTTCGCTGGAAGAAAAAAAAAAAGGATAAAGGATCTAAGGACCGTGAAAGGATTGCAGCAGAGGTGAGTTTGTTATAGAAATCAGTCAAAATACCATTTTACATTATTGTTGTGCTGCAGAGATGTCCTGCCCACCTATCATATTCTACAGGCTCAAGAAAACATTTTTTTGTTTGGTATAAATCCTTACAAAAATCATAATTTTAATATTATACAACAGCATCCCAAAAATAATAAATTGGCAACATAAAAATAAATGATCAAATGAAAAGTGAAGACACCAAAAACGACTCTCTTGTACTCAAATGGCTCTATTTTTCTTTTGAAAGTCATTGCAACAGTAAAAACTAGTGGCCTACACCAGGCTACTACCATACATTTACATATATATTTTTTTAAATATCTCTATAGGTCTGTGACACCATCCTGGGACACACTAGGGAGCGTTTCTCCTTCACAGACCACCTTGTCTGTGCCAACTTGTTGCAGGGGGACAGGTTTGACGAGTACAAGGATACCTTTCCTGAAGATGCATTGAGCAGCACCATGAAAGCGTACCCGATGCTCAGTGGAAGCATGCTGAAGACAGAGCTCAGTATCATCTACAGCAAGGAAGAGTTCAAAGCCTGCCGTGGTGCTGTGGACCTATTCCAGCTGTTTATGGAGAATAATCTCGAATAAGTCTTTTCCGAAACTGTGACTCTCCTAAAAGTTCTCATTACCACACCCATGACCACAGCTGAAGCTGAGAGGTGCTTCTCAACCTTGAAATGAATAAAAACTTTTCTCAGAAACACGATGACCCAGGAGAGGCTGAATGCACTGGCATTGCTGTCCATGGAAAATAGACTTGTTACTGAGATGACTGACTTTAATCAGAGAGTCATTGAAAAATGTGTGTTCAACATGCTACTCTGTTGTTGCGGGGTTTTTTTCTCATTCAATTATATGTGGGAAAGGAATGTGTAAAAAGATAAAAGTGCAGACACTGTTTTCTCTTTAATGCTTGAATTTATACTTTTATTTGTCTGTAAGAATAAAAAAATATATAATAATTTAAAAAAAAGTAGTCAACATGCTTTTTGGTACTGCATGCGCCCCCCAAAAAATAATTATCACCAGCCGCCACTGTAGGAAAGTCATTTGCACTAAATGTTGTCTGGTGCCAATTCTCATCGTCACAATTAATTTGTTACAGTTATCGTTTTATTCACGGCAGCTCGTCTCATTATCATCATTCGCTTTCGTCAGGGAAAATAGGTTTACAAATATTTTTCGTCATAGTCATTGTTGACGAAATGAACACTGATTGAGATGGGATGCAGCAGTCCGTCTCACCTTGAACCTCCATAGTCCCCCGATGTCTTCACTGCTCTCGAAGCAGGTGGGTTCCAGACCCTCATCCAGACAGCTCTTGATGCTGGTCAGACCTGAACTTCCCCCTCCAATTACACACACACGCCGTGACATACCGTCTGTCTGTCTGCAGAGGCAGGGAAATACACACTATAACATTATAACGCAAAACATTAGGGTTAGTATCCTACAAAAAATACATGCTGTCTGTCTTCACAGGTTGGACAGAAGTAGAGAGGAGATTCAGTAACTCGTGGAGGATAAATGGAAGTAGATAATGTCTACAGAATAGATCAAAAAATAAAAATATCCAAACTCTCCACTCAGAGGGTTGGGTGTGGCCGCTGGAGTGCTGCTTGTTTACCCGTTCTCAGTCTCGCAGCACAGGCTACTGTAGCCATTGGTCCGTATCTCAACTCCATCCATATCAGAAGAGGGTGATGGGAGGAGCTAAAGGAGAAAGGGATCATTGTAATGGCTGGAAGGGAATCAATGGAATGGTATCAAACACATCGAGCAAATGGAAACTACATGTTTGATGCCGTTCCATTTACTGCATTCCAGCCATTACAATGAGCCAGTCCTCCTATAGCTCCTCCGATCTATGCTGAGTTGAGCTGCGATTTGTGTACCCCCGACTATAACGAGTCGCTATCAGTCAATACTTGGCAATTCCAGAATCAGTTTTTTCACTTTGACAAACTAAACCAATGATAGAAAAGTGGAACATTTTACAAAAACACATTTGCTTGAAGAACAGTGCGAATGGCAAGTTTGGTAACAAAATCAAGGTCATCATCGTGTACTGTTTGTACTGTTCTTCAAGTCAATGTGTTTTTGTAGAATTTTCGGTGGAAATTGATAAAAGTAGTCCTTGTGCATAGAGTTGTATGGTTTCCCACTGGGCACACACAACGTTGAATCGTTGAGCAAACGTTGAGCAAAATGAACTCAACCAGTGTTCCGCTTTAGTTGTTTGTGCCTGTTGTTCAGTCTGTGACTGAAGGTGCTCCTCTGCATCATAACCATGGCATGCAGAGGGTGGGTGACGTTGTCCATGATGGCCAGCAGTTTGGCCAGGATTCGTCTCTCCGCCACCTCCTCTAGAGTGTCAAGGCTAATCACCAGAACAGAGCTAGCCTTCCTGATCAGCTTATTTACCCGAGAAGCATCACCGGCTTTTATGTTGGCGCCCCAGCACACCACTGCAAAAAAGATGACACTGATCCTTGAAGGCCCTCTTCTTCTCATTCAGCAGGGCCTTCAGGTCGCTGGTGACCCAGGGTTTATTAGTTGGAAAACAGTGTTGTCTACACAAAAATTGATATACTCCGTTATGCAGTCAGTAAGTCCATCAATATAATAAATAATCTTGGGTATAGCTAGTTTTTGCTGTGTTTTCCAAGAACCTCCTTGCAAAGTTGTCATTAACATTATAATGGATAATAAGACATTTTGTTATATTTTAAAATTACGACTTTGAATAAAACCGTGGTTAATATCCCGAAAACAATCAGCAAATAGAAGTTCAGGCAACTTGCATGTTGCAACACAAATAATCAAATGTGTAGCTAATGTTGAGGGCACAGTGTAATGGTATTTATTTATACATACATACATACATATATATATATATATATATATATGGTGGAGTGTCTTCTCCGGGATTCTTGGGACGTCCCTACCACATTGAAGTTGACATTTAAAATGGTTAAGCAGATAATCAGTAGTTGCTACATCAATTTTTGGACGTATAACTTAATTATATGTAATCATTGATTTTTGAAGAATATAACTTATAAATGCCTCATGAGTTTAGTTCAACTGTCCTACCCCACCAGAACCCAAAATATAATCTTGTTTTAATCCAACATGTGTAAACAAAGAACATGTAAATAAACACTATACTGCCTCAAAACATGGTTAAAACTATAATTTTGATATCATGGATGGTCAATCCTTGCAACCATAGGTCTCGTCCCATCTGATCTCGCCTCCCACTGCCTGCCTACCTCCCATCGTTGAGGACATGCATTTACATTCGACATTCTTGTCAATATAATACATAATCTCTGCTATAGCTAGTTTCTGCTGTCTATTTTCCAAGAACCTCCTTGCAAAGTTGTCGTTAACGTAATAACGGATAATAAGACATTCTGTTATATTTAAATGTTTCTACAATTAATAAAACCGTGGTCTTACCTTGTACTATCCCAACAAAAAATGTGCAAACAGAAGTTCAGGCAACTTTCATGTTGCAACACAAATCGTCAAATGTGTAGCTAATGTTGAGGGCAGAGTGCAATCAAATATTTGTATTACTAAACCAAGATAGACCACAGCCTGTCGTTTCCAATGGGAGCAAATTAGTAATAGTGGGCAGAACAAGCAAGGAGGTGGGCAGAGACAAGCACGAACTAGCGAGATCCTATTGGCGCGTTCTAGCATGCATCTGCATATTTCCGTTCGGGAACACCTCCTCTGTGAAGTGCACGTCTGCAATAACTCAATTGGCCTTTGCACTCTATCTAAACAACGCAATTTTCTGAAACCTTTGCAAAGGGTAAAGTCTACAAAACTTTGTCCACTCTGTTCATAAGATTTTAGTTTTGGGAACCAAAAACTGTATTGAGATCAAATGTTTAATCAATGAGAAAATGTGCAGAATTTCGTCCAAAACCCATCTCGTTCCATTTTGTCCCACTGCCGACCACTTCCTCTCACTACCATATTTGGTAGTGAGTGGAAAAGCCAAGTAGATGCTTCACATTTATACATCCAGTGAAATATCTGTCTCATTGTTTTATCTGTGTTCCAATGGTTTTTATATAAATCCTAGGTGGAGATCTATGATTTTTGCTAAAAAGGTCTTTGCTATTTGGGATTCTTGGGACGTCCATATCACATTGAAGTGTACATTTAAAATGGTTAAAGGGAAAACCCGTAGTTGCTACATCAATCTTTGGACTTTAATTATATGTACCCATTGATTCTTATAACTTATAAATGCCTCATGAGCTTAGTTCAACTGTCCTACCCCACCAGAACCCAAAATATAAGCTTGTTTAAATTCAACGTGTGTAAACAAAGAACATGTAAACAAACAATATATAGCCTCAAAACATTGTTAAAACTATAATGTTGATATCATGGATGGTCAATCCTTGCATCCATAGGTCTTCGAATAAAAACGTGGTCTTACCTCGTACTATCCCCCAGAAAATTAGCAAATAAAAGTTCAGGCAACTTGCATGTTGCAACACAAATTGTCAAATGTGTAGCTAATGTTGAGGGCAGAGTGTAGCTCTCCGGGATTCTTGGGACGTCCCTACCACTTTGAAGTTGACATTTAAAATGGTTAAAGGGACAATCAGTAGTTGCTACATCATTTTTTGGATGTATATTAATTATATGCAATCATTGATTTTTGAAGAATATAACTTATAAATGCCTCATGAGCTTAGTTCAACTGTCCTACCCCACCAGAACCCAAAATATAAGCTTGTTTTAATCCAACGTGTGTAAACAAAGAACATGTAAACAAACAATATATAGCCTCAAAACATCGTTAAAACTATAATGTTGATATCATGGATGGTCAATCCTTGCATCCATAGGTCTTCGAATTTTAAAGTGATTACTTTTCTCCAGCCCCATTTTTTTACCGAACCAGGAGAAGGGAGGCCGTTTTGTTATTGTTTCTACTGCAGATTTCTTCTTTAAGGTAAGAGTTATGGTAAGTGTAGGGGTTAGGGTTTAGGCAGTGGTGTAGTGGTGCCAATAATATGAAGTAAAAAGTCCTGGTTTTGAACAATTAAGGAATATGAAAAATATAGTGATGCTAATGATAGGCCTAACCAGCTCCTGGTAGATGGAAAGAATTTCCCAAAAACATTCTAAAGAAACGTTAACTAGCTACAAAGTAGCCTATGCCTACCTGGCAGAATTATATCATGATTATTTCCATCAATCCAGTGGCCATTTGTTTTGAAAACTTAATTGCATGTGGCTACAGAAACAGAGTTAACCAAACAACACTTGAATTAAAGGGTAACTACACAAAACAATTGACATTTCTTAGATTTATCCCAGACCTCGAAAGTGGTCTCCTGATGTGGTTTAAGCATTGTTGTGGACTTAGAACATCCAATTTTGTTGTTTTTCTATTAAAAAAGTGTGACTTTGAGAGCGAAACCTGAAATAATATGAGAAAAAAGAAACCTGTAAATTTCTGACTCAGTTGACAGCCTAATTTATCTAGTTCAATAATACGCCTACTATTCGCCTACGTGCACAGTACAGCTTGGGTTGGCCTAACTGTGAAAGACCAATATGATATTCATCATTTTAGGTCATTCAGAGTACATCTTACTGTTTCTCATATACATTTTCCACAAGGGGCACTTTTCCTTCGCCAGGCAGGCCTTTTGGCAAAATTAGCAAAATTAGAGTATACCCACTTTTCCAGGCACCACTACACCACTGCCGGCATCACTTGTATGGGGCATATAGGCTGGACTGACTGAGGCAGCCTGTCTGACTTAATTTGAACTTGCCTTCTCCTTATTAAATGGATACTGCAATTAGTGATTCTGGCAATTAAAGAGCCACTGAACATGTAGATTGGCACTTGCATTTTTCTGTTGCTCCTTTCAGTCTTGGAGGTGCGTAATTTTACAGTATTTACAGTATTTCACAAGTAAAAAATATGTGACGCGTTGTCTGTTGGAGCTGCTGGGTAGGTCTGTTTCACTGTCTATGCTATTGGATAGAGAGCAATTACCGCAGCTGTTCAGCCCATGTAGAGGGAAAATGGACATTGTCAAATCCAAACTCAACCTTCATTTACCCGTTGTGACACACAGATGTTCCAAACTCCATTTTAGACGAGATTGACTTTATGAAAAAAATATCCTATTGACACTTTATAGTCAATTTTGACACTAGAATAACTTTTTTAAATTCATATTGATGCCACATAGGCAGTTTTGAAAGGTATTCATTGCTTTTTAAAGGCAGTCACACTTTAAGCTGTTTTACTTGTTTTACCTACTTTACTTGCAATGGCCAAGGCAAGCTCTATTGCAGGGCTTATCCCTGTTCATGGAGATCTACCATCCTCTAAGTTTTCACTCCAACCTTAATGTAGCACCGCCACTGATTTTAGCATGTAAACCTTGGTGGGACAAACAACAAAAATGTGTGATGCATGCCAGCTAAGCCACTACACAACACAACACTAAACAATGCATTAATTGCACTATAACGGTGACAACCGGTGCCCACAAACTGTTAGGGCCTACATGAAGCTGTCCCAACAGCAGAGTCCCAACACCTCAGCGGAGCCTTGTCTGGCAGCAAAACAGTTTATTCAGCATAATTTACTGCCTTTAAAAAAAACTTGCTTAAACAAATGTGGTTCTTCCTGTACACCAAGTCAGAACCGTAGGATAAATAAAGGGGGCATATAAACAGACAATGAAAGCTCACAATATTCGATGATGACATTTTGCCAGTAGATTGTCGACTTGATTCATGATGATGACCTTGAGCCTTCTTGGATGGGAACTTTTAATGTAACTATGGCAGCACCCAAGGGGCTTGAATTTTCGAGCTCTACCCTTAGACTTGGCGGTGATGTAGTTTCCCCATGAGTGACAGAACACTGAGCCAATCACTGCGCAACTAGAGAACATTACCAACACCTACGCTCCGTATTTTCCGCTGGCTGCCCCACCACCAAAGAAAGCACTGAGCTAGGCTGAAACATCTGCATTTTGGAGCTGTCACGAACGGGTGCAGGGACAGACCAAGACGCAGCGCAGGGATTATAGTTCGACATCTTTTATTTATACTATGTAATAATGAATACAAATACTATGTATAAACAAAAACGAATGACGAACTAATGAACACAAAACAAACATTATAGACCAACGTCACGTTCACAACACACACTAATGAACGGACGTAAAAAAAAGCACACTTACTTAAACCGTGACTGCGAAATACATCGACAACGACCCACACCAGAGTGAAGGACAGACTAACATATATAGGATCCCTAATTAGAGACAATGCGGTGCAGCTGCCTCTAATTAGGGATCCAACCCAAAACCCACACAGAAACAGAAAAGAAAGACACTGTCAGACTCTGACCATAGCTACATAGGGAAGCAAATAGGCTTCTCTATGGCCAGAGCCTGACAGGAGCTGCCTTTAACTCAGTTTTTTTTTACATAGGTTGTAAACTGATATGTGACACCTATTTTTTTTACTAAACATGTGGGGCTCGAAATGCCCTGAATGATGGGTTGCCACTGCGCAGCACACCTGATTTAATTAGCTGGAAGATAAGCTGAACCATGCTGCGTTTACAACCATGTGGGAAGGTGGTAATTACCTGTGAAGTTGTAAATACGAGTTGGGTACATTAACATTTTGAACTGGGAAATACACAAACATGGACGTCATTAGAAGGCTTGAGTCAGGCTCTGGCCATAGAGAAGCAATAGGCTTCTCTATGTAGCTATGGTCAGTCTGACAGTGTCGTTCTTTTCTGTTTCTTTGTGGGTTTTGGGTGGATCTCTAATTAGAGGCAGCTGCTACCCGTTGTCTCTAATTAGGGATCCAATATATGTTGAGTCTGTCCCTCACGCGGGTGTGGGTCGTTATCGGTATATGTCGTATATTTCGCATGTCACGGTGAGAAAGTAAGTGTTCTAGTGGTTACGTCCGTTTGTTCGTGTTTGGTTTTGTGAACGTGACGTTGTTTCGTTAGTGTTTTGTTTAGTGTTGTTGGTTCGTTCATTTGTATTTATTTTATACATAGTAATAAATAATATTATGACGAACTACTATCCCTGCGCTGCGCCTTGGTCATTCCCACACCCACATCGTGACAGCTTGTGATTGTTTTGCTCAGTTTCTGCCAATAAAAAGTATATCTAGAGCTGCTTTCACTTTCTAAATTAAAAGAAATATGAACAGAATTAATTTTGTATCATCAATTTGTATTTAGTTCTTAGCATGAACAACAACTACTGAAGATGCCTCCATGCTTGCAGTCTTTTTTGTTGACAGTGATGTCAGAGGTGCAAGTGGTAAATTCAGAGCACAGGGATGATAGACAAGTTTCCCACTACTGATTACCAGTTGGAGGACAAAGTGGTATTAGTCTACTGCAGTGGTCGTTCACACACCTAGCCTTCCCCCTGCTCTTATGGCCTATTGCAACCAACAGGCAGAACTTAACACACAGCTGTATGTTAGCGCTTGATGCTACTAACGGGAGATTACATGCACCTGCGTCTTAAGACAAACTTGCTTTCAAACAAAAAACCCACAAAATATAAATCTGCAGATCAGTTGATCTCATGTTGTTACCGTGTCAAACAAGTCTGATATCAGACATCTGCATCTAGGCATTCTACTCCCGACCCCCCCCCCCCCCCAATGAAATATCGACCTATAAAGGAACATTTCAAATCGTAAGGCTGCTAAATAAATTAAAATGTGTATTGTAAGAATATTAGGCCTAAAAAAATGTAATCAAGTTAATAGCAGGATTTCCTGTGATTAATTTAATTTAAGACTTTTTTATACAAAAAAGCATTACAAGAATATTGATGTCTTTATTTTGTCCAAAGTAACGGTTAGCAAAATCAGGTAAATTGATAAAGCACACTCAACTTGTTTTGACATCGCATTGTTGTTTTCAGTGTATTTTGTACGCTTTCAGACAATGCGATTAATCGCAATAAAAAAAGTGTGCACTAAAATTACAATTTACAATTACAATTTGAGTTAACTGAATAACTCTTACAGCCCTAAAGAATACAGTATTATATTTCATATAAACATATCAATATAACTAGATTATAATTTGTGTAATCTGAAATACCTTGATTAGACTTGATTGGCTTGATTTAGTGATGTCAAGCCAATCAATGTGAAACATTTTAGATGTGGACAGTTCAGGGATATTTTAGCAATACTAAATTGTATTAATGGATTACATAATTTGGAAATTAAAAAGTAATGAGTGCACCAACATGAGTTTTCCATTCATATAACCTATATGATATATTGCCACAGTATAATTGCTGTCTTAAACAATACATTATTTTATTGTAGTACTGAATGATTATCAAATAGTTAAATCACCCCTTAATCTGCTCGATTACCAGGTTTTATTTCTACCGAAGATAATACCCTGTAGAGTGCGAATATGTATTGTAAAATGTTGGGAGAAAGCAGGGCTAAATTAACACCAACCTCACACGTAGCTTGGCTTTTAGGGAGCTGCACATTTTAGAAGCAATAGAGTTTAGCTGTGCGGGTGATCTTAACGCGTATTGATAGTTTAACAAGAGATCACCTGGAGACAAAATGGTGGACAACAGTGGTTGCAATAGGCCCATAGTGTTCATTTCCACCCCCACATTGTCTCAGGTAGACTGTACATCTTACAGAGGAGGCCTGTGGGGTGTGGGAGGAGTGATGAGAGATTGTGTCTAGTATAGAGGGTTATTAGGAGAACAGTGCCAGACAGGGTCAATATCAGTCTCAGACTACAGAAGGCTCTGGTTCTGCTCTCTGATTCTGGTTGTGGAGCCATCCTGGTCCTGAATGGCTGGGCTACTCGCTCCCACTGGGTGAGGATAGCCTGTCGGGCCCCATCCCACTGTCCTGGCCCTCTCAGACGGTACTGGTATGGGGTGCAGGGCCCCAGCAGCACACGCAGCCCCACACCAGGCTCCCTCAGCAGCAGCCCTAGGAGGTTGGGTCGAACCCCTAACTCCTCTGCCATGGAGTCCAGGTAGGGGATATGGTCCACCTGGAGAGGGTGACGCTCCAAACAGGCAAACCTGGAGAGAGACGGAAGGGAGACACACACAGGTGCTTATAAATCATTATTAAATAGTTTGTTACCTATTAGCAAAATAATTTTGTGAGTGTAATAACGCATGGTTGTTGTCCCACCTGTTCTGCAAGGTGCTGGTGTCTCTCTTTATGTCCTGCATCATGGCTTCTTCTGAGGGAAGTGTTAGTAACCCTGGAGCAAGAATTATGTAATCACACATTAATATTGACAATAACCTCAAAGGTTCAATCACTCGCATTCAAATACGCTAGAGCTCAGACAAATCAGGAAAAGGGTTAATGAGTTAGTGGGGGAGTTAGTTAGTTGTTACCTTTAAAGACCCGGGTTGCCCAGCGGGCCTGCATCTCAGCCAGAGGGTTGATGGCTCCCAGGTTACAAATGAAGCCCACTACAGCCAGACTAGGCCGGGCAAGCCCCGGGGGGAACACATGACGGTACAGACACAGGCGGTGACCGCTATTAGCCAGCAGACCCGAAGGCAGGAAGGGAAAGTCATAGTTGTAGCCGGTGGCAAACACCACAACATCCACCTAGGGAGGAGAGGGAGGGTAGGGGGAGGGGAGGGGAGAAGGGAGGAGAGGGAGGACAGGGTAGAGGGGAGGGGACAAGTGAGGAGAGGGAGGGTAGGGTAGAGGGGAGATGAGAAAGGAGGAGAGAGAGTGTGTGTGTGTGTGTGTGTGTGTGTGTGTGTTCACCTTGTCCACGACGCTCCCGTCCTCAAACACCACACTGGAGCCTCTGATCTCCCTGATGTTAGGTTTGACCAGAACACGACCAGAGATGATTCGACCAGGCAGGTCATCATTCACCACCGGGATCTGGGCAAAGAACCTGAAATAGATGGATGAATCAGCCAGCCAGCCAGCCAGTCAGTCAGTCAGTCAGTCAGTCTGTCAGTCAGATATGTATAGAGCATACCTGTGTTTTGGCTGTAGGCCGTACAGTCTGTGGTCGAAGCTCTGGTTCAGATTCTTCTCCATCATCCTGGTAATCCAGGACGGGAAGAGCTTTTGCAGCAGCCTGTCCAATCGTGAAGTGCCCACCAGGTCACCTGGCAGGCCCCCTGCCCCCACCCTGCTGACAACCCATGCCCCCTTCCGTGTGCTGAGGTACACCTGTAGACCAGGAGAGGAAGTGTTACTGATCTTTGTCAGAGATGGCCTAGTCTTATTACATACCGATGACATCTTACTTTATCTAAACAATGTATCACAGCTGAATTTCTGTACAGTGCCTTCAGAAAGTATTCAAACCCCTTGACTTTTTCCACATTTTGTTATGTTACAGCCTGAATTTAAAATGTATTAAATTGAGAGTTATAATTAAATAAAAATGAAAAGCTGAAATGGCTTGAATCAATAAGTATTCAACCTAAATAAGTTCAGGAGTAAAAGGTTGCTTAACAAGTCACATAATAAGTTGCATGGACTCACTGTGTGTGCAATAATAGTGTTTAACATGATTTTTGAATAACTCAATGATTTTACAATGATCTGTAAGGCAGTGAATTTCAACCACAGTTTCAAGCACAAAGACCAATGCTTTGCAATGTCTCGCAAAACGATCTTCTTGACCTTAACCAGTCAGGCTTCAAGACGAGTCACTCAACCGAGACTGCTCTCCTTTGTGTCACGAAGGCTCTCTCTCCTTTGCCCACAAAAAAAAGAGATTGCCTAGTCTCTTCCTGTTCATGCTAGCTAGGAGTTTTGCATACTTCCATACGTAATACCTGAGAGAAATACTTCCAGAAGAATCAGATGATTTCCCACTCACCTGCTCCGCTACTCTGCTGGCATCCACAGCAATGTCACCTCCAGAATTCCCGATTCCGACCACCACCACCCTCTTCCCCTCCAGCCCCTCGGCACTGCGATATTCCCAACTATGTAAGTACCTTCCCTCAAACTCCTCTATACCTGGGAGGATCAGATAATCAAATGATAAATAATGATACTCTATCATGGTAATTGATGAATGATAATAATCGAGCATGCTATTCAAATTATACGTTGTGAGGGCTATGACTACACTCATAGAAAAGAAGGGTTCTTCGGCATTCTCCATAGGAGAACCCTTTGAAGAACCCTTTTTGGTTCCAGGCAGAACTATTTTGGGTTCCATGTAGAACTCTGTGTGTAAAGGGTTCTACATGGAACTCAAAAAGGTTCTGCCTGGAACCAAAAAGGATTCTTCAAAGGGTTCTCATATGGGGACAGCCGAAGAACCTTTTTAGGTTATATATAGCACCTTTACTTCTAAGAGTGTAGGATATACACATGAAGGATGTGAGTCTATATATCTCGAGGGATAGTAGCATATAAATTGACAATAAACAAATACACAACGTCACAAGGACTATGATAGGGATAGTGAGTTGACTGTTACCTGGGAAGTCATTGAGAGGCAGGTGTGGTTGTGTAAAGTGACCGGTGCACACCATCACAGCATCAAAGACCTGAGTCTCCCTCTGACCTTCTGTCCTCTCTGTCTCCACCTCCCACTGGCCCGACACTGGGAAGTCTGGCCTCTGTCGCACACTCACCACAGTGGTCTGACACACACAGGTAGGCAGGCAGACACGCACAAACACACCGCGAAATGAATCACTATTTACCATTCAAAGGTATCATAACATAAGATGTGACAGAATAAACATCAACTTTCTTCCTTCATGCCCTCAGACCTGGAAGAGGATGTGCTTGAAGAGGTCAAAGGTCTCAGCGTAAAGTCGTAGGTAGATCAGCAGCTGGGAGTGGTGCATGTTGTTGGGCAGGTGAGCTGGAGGAGGGAAGTCGCTGTATGACATCATTTCCTTGGAGCTGTTGATGATGACAGACTGGTAGATGTTGGCCCTGCCTGGGTCTGGATGCTCCTAAAGGACAAGGACACAGACTAAGGATATGCCTGGACACAGACATATGACACCTGGCAAGGTGTAATGATTTATGTTCAGAGAGGTCTCTGGAAACCTTCATGGTTGTCAGGTTTAGTGTCCAGAGACCTCTTTGGATATCTCTATGTTTAGTTTGTGGTTGGTCCCCAATTAGAGGCAACTGCGTTGCATTACCTCTAATTGGGGAGCCTATTTATATGCTTTGAGTTCCCACCTGTTTTGTGGGTTTTTGCATGTGTTACTTTTGTGCACACCAGTTCATGTTTGCATGCTCGCCTTTTGTTGTTTTGTTCTTATTAAAAGGTATGACTTCACATTACTGCTCAGTGCCTCGGGTCCTCTCTATGCATCGTGACAGAAAAACCCACCACAGGACTGCACAGAGCTGGACAATGGAGGAACTCATGTCCACCACCTAATCCAGGGCAGCGGCGACGCCGGTGGGCTCCACGTCTGTGTCCCAGAGGACAGGCCCAGCGTCCAGCCCAGAGGAACCCCCATGCAGTTTTTTTGGGGGGGGCTATGGGACCCTTTCGGAGGGGCGCTATGAGGAGTCCCTGCTG
Source organism: Thymallus thymallus (assembly GCA_023634145.1). Taxonomy (NCBI): domain Eukaryota; kingdom Metazoa; phylum Chordata; class Actinopteri; order Salmoniformes; family Salmonidae; genus Thymallus; species Thymallus thymallus. The sequence goes on along the minus strand of CM042393.1, from coordinate 14,980,016 downwards.
CAACACTCGTGGGGGTTCGTTGAAGGAGGAGGACGACAAGCTGTCTCCCAACTCGAGCCCCCACAGAACAAGCACCAGGAGGAGGAGGAGGAGGAAGGGGACACATTCGAGAGCCGCATGATAATGTGGAAGGAGCGTCTGGCGGCTCTCTTCGGGGACGAAGAGACGGGGTCTCCAATGTCGGTCCCCAGCCCCGGGTCTCCAGTGACGATCCCCAGCCCGGGGTCTTCAGTGATGGCCCCCAGCCCGGGGCCTTCCGTAACGGTCCCTAGCCCGGGCCCTCTTGTGCATGTGCCCAGCCCGGTGCCTACAGTGCCGGCTCCCCGCACTCGCCCTCCGGTGCGCCTTCCCAGTCCGGTACGACCTGTGCCGGCTCCTCGCACTTGCCCCAGCCCGGGGTCTCCAGTGCGGTTCCCCAGCCCGGTAGCTCCAGTGCCGGTAGCTCCAGTGCGTGTCCCCAGCTCGGTAGCGCCAGTACCGGTTCCTAGCCCGGTGGCTCCAGTGCCGGTTCCTAGACTGGTTGCTCCAGAGCCGGTTCTGGCGGGTATGACTTTACATTACTGCTCAGTGCCTCGGATCCTCTCTATGCATCGTGACAGAAGGGCGCATCCAATTTGTTACGACTGTTTTCCTCCTTCCGGCACACTCACAAACAAGCAAAACTTTGTTAAATATTCATTCAAATTGTCAATTATTAAATATTATCTTCATTCTATTTTGAGGAAAATTAGTATAAGCACTTGGAAGCTGATGTTAGTTAGCATTAGCATTCTCATAGAGAATGATTGGCGGTGTTAGCTAGTTAGCTTTGTGATCAAAATATTGCAAATATCCTAATGTTATCCATACTGAAAACATTTCGAACAAGGTTTCAGTCTTCGTCATTGATATTCGGTGTCTAACAACATTACCATTTCAAGCATTGATCTTTGATTGTGAAACAACCTCAAAAGGATAATGACCATTTGATGCAGTCTTATATGCTAACTAGTTTACACCGTCAATCATTCTCTATGAGAATGCTAATGCTAACTAACATCAGCTTCCAAGTGCGTATACTACGTGAAAAAAAACATTTAAATTTTTTCAATAATTTTCCTTCATAAAGAATAAACATATCTTTCAAATTCTGTGCACGTTATTTAATAGTTTTGACCAATTTAATTAATATTTAATTAAGTTGATCTTGTTTGTGAAAGGGCCAAAAGGAGGAAAACAATCCTGTTCGATCAGGAACTTGGGTTATCACTAGTTACCACAACCAAAAAGTCATAAACACTGCCTATTTCTGGAATTTCTCTTCTTAAAATTTTATTTTAAATCTAAATGTAACACTAACCTTAACCACACTGCTAACCTTGCCTAACCTTAAATTAAGACCAGAAAGCACATTTTTGTTTTCATTCATGTTTTCTTTGTGGATATGGAAACCCAGGAACTGGGTCAAGTGAGCGGGGCATTAAAAGGTGAATATACCACTTAGAATGTGTCCAATACTTTAGATATTGAAACATAGCCAGTGTCATTTATATTGGATATTGAAATCTCCAGCAGTTGTTGGCAATGCCAAAACTCCATATAGGTACACACTCAACACACACACGTACGCACACACGCAGAGTGGATTAGAGTGTTTATAAGGCATCAGGTTCCTCAGCCAGTCCACTCACCTTGAACCGCCACAGTCCTCCGATGTCTTCACTGCTCTCAAAGCAGGTGGGCTCCAGACCCTCTTCCAGACAGCTCTTGATGCTAGTCAGACCCGAGGGACCCGCCCCGATCACTGCTACTGTACGCACCATTATGATGGAACTACACACACACAGAGAGGCAGACACATATTTCCCTCAGATTACACAGATCCACAAAGAATTCGAAAAGAAATCCAATTTTGATGAACTCCCATATCTACTGGTTGAAATACCACAGTGTGCCATCACAGCAGCAAGATTTGTGACCTGTTGCCACAAGAAAAGGGCAACCAGTGAAGAACAAACACCATTGTAAATACAACACATATTTATGTTTATTTATTTTCCCTTTTATACTTTAACCATTTGCACATTTTTATATTTTTTTATACCCTCAAACACCAAGTTAGGCATACTTCATTTAAAAATAGGCCATCATCACGTTCAATGATGAATGATAATTCTTCACGTTTTACCGGTGAAACGTCAAAACTGCATCTGCATGCCAATCATTTGATTGTTCTCAATCAGTTTCATGGGAATACGCACTTAGATCTTCTTGAATTACTGTTTCGTGAACGAATTAGAGCAGATGGTGTTAAGCTATTAGCCTTTCTTGTACTTTTTTTCAATCAAAACATGCTCTGTTGAGTTTTAGTGCATGAGAGAAAAAAAAAGTGACCATTCAGCTTCAGCTAACCAACTTAAAATCTAATTAGAAATTAGGTGTTTTAGGCCTACTCTGCTATTATATTTGGTTTTATGTAAAATGCTAATTAATCATTATGTGATCTTGCGAGACATTGATTCAGCTTTGATAAAATTTTACTAAAGGAGCACCATTGTAAGAAGTGATCATCTTCTATTTGTAATAATAATAAGTCATGAGTAGGAGGTCTATGAGGCGTAGGTAACAGATCTTGATAAGTGCCATTGGAGTGCCCTTCGTGGCGCTGAAAGGACCACATTGGGATTGTGCAATGATGTTAATAAGGATCGGACCCTTTTTATCAATTTTCTCCTAAAATGACATACCCAAATTTAACTGCCTGTAGCTCAGGACCTGAAGCAAGGATATGCATATTCTTGATATTGTTTGAACGGAAACACTTTGAAGTTTGTGGAAATGGGAAATTAATGTAGGAGAATATAACACATTAGATCTGGTAAAAGATAATACAAACAAAACAACATGCATTTTCAAAAACAATTTTTTGTTCCATCATCTTTAAAATACAAGAAAAAGGCCAGACAGTAATGTAGGATTCTAGATGTAGTTTAGATGTTGTCTACCAGATAACAGCAGTGTGTGTGCAAAGTTTCAGACTGATCCAGTGAAGAATTACATCACTACACAATATTTTGTATCAAGTCTGCCAGGAATTTTCAAGTACATACATAAATTGGTTTTCAAGTACATACATGCTATTGCAATACAAAATGTAAGTTTGCACACTCCCAGGACTGTCATACAAGATGGATCAGTAGCTTCCCTACAGAAAAGACACTAACCTTCACACATCTAGATGGCCGGGTGTGTCAGGCTCTGGCCATAGAGAAGCAATAGGCTGACAGTGTCGTTCTTTTCTGTTTCTTTGTGGGTTTTGGGTGGATCTCTAATTAGAGGCAGCTGCTACCCGTTGTCTCTAATTAGGGATCCAATATATGTTGAGTCTGTCCCTCACGCGGGTGTGGGTCGTTATCGGTATATGTCGTATATTTCGCAGGTCACGGTGAGAGGAAAGTGTGCGTGAGTTACGTCTGTTCATTCGTGTTTTGTTTTGTGAGCGTAGCGTTTATATCTTCGTGGTTTTTGTGTTTTCAGTAGTTCGTCTTTTGGTTTTGGTATACATTGTATATTACAATCTATACATAGTAAAATAAAGATGTCTAACTACTATCCCTGCGCTGCGCCTTCGTCATTCCCACACCCACATCGTGACAGGGTGTGGAGCCAGAGGTGAAACTGTGGAACCCTGTTCCTACATTTGAATATAAAAACAAAAACTACACTACATTTTATCTCTGGGATCCTCATGATGACAAATCAGAGCAAGATTACTGAATGTAAGCACATTATTTACCTTCAGAAGTGAATGTACCAAACCAGGTGCTGTGATAAAAGTGTTTTGTTGTTGTGCACTATCCTCAAACAATAGCATGATATTTCTTAGCTGTAATAGCTACTATAAATTGGATACTGCAGTTAGATTAACAATAATTTAAGCTTTCTACCCATATAAGACATGTCCCGGAAAGTTGGCTGTTGTTCACAACACCATTCTAGTCACATATCGCATATTGAGCAGCAACCGCCCCATATACACCGATCCCATAGAGGTTAAAGAAGTTGAACCAACATGAGGTGCTGAAGGGTAGCTGAAGGATAGAGCTGCCATTAGGCCAGTTCAAATTGAAAAAAGTGAGGTAGCGCTGCTACCCGCGCTCCGGCAGCACTACACCCCTGGACACTAGGAACCCTGCCATGCACAGGCAGGAGAGGGTCATGTCCAGATCAGATCAGTGCCTCTGATTGGTTAGTGACAGAGCTCCAGAGTTCCTCTGTGTAGAACCTTTCAGAAGGACAACAATCTCTGAAGCACTCCACCAATCAGGCCTTTATGATAGAGTGGCCAGATGGAAGCCACTCCTCAGTAAAAGGCACATGACAGCATGTTTGGAGTTTGCCAAAAGGCACCTAAAGGACTCTTAGACCATGAGAAACAAAATTATCTGATCTGTTTAAACCAAGTTTGAACTGAATGCCTAAAAGCGTCACATCTGGTGGAAACCTGGCACCATCCCTACGGTGAAGGATGGTGGTGGCAGCATCATGCTGTGGGGATGTTTTTCAGCGGCAGGGACTGGGAGACTAGTCAGGATTGAGGGAAAGATGAACGGAGCAAAGCACAGAGAGATCCTTAATGAAAACCTGCTCCAGAGCGCTCAGGACCTCAGATTGGGGCAAAGGTTCACCTTCCAACAGGACATCAACCCAAAGCACAGAGCCAAGACGCAGGAGTGGCTTCGGGATAAGTCTCTGAATGTCCTTGAGTGGCCCAGCCAGAGCCCGTACTTGAACCCGATCCAACATCTCTGGAGAGACCGGAAAATAGCAGTGCAGCGACGCTCCCCATCCAATCTGGCAGAGCTTGAGAGGATCTTCAGAGAAGAATGGGAGAAACTCCCCAAAATACAGGTGTGCCAAGCTTGTAGCGTCATACCCAAGAAAACTTGAGGCTGTAATTGCTGCCAAAGGTTCTTCAACAAAGTACTGAGTAAAGGGTCTGAATACTTATTATGTAAATATGATATTTCATTTTTTTATACATTTACCAAAATTTCTAAAAACCTGTTTTTGCTCTGTCATTGTTGGGTATTGTGTGTAGCTTGATGGGGGAAAATTGATTTAATATATTTTAGAATAAGGCTGTAATGTAACAAAATGTGGAACAAGTCAAGTGGTCTGAATACTTTCCAAATGCACTGTAAGTGGGTTTGAGTCAGTCTATACTGTAACTTCACATTAATCTATACTTTTCACCCCTTTAACCTTGTCAACAGAGAATGTACACCTTAACATTTAGTTTATCTACAGAGAGAAGCAGCAGTTATGTGGATGTGAACTTTGGTCTAGTTAAACGTTTTTACAGCTCCTGTCCTGGTCTCCACTCCTTGAGGGCATGAGGCAGTGGGAGAGTAGGGGACAGTAAGGGCCAACTCAGTACATATTACTGAATACTTTAAAAGTTTTTTTTTTCTATGAAGAACCCTTTTATCAGAGTTAGTTATCATAATCTTTGCTTCAATATGCTAAAGGTTCTTCTTTGAACTCTCTTTGAAGGATGTAAAGCCTTATTTGCATATTTACCAGTGTGCCTTTCGAGTGAACTCAGTGGCCTTGTGGTTAGAGTGTCTGCCCTGAGATTGGAAGCTTCAGAGTTCAATCCTTGACTGAGTCATACCAAAGACAGTAAAAATGGGACCCTCTGCTTGGCACTCAGCGATAGATTGGGGGTAAGGCCCTGTGTCCAGCGGGTGTATTTGTACATCACGCTACAGAAACAGGTGATAGGCTCCTGCTCCTATGAGCTGTTCCGGCTCGCACAAGCCAAGGCGTGTGCAAGGCTACTTACTTACCTTTGAGTGAATTGTAGAGTTACTGTATATGTTGGTGACAGAGACATGGTTGTTGCATACACCAAGTGAATGTTATAATTAAACTCTTTATGAGAATACATTAGATTTATCATAAGGCCTTATTTGACGGCTTAGTTTTACCCTTAAAAAGTCTAATATTAGTGTTAAATTTTGGCATGCCCCACGTCATGTTTGTCCGACTTCTAGGAAGATTTAAACCCACGTAACCCCAAACCTTGCCCATGTTTGCTTTGACAAAGTCATTTATGAAGAATATTTTTTCATTATGATAAGTGATTAATTTACATTTGTCCCTCAGGTTTAAGGTAAACCCTATTACGTAACTCATTTTAATATGGTAAAATGTTTCCTTTAAAAAAATATATTTTCAAAAGAAACATTGAACATCTAATAGCCAAAATATAGTGTAAAAGCAGGTGAGCTGGTTCTACTCTTTTTGGCCATTTTCTGGTGTTTTGTGGTGGAAAACTGAGTGTGTCGAGCTTAACATATCAACCCTGTTACCCATACGTAGAAAGGCTAGAAATGTTTTTACAAGTTAAATGTTTTTTTTTGTACCTACCTATTGCACACAACAAGCTTCCATTCCCCCAGTCACAAGGGAAGGTATGGCTACTTTAAGATGAAATCATCAACCATGTTACTTTAATTGGCACCCATTATAGTCATTTGTCTTAATTTAATCTCTGGAGATGGGAAAACATTTGATATGAAGTTCAACATGTGCTCTTCATGACAGAATATTAAAAGTTGGTAAAATAATGCTACCCATGCATGAGTGATTGAGTCAATCAGGAGGTATAAACATAAAATAATACAGCATATTACCAATACCTGTGACTAATGTCACGTGCACACGCTAGTCGGAACTAGGAAACTGACATTTCAGACTTGCTAACTTGCTGTAGAAAGATGATCCTGAGTTTCCCACTTTCAACAAAAAGGAAGCGCTATGCTATGTTCATTTTAAGGGTCGTGGCCAGACCAGATCCGTGCCTCTGATTGGTTAGTGGGGAGTGGCACTGTTTCTGTGGGATGGTCACAAAAAATGTCCAGCTAGGAGTCAAAGTTTATGCCCCCTTGACTATAGGTCCTGATGGGGGGATGGGCAGTAGTGAGCTGTGAGATCGTGATTTTAACCCTGCAGGAGTGGCTATATTTACTGAAACAGAGTAATTTGTCTCTGAAGGCACTGTTTCTTTAGAACTTCACTAATTGGCTTTTCAATTCATACACCATTGTCAATCAATCAATGATTAACTTAGAGACCTATATCTATTTAAGAGTGCTTGAGTTGATCAGAAGGACACAGAAGGGTATAAACAGAAAATAATACATCAAAACTACCTGTGACTTCAAACTGAACAATAAGGAGCTCTAGAAACAAAGTAAGCATTCGCCTCTTCAGCGAATAAGGAACACAGAGCTCCATGAACATGAACATGTTTTATCAGTCTTTAATGTAATCAGTGTCTCAGGATTTGCACTATAAATACCTTGCTTTGGTTAGATTTTTTTTCTTAAAAAGCATGAAACATGCAGCCTGATACAGTTTAATGTAAGCTTGTGGGATCAGGTGGCTTTGCGAGGCTATGAAACATCATAGAACAACAAAAAACAGACAGTAAACATTGATGATGAGGAAGTTGTGCTTACCTCTCTATTCCAGTGGACACGGGTTGAAATGAGCCCGAGGTACAAACGCCAGAGCTCTCTTTCCCTCCTCCACCCCTCCCCCAAATCCTACAGCCCCTTTGTCACTCAAACCAGCACTGATTGGTTCATTTCACTAGCCGTGTGTCTGTGGAACAATTATGATTGGTCAACTGTGACTGATTAGTCAACCAAGTGACTCAAGTCAAGAGATGAGACACAAACCCCAAACCTGAACACACTGTTTTACATTTTATTTATTGCTTTTTAAAATGCTTTGGTTGGATGTTGAACAGGTAAAGAAAGAGGCTGGGTATAGCCTACAAGAGTACAAACTAGGATAGAGGCTACATAAACAAATACTATAGAGTATACTATGGTATGAATACTATAATATTGACTGTAGTGTTTTTGTGGACATTTCTGTTTACTACAGTGTTTATTGTGTGGATAATACTGTAGTATTTACTACAGTATTCTGCAGTATACTACAGTTTACAACATCATTCCATAGTAAACTTTAGTATTTTTACATGTGGGCAGTTATGAAGGATGGTTTAATTGTTATTTGTATTTAACATGTATTTAAGCAGGGAGTCCCATTGAGACCGAGGTCTCTTTTTCAAGAGAGCCCTGCATGACTGGCCTACCTGGCAAAATGACAAAATCAGCAGTAATTACACAAAAATGTTAGACACAGATAAGTAGGCTGAAACGGATGAAGAGCAGTGGCAAATCCAAAGGTTGCCTTTGAAGTCTATGGGGCTTTTATGCACATTTAAAAGGGTTATAGTTCAAAATGTATAGATAGTGAAGGGTTGGCTGAGGACACACTTGATTGTACTTTACAGGCCATATCAGGTAGTGTTCAATATAACCTGTAATTTTCCATTCTGTATAAGCTGTAACGTTCTAAGGAGTATGAAGCTGTATTTTTTCCACTCAGATAAAATGGCTTGTTAGTGCGGCCTATCTCTGCTGGACACTCTCCAGGCAATGCACTCACTTGTTTTTAACATTATACCTTTGTGTGGTTGCTTATGGAGCCTCTTCCAGGTAGTCTGTTCCACAGCACCCTGATGTCAGCCATTCTACAGTGAGCGCCGACCAAGATGGCTGCTTCGCGACTAGATCTTAGGAAACTCTGCAGTATTTTGTTTGTTTATTGTTTTTAACGTTATTAGCTCAGGAATTGTTTTGTGTCATTACATACAGCTGGAAGAGCTATTGGATATTAGAGCTCCCGAGTATTTTACCCGCTAATGTCCAATCTCTGGATAATAAGATTGATGAGCTTAGGGCGAGAGTTGCTTTTCAGCGAGACACTAGGGATTGTAACATACTCTGCTTCACAGAAACATGGCTTTCTGGAAATGTTCTGTCTGACTCAGTTGGGTTCTCAGTACATCGCGCTTATCTGAGGATAAGGCTCCCGAAATTATATCAACACATCGACTGTCGTACTTGCGGGGCAAACACATTGGACCACTCTTACACTTCCTTCCAAAATGCATATAAGGCCCTCCCCTGCCCACCATTCGGCAAATCAGACCACGATTTCATCTTGCTCCTCACCTCCTATAGGCAGAAACTCAAACAGTAAGCACCCGTGGTCAGATCTATTCAACGCTGTTCTGACCAATCGGAATCCATGCTTCAAGATTGTTTTGATCACGTGAACTGGGGCATGTTCAGGTTAGCTTCAGATAATAATATCGACATATATGCAGACACGGTGAATGAGTTTATAAGGAAGTGCATAGGAGATGTTGTACTCACTGTGACTATTAAAACCTACCCCAACCAGAAACTGTGGATAGATGGGAGCATTCGTGCAAAACTGAAAGCACGAACAACCACATTTAATCAGGGCAAGAAGACTGGGAATATGGAAGAATACAAACAGTGCTGTTATTCCCTCCGCAATGCAATTAAGCAGGCTAAATGTAGCTATAGTTGAGTCACAGTTCAATGGCTCAGACACGAGACGCATGTGGCAGGGTCTACAGACAATCACAGATTATAAAATGAAAACCAGCTACTTTGTGCATGACACAAGTAATTCTTCCAACAATTTTTTACAGACGGATTATTTCACTTATAATTCACTATATCACAATTCCAGTGGGTCAGAAGGTTACATACACTAAGTTGACTGTGCCTTTAAACAGCTTGGAAAATTCCAGAAAATAATGTCATGGCTTTAGAAGCTTCTGATAGGCTAATTGACATAATTTGAGTCAATTGGAGGTGTACCTGTGGATGTATTTCAAGACCTACCTTCAAACTCAGTGCCTCTTTGCTCGACATCATGGGAAAATCAAAAGAAATCAGACAAGACCTCAGATTATTATTATTTTTCATCTATCTCTTTTTTAAGGCCATCAGACTGCTAAACAGCCATCACTAGCACACCAGAGGTGGCTGCCTATAGACATTGATTAGGAATCACAGGACACTTTAAGGAATAGAACACCAGCCACTTTAATAATGTATCCATATCTGCATCACTCATCTCTATTTATAAACTGCACTCCACACTATTCTACGGTATCCTAGTCACTCAATTTGTGTGTACATATTGCATCATGTATATACTGTATTTCATATGTATATACTGTATTGTACTCTATAATATTTCATATGTTTATACTGTATTGTACTCTATACTACGCTACCGACTGCTAAACAATCCGCTCTAGCACATCAGAGACTGCTGCCTATAGACATAGATTAGAAATCACCGGACACTTTAAGGAAATGAAACACTAGTCACTTTAAGAATGTTTCCGTATCTTGCACTACTCATCTTATATGTTTAAACTGTACGCTATACTATTCTTTGGTATCTTAGTCACTCAATCGTGTTTACAGTCGTGGTCAAAAGATTTGAGAATGACACAAGTATTGGTCTCCACAAAGTTTGCTGCCTCAGTGTCGATGATGGCAATTTGCATATACTCCAGAATGTCATGAAGAGTGATCAGATGAATTGCAATTAACTGCAAAGTCCCTCTTTGCCATGAAAATGAACTTAATCCCCCAAAAATAAATTTCCACTGCATTTCAGCCCTGCCACAAAAGGACCAGCTGCCATCATGTCAGTGATTGTCTCGTTAACACAGGTGAGAGTGTTGACGAGGACAAGGCTAGAGATCACTCTGTCATGCTGATTGAGTCAGAATAACAGACTGGAAGCTTTAAAAGGAGGGTGGTGCTTGAAATCATTGTTCTTCCTCTGTCAATCATGGTTACCTGCAAGGAAACACGTGCCATTGCTTTGCACAAAAAGGGCTTCACAGGCAAGGATATTGCTGCTAGTAAGATTGCACCTAAATCAACCATTTATCGGATCATCAAGAACTTCAAGGAGAGAGGTTCAATTGTTATGAAGAAGGCGTCAGGGCGCCCAAGAAAGTCCAGCAAGCACCAGGACCGTCTCCTAAAGTTGATTCAGCTGCGGGATCGGGGCACCGACAGTGCAGAGCTTGCTCAGGAATGGCAGCAGGCAGGTGTGAGTGCATCTGCACGCACAGTGAGGCGAAGACTTTTGGAGGATGGCCTGGTGTCAAGAAGTGCATCAAAGAAGCCACTTCTCTCCAGGAAAAACATCAGGGACAGACTGATATTCTGCAAAAGGTACAGGGATTGGACTGCTGAGGACTGGGGTAGAGTCATTTTCTCTGATGAATCCCCTTTACGATTGTTTGGGCCATCCGGAAAACACCTTGTCCGGAGTAGACAAGGTCAGCGCTACCATCAGTCCTGTGTCATGCCAACAGTAAAGCATCCTGAGACCATTCATGTGTTGGGTTGCTTCTCAGCCAAGGGAGTGCGCTCACTCACAATTTTGCCTAAGAACACAGCCATGAATAAAGAATGGTACCAACACATCCTCCGAGAGCAACTTCTCCCAACCATCCAAGAACAGTTTGGTGATGACCAATGCCTTTTCCAGCATGATGGGGCACCTTGCCATAAGGCAAAAGTGATAACTAAGTGGCTCGGGGAACAAAACATCAACATTTTGGGTCCATGGCCAGGAAACTCCCCAGACCTTAATCCCATTGAGAACTTGTGGTCGATCCTCAAGAGGCGGGTGGAAAAACAAAAACCCACAACTTCTGAAAAACTCCAAGCATTGATTATGCAAGAATAGCCTGCCATCAGTCAGGATGTGGCCCAGAAGTTAATTGACAGCATGCCAGGGCGGATTGCAGAGGTCTTGAAAAAGAAGGGTCAACACTGCAAATATTGACTCTTTGCATAAACTGAATGTCATTGTCAATGAAAGCCTTTGACACTTATGGAATACTTGTAATTATACTTCAGTGTACCATAGTAACTACTGACATAAAGATCTAAGAACACTGAAGCAGCAAACTTTGTGGAGACCAATACTTGTGTCATTCTCAAAACTTTTGACCACGACTGTACATGCATATCACCAATCTCTTATGTGTATACTATAAAGCTTACTATGCCACTGTATCTTAGTCCAATGCCGCACTGACATTTATGTACACTACCTTTCAAAAGTTTGGGGTCACTTAGAAATGTCCTTATTTTTTAAAGAAAATCACTTTTTTTGTCCATTAAAATAACATCACATTGATCAGAAATACAGTGTAGACATTGTTCACATTTACACTTTAGCAGACGCTCTCATCCAGAGTGACTTGCAGTAGTGAGTGCATACATTTTTCATATTTGTTCGTACTAGTCCCCCATGGGAATCAAACCCACAACCCTGGCATTACAAGTGCCATGCTCTACCAACTGAGCCACACAGGACCATTGTTAATGTTGTAAATGACTATTGTAGCTGGAAACAGCTGATTTTTTTTGGAATATATACATAGGCGTACAGAGGCCCATTATCAGCAACCATCACTCCTGTGTTCCAATGGCACGTTGTGTTAGCTAATCCAAGTTTATCATTTTAAAAGGCTAATTGATCATTAGAAAACCCTTTTGCAATTATGTTAGCACAGCTGAAAACTGTTGTGCTGATTAAAGAAGCAATAATTGCCAAGAAACTGAAGATCTCGTACAACGCTGTGTACTACTCCCTTCATAGAACAGCTCCATACCCTCATCCAGACAGCTCTTGATGCTGGTCAGACCTGAGGGACCTGCCCCGATCACACACACACACTGAGACATACCGTCCGTCTGTCTGTCTGTCTGAATAGTGTGGGAGATATAGCACAAAAACTATAGAAGGCAGATGTGACAGACGCTCTAGTTGAGTTTCCACTGAGCCTACAGAGAAACCATTGCATCACCCCACATATCCCTGTTATCGTTCTTCTGTCTGTACTGGCAGCTTAAACCAACAACTGTCCAATTCACTCTACCAACAGAATCACACCTGAGAAAATGTGAATAATGTCATAAACCTGAATAACAATGCAAACTAATCTAAATCAGTTGGCTGTCACCCATAGACTGTACTCACCTGGTACAGTGGGTGGATTGAGAAACCTGTGTCTTGCACGTATATACTACCTGTTTATTACCCGTTTGTTGCCTGTGCTCGCTGGTGTGGGAAACTTTTAATCTCCCAGAAAACAGGCTTTTGTGTAACCCCAGTCTGTCATGCAGTCAGATTGACAGTGGGGAGGACTTTGCTCCCTGTTATCTGGAACTCTGTCAGATGCAGGTCATAGTTTGGTAGCCCACAGATAGCCCTTATCATGACTCCAATTCCTATGCATTACATTGGGTCATTGGACGTCCCCCTCAGCCCTGTGAGTGAAATGCCCCGACGCAAATATGTCTTGCACATGACACAGTTTTGGAAACACTTGCAACTTAACTTTTCATATGAACGAGAAAGATTATTTCTCGCTGGTATGAAAGTTAAGATCCGATAGTTTCCAAAATCGTATCGCAAGCGGATTATTGACATTTCAAAATGTTAAAACACAGCGTTTGGTCCAAACGCTCGAGCTGCTCCACAGTGTACTTTTTTCCCATGTTAGATTTCAGGATGCATTCTTGGAATAACTGGATCTGTAATGAGACATTCTTTCAGGTCAAACTTTCTAATTCCTTGAGGATTTAAACGTTTACCTAAGAGGCCTGTCCTGCATACATAGACTCTGACCAGCATATTAGCAGAGTAAAGAAAGTTCACAAATCAGGAAGTGAACCAAAAGCAGAGTAGGGGAGTGTCCTATACTGTAGGTCAGTGGTTCTCAAACCTCTCCTCGGGGACCCTCAGACGTTTCACAATTTTTCTGTAGCTTTGAACTAGCTCACCTAATTCAACTAATCAAGGGCTTGATGATTAGTTGACAAGTTGAATCAGGTGTGCTAGCTCTGGAATAGATCAAATACATAGAACGGCTGTGGGTCCCCAAGGAGAGGTTTGAGAACCACAGGTTAACCCTTTTCTGACATACTTAAATAACCCTGAGGGTTGTTACTAGCCTACAGAACTCAATTTCATCTAGCTAAGGGAAGAAGCTGAAACTTATAAACATGTATAAATGTTTATTTTCACACAGAAACATTGTGAAGATCTTTATGGGGTGAGGTGAGGTGAGGTAAAGCAGCATTTAAGGTTTTCCTTTCAACCCGGTTATCACATACAGTTATCATACACACAGTCAGGTTACAGTACATTATTTGATGGTCTTAACTCTTTACCAGTAATAAACTTCACAGCAAAGGAATGGCACTGAGAATGATGTTTGTAGAGGGGGTGGTGTTCAGGTCGTATTTAGGTTTTCTGGGTGCTTAGGGTCATGTCATACCCAGCTTTTATGTATGTACGATGTATGCAGCTTAAATACTATGTGGCTTTGAGAAGGACAGCCATCTCACTTCTTGTCCATGTCCTAGGTGTCACACTCCACAGCCTTCAGCATGGCCTGGTTGAACGGCAGCTTCTTATGACCTGAAGAACACAAGACAGACTCATTCCTTCTCTGATCACATGAAGGATGTTGACTCTTGAACAACAACTATCATTAAAGATATCAAGATGTGTGCTGTGTTTTTTGGGGGGCTTGGCTAGAACAAATTGATCCCCGGCCCCCCATGGCCATCAGTCTCTCAGTCTGACTTATGAAGACGTGTGTGACCAAGCGGGACTGCATGTCTGCCTGGGGCATGATAGCTCTCATGGTGTGGATGAAGCCCTCCACGGCCAGGTTGGGTTGCTCCAGGGTAGGGTGCTCCAGGGTGGGAACACGTGCTTGTACAGCCCCACCCAGTGGCCAGACTTATGCATTAAGTTGGGGGGTAGGAAGGGAAAGTCGTAGTTGTGCCTGTAGTGAACACAATCCACCTAACACACAACTAGACAGGTTAATTAGGGTTTGTGTATCAGTGGAGGCTCCTCAGAGGAAGGGGAGGACCATCCTCCTCAGTGAATTTCATAAAAATAAAAATAAAAATAGTGAAATAAATCCTTTTAAAATAAAACTATAATAAACATATTCCCGTCACCAAAAAACGGATTAAACACACTGTTTTGCAATGAAGGTCAATAGTATTCTCATCAGCACTCTGTAGGGTAGCACCAGGGTGTAGCTGAAGGACATTTATTTTCCATCCTTCTCTGGGTACACTGACTTCAACACAAAATCTAGGAGGCTCATGGTTCTCACCCCCTTCCATAGAATTACCCAGAAATTATGACGACTTCCGGAGGATGTCCTCCAACCTATCAGAGCTCTTGCAGCATGAACTGACATGTTGTGAATCCAATCAAAGGATCAGAGAATGAATCTAGTACTGAAAGCATAAGCTACAGCTAGCTATTTGTTGAGTAGGTGACTCAATGAGAGAGAAAGACAATAGTTCAACAGGTTTGAACAAATTTCTTCAAAAATGAAGGTGAAGCAGCAGAGAGAGAGAGAGAGAGAGAGAGAGAGATACATTTTGTCTTATTTTTTGTTACTTTCACGTACGCTAGCTAATGCAGCTAATTTAGCCTATTCAACAACCTGACTCAAACATAGAGGAATTATATGTACGTTAGCTAGCTGGTTAAGGCTATCCAACAGTCTTTGCTTTTGGTTTTATACATTTATTGCCACCGGGACCTGCCGTCTGTGTAACTGCTAAACTGCTTGCTGTACACTGTACTGCATGACTGTACACATGGATTGGATTGTGGGTTTACTAAAGCGTTACTATAGTCGCTATGTTGGCTATGATGTTAGCTAATGTGGTGGCAACGATGTAGGCTGTGTGTAGCGGTTATGGTATGAAGTTTTATTTTCTTCACCTGGTCACAAACCGCTGTTGTATTGTGTACTGAAGTCCACAGGTAACGGGAAAATATGAGAGGAGGAGAGTGCGTAGATGTTGTTTGAATGGCTGCTATGAAAGTGAATTGCG
This sequence comes from Thymallus thymallus, assembly GCA_023634145.1. Taxonomy (NCBI): domain Eukaryota; kingdom Metazoa; phylum Chordata; class Actinopteri; order Salmoniformes; family Salmonidae; genus Thymallus; species Thymallus thymallus. Next base: position 14,964,153 of record CM042393.1, on the reverse strand, counting down.
TGTACGTGTGATCAGGGGTGTATTCATTCCGCCAATTCTGTTGCAAAAAGTATCTTAAACTTTTCTTAGAAACAGGGATGCAAGTGTGTGCAAGGCGGTATTGAATGTTTCACTGTCTGTCAACTTGATTACTCCAATTTGTCTCTCAACCTGTGCACCTACGTTATAAACTTTCATTCGTAGGCTAGGTTCTAGCAACCTCATGATGGTTAAAATGAAAATTTGAGTATCATGTAGTAGCCTAAACATATCAATGTTACATTGAGCTGAGTGAATGGAATATGAATGACAGTCATCCAATAGGCTGTAATAGAAATAATAAGGCATAAAAAAAATGAAATCGTCTTCCCTAATCTTAAACGGCACGTGATAGGGTGATAGGGTGTGTGTAGGTGAGCATGTGTGTGTGTGTGTGTGTGTGTGTGTGTGTGTGTGTGTGTGTGTGTGTGTGTGTGTGTGTGTGTGTGCTTATGCGTGTGTATGTTCGTTGGTGTGTGTGTGTGTCCACCTTGTCCACCACACTCCAGTCCTCAAACAACATACGGGAGCCTCTGATCTGTTGGACATTGGGTTTGACCACGACTCCAACGGTCATTGGGAAGCTCATCGTTGATCACTTGTATCGTACTGAACAACTTAGAGGAGAGGAGAGCGGAGGGGATGAAAGGAGAGGATGTATACATGCATTATACACACACACAAAATGTATTTCCTCAAATCCAAACACAGGTTAGTCCACATATGTGTGTGTGTGCGCAAATGGTGTGGTCACATATGGCGTTGAGTTTCTTCACTCCGAACCAGCTGAGCCCGTTGGCAATGGGACAATGTGAATCTGACCCTCTATCAGTGGTTACCTTCTCTGAGCCTGACCCTATATCAGTTGTTAGTTGCCTGCTCTGAGCCTGACCCTATATCAGTTGTTAGTTACCTGCTCGGCCACCTGGTTGGAATCCACAGACTCCACTGATGCCGATCACCACCACACTCTTCCCATGGAGGTCCTCTGGAACCTTATAATACAACTGTGGAAGTACTTCCCCTCAAACAACTCATTACCTGAAACACACACATTAGAGCATCCCAATCTATTATTCTATTGGTACAGTCAGAAGATAATAGTCTCAGCTCTGAGAATGGTTCAAGGAGTTTTTCTTGCCATAGTGCTAACTGCTTGTTCTAGGCCAGGTTGTTGTAAAGCACTTTGTTACAAAAAAATGTTTTTTATTTGCTGATTGGCTGTGATTCATACTGCTGACCTGGGAAGTCTTTGAGTGGCAGGTGTGGGTAGGAGTAGTGACCAGAGCAGACGATGACAGAGTCAAAGATGTGTCTCTCCTCCTGTCCCTCCCTGTTCTCTGTCATCACCTTCCAGTGGCCAGAACGACTGAAGTCTGCCCTCTGTCTCACACTCCGCACACTGGTCTGAAACACACGCAAGCACACACACACACAATCAACCAACCTTGAACCCACCAACCAACCCATTGTTCCCCATGATTTTGTCTGTAAAGTCACCCTGCTGTTACCTGGAAGTGGCTGTGCTGGAGCAGTTTGAAGTGTTCAGCATAGAGCCTGAAGTACTGCAGGATACGGGTGCATGTCAGCTGGGATGGGGAAGTCGCTGTAACACATCATCTCTTTAGAGATATTGATGGTGAGGGAACGGTAGATATTGGCTCTATTGGGGTCAGAAACCTCCTGGAAGGATGCACACAGGTTTTAGTCAGAACACAGTCATAATGTGATCATCTGATAACTGACTGCTCCTTCGTGCTTACATAAGAAATATGATCCCAGTGGTTCCTCACGTTTTATCCTCCCAATTAGGTAAATTCAAACATGAAAAGGACTGTCTCCCCTATTTATAATCATTACATTATGTTAGCTGCACTAGGCACAACAGTGTGCTAACGTGAGATACATACAGTATATTATACATACACTGAGTGTACAGAACACAAGCTCTTTCCATGACAGACTGACCAGATAAATCCAGAAGAAAACTATGATCACTTATTGATGTCACTTGTTAAATCCTCTTTAGGTTAAAGAAGGATTTTTAAGCCTTTAGACAATTGAGACATGGATTGTGTATGTGTGCCATTTAAGTGCCTTTGAAAGGGGTATGGTAGTAGTTACCAGGCGCACCGGTTTGAGTGTGTCAAGAACTGCAACGCTGCTGGGTTTTTCACACTCAACAGTTTCCTGTGTGTATCAAGAATGGTCCACCACCCAAAGGAGCATCCACCCAACTTGACACAACTATGGGAAGCATTGGAGTCAACATGGACCAGCATCCCTCTGGAATGCTTTCGACACCTTGTAGTCCATGCCCTGACGAATGAAGGCGGTTCTGAGGGCAAAAGGGGGTGTAACTCAATATACAAAGTGTTCTGTTTAATTATGTGGTAGAATTATATTGTCTTTGTACTATTGGTGCCAACATGGCGACCATCATGACGGCCTGAACAAATCTGCAAATGTACTGTATATCTCTGTCTCTGGTCCCAGGCTTTTGACAGCCCCCCAATGTCATAAATGCTCTCGAAGCAGGTGGGCTCCAGACCCACGTTCAGACAGCTCTTGATGCTGGTCAGAACTGAGTGACCCACCCCAATCACTGCTAATGTACATACCATGATGGAACTACAGAGAGAGAGAGAGAGAGAGTTCACTAAACAACCAAGAATTCACAAAATGGTACAAACACCAAACTGAGACTGCATGCAGAATTCTGAAAAAAATATCCTCTGTGTACAACGAAAAACACCAAATAATGCCTGCAGAGCAGAATTAGGCCGATACCCGCTAATTATCAAAATCCAAAAAGAGACGTTAAATTCTACAACCACATAAAAGGAAGCAATTCCTGAAGCTTCCATAACAAAGCCACCACATACAGAGAGTCCCCTAAGCAAGCTGGTCCTGGGGCTCTGTTCACAAACACAAACAGACCCCAGAGCCCCAGGACAGCAACAGAATTAGACCCAACCAAATCATGAGAAAACAAAAAGATAATTACTTGACACATTGGAAATAAAACAGAGCAAACTAGAATGCTATTTGGCCCTAAACAGAGAGTACACAGTGACAGAATACATGACCACTGTGACTGAACCAATCTTAAGGAAAGCTTTGACTATGTACAGACTCAACAGCCTTGCTATTGAGACAGACCTGGCTCTCAAGAGAAGACAGGCTATGTGCACATTGCCCACAAAATGAGGTGGAAACTGAGCTGCACTTCCTAACCTCCTGTCAAATGTATGACCATATTAGAGACATATATTTCCCTCAGATTACACAGATCCACAAAGAAATCGAAAACAAACCCAACTCCCATATCTACTGGGTGAAATACCACAGTGTGCCATCACAGCAGCAATATTTGTGACCTGTTGCCACAAGAAAAGGGCAACCAGTGAAGAACAAACACCATTGTAAATACAACCCATATTTATGTTTATTTATTTTCCCATTTGGCATCCAGAGAATGCCAAAGTTTGATGACAAAATTTGCCCACGAAGGACCGCCATGCCACTTTCCTGTTCAAGTGAGCACAGCACAACAAGGTCCAAAAATGTATTGTATGCTGCTGCATAAATGATGTGTACAAAATAAAATAAATGCACAATGAGAAGATCACCATTCTATAAGAAGAGGGATCTATTATGGCTGGTCATAGGGGGCGGCAGGTAGCCCAGTATATAGAGTGTTGGGCCAAGAGTGTTCAGATAAAAATCAATCTACACGTCAATCTAAGTTACATAACAAAGAATCCCCATCAAAATCGGTAAATTTAAGCTAGAGATACTGTATGTATTTTTGCAATGCAATGGATGAGTCTCACGAACACAATGGTGTTATCCGTTTTGCTCTACAACCCCCACAAGTGTCAAGAGACTGGTCTGAAGTCAGTACCGTTGATGTGCCAACTTCTGTTTGATAGAGTCCGAACCATTTGGGCTACAAACTAATTGGAACCCATTGTGGAAAGGGTAGATTCTAACGAACACGATGGTGTTCTCCGTTTTGACTCCTACAAGTTTCACGGGACTCATCTGAAGTTAACCGGTACTGGTTTAAAAAAAAACTAATGGAAATATGAAGGTAGTTGTGTACCTACCCCCAGAAAAGGGGTTAGATATGTGTAAAAATGTGTATATATATATATATATATAAATAAAAGAAATACAGTATACTGCAATTACCGTGGAATAAAGAACTCTGTAGATGTTCTGGTATTATACTTAGGCCTAATGTCTTAATGATGAAAAAACCTTTTGTCTAAATTGAAGTGTTACAGAGGTAGGATAATCTTAATGAGTTTTAGATTTCATGTTTGATTTAAACAGATGTATGTCTGTTGAATCGAAACGTTGCTAAAAGAGCCATCAATTATGTGGAGCATTAAAGAGCGACTGCCCCTAAAAAGCAACTAATCCCTTTCAAAACAGCCTATGTGACATTGATACGAGTCAGAAACATTTATTCTAGTGTTAAAATGTACTACAACTGTATTCATTTATTTAACCTTCATTTAGCTACAAAGTGTAAATAGGATCATTTTAGTAATAAAGAAGGTTGGGTTTAAATTATATTGATGCCTTCCTTTGCCGAGCTCCATGTGTTAATCACCCCTATACTCACTTCGCTTCCCTTCATTGAATGGGGCTCCATTGTTTCATCGCCCCCAAACGCGTTCAAAGAATCACGAATGAATAGGCGGTCGGAATAAGTGCTTGGAATTCGTCGGTCCTCAAGTCTGTACCAGTAACGCTAGCTTGGTGTGCAACGACTGGTGGTGGTGAGTACCCAGCTAGCAAAGAACGTTCCTGTAACTTTCCCTAAAGGTTCTCCTTTGGTTCTTTGAAAATAACTTACTAAAGAACCAAAGGAGAAACTTTAGGGAACATTACTATTTTGGTAAGGTAGACAACACATTGTTCTGAGAGAGTTCAAATAACCTCATAAAATAACGTTTTGGTGAATTAGAACTTTTGTGTAACGTTCCCGTTGTTCCCGTTTGGTTGTTGGAAAATAAAAAGTTCTGGGAACGTTGCATATCTAAGGATCAAACTGCTGAAAGAGGAGAGGGGCACATAATTTTGTAAATAGCTAACTAGTTTTGAACTCTCCGTTACAATCTATTTACTGGACAAATGGTCATGTGACCCCTTGGTCAACATAGCAACTGTTGACAGTTGGGAAAATAGATGCCAGGCAGTTTACCTTGTTACAAGTACTGCTAATATTACTATTGAGTGTGCAAAGCTGTCATCAAGGCAAAGGGTGGATACTTTGAAGTATCTCAAATATAAAATATATTTGGATTTGTTTAACACTTTTTTGGTTACTACCTGATTCCATTTGTGTTATGTCATAGTTTATGTCTTCACTTTTATTCTACGATGTAAAAAATAGTGCAAATAAAGAAAAACCCTTGAATGAGTAACATTCCAAACTTTTGGAATATACAGTTGAAGTCGGAAGTTTACATACACTTAGGTTGAAGTCATTAAAACTCATTTTTCAACCCACTCCAAAGATTTCATGTTAACAAACTATAGTTTTGGTAAGTCGGTTAGGACATCTACTTTGACACATACATGACACAAGTAGTTCTTCCAACAATTGTTTACAGACAGATTATTTAACTTATAATTCACTATATCACAATTCCAGTGGGTCAGAAGTTTACATACACTAAGTTGACTGTGCCTTTAAACAGCTTGGAAAATTCCAGAAAATGATGTCATGGCTTTAGATGCTCCTGATAGGCTAATTGACATCAGTTGAATAAATTGGAGGTATACCTGTGGATGTATTTCAAGGCCTACCTTCAAACTCAGTGCTTCTTTGCTCGACATCATGGGAAAATCAAAAGAAATCAGCCAAGATCACAGAAAAACAAATGTAGACCTCCACAAGTCTGGTTCATCCTTGGGAGCAATTTCCAAATACCTGAAGGTACCACGTTCATCTGTACAAACTATAGTACGCAAGTATAAACACCATGGCACCACGCAGCCATCATACCGAAGGAGATGAGCGTACTTTGGTGCGAAAAGTGCAAATCAATCCCAGGACAACAGCAAAGGACCTTGTGAAGATGCTGGAGGAAACAGGTACAAAAGTATCTATATCCACAGTAAAACAACTCCTATATCGACATAACCTGAATGGCCGCTCAGCAAGGAAGAAGCCACTGCTCCAATACCGCCACAAAAAAGCCAGACTACGGTTTTCATCTGCACATGGGGACAAAGATCGTACTTTTGGGAGAAATGTCCTCTGGTCTGATGAAACAAAAATAGAACTGTTTGGCCATAATGACCATCATTATGTGAAAAAGGGGGAGGCTTGCAAGCCGAAGAACACCATCCCCACCGTGAAGCACAGGGGTGGCAGCATCATGTTGTGGGGGTGCTTTGCTGCAGGAGGGACTGGTGCACTTCACAAAATAGATGGCATCATGAGGAAGGAAAATGATGTGGATATATTGAAGCAACATCTCAAGACATCAGTCAGGAAGTTAAAGCTTGGTTGCAAATGGGTCTTCCAAATGGACAATGACTCCAAACATACTTCCAAAGTTGTGGCAAAATGGCTTAAGGACAACAAAGTAAAGGCATTGGAGTGACTGAAAAAGCGTGTGCAAGCAAGGAGGCCTACAAACCTGACTCAGTTACACAAGTTCTGTCAGGAGGAATGGGCCAAAATTCACCCAACTTATTGTGGGAAGCTTGTGGAAAGCTGAAATAAATAATTCTCTCTACTATTATTTTGACATTTCACATTCTTAAAATAAAGTGGTGATCCTAACTGACCTTTTACTAGGATTAAATGTCAGGAATTGTGAAAAACTGAGTTTAAATGCATTTGGCTAAGGTGTATGTAAACTTCCGACTTAAACGATATGTATCACAAATATCTGTACATTCTGCAAAATAGTGTACAGTGCATTTGACAGATTCTAGACAATTCCATATGGTGAAGCAGTTGTCTACTCTAAGGTGTTTTACCTGTATTGTGTGTCGGTAGGTGAGGGGTGTGTGTGTGTGTGTGTTGGTCAAAAGGGAAGAGTTCAGTGACCTTTTTTTAATCATCACAAAACAAGGCCTGGATCAAAGTCAAAGGGTTTAACATTGACATGAGTGCAATGATCTAGGTTATATTGGTGGAGGTTAGATATTACAGTCAAAATAAATCTCTGGCTTCGCACTACATCTGGTCATTTCCATGACACAGATTCTACCATGCTACAGATTCTAGCTCAGATTTAACTGCAGAATAGCATCAAGGTCCATTTCTAGTTTTCAGCTACTCCTATTAAACCACAAAAGATAAAACTGATGTAATTTTGTCCCAGATAACTAAATATAAACCACATGGTGAGTCAAGGTCAAAACCTTTTTTTTTTTTTGTTTGTTTGTTTAAATAAATAATTACAGTGCAATCATTCTGGAATACACCTCCAAAAGAAACAGTCAAATTTGCTAACATATACAGTCAAACCAAAACAACATTATGCTGTATTCATCTTACCATTTATGTGCATACATTGACATTACTTCAGATTAAGGATTATACAATAAAAACAACACTACAATAGATGAAAGTTATAATTCAGTGTATGAAGCTGGTGAGATCATGTGAAGAGGTGTTTGTGTCTGCAACTTTGACTTTTGACTGTACAGGCTGAGATGGCCAATGTGGTAGCGCACAGTTCCAACCCCCAGGCCCATAGGGTTCTGGTCAAAAGTAGTTCACTATGTAGGGAAAAGGGTAACATTTGGGACACATCTTAGCCTATACTGGAGATCTAAAAAGTCTCAACTTGGCCTCTGATATGTCAGCCATATTGCTTGGATTGATTGCATATTGCTGAGTTCCCTGCCATCCAAGACCTTTATTCCAGGCGGTGTCAATGGAAGGCTCTAAAAATGGTCAAAGACTCCAGTCACCCAAGTCATAGACTGTTCTCTCTGCAAGCGGTACCGATGCAGTCTGGAACCAACAGGACCCTGAACAGCTTCTACCCACAAGCCATAAGACGGCTGAACAGTTTGTTAAATAGCTACCTGGACTATCTGCGTTGACCCTTGTTGCACTAACTCTTGACTCATCACATACACTGCTGCTACTGTTTATCTAACCTGTGAAGTAGACACTTTATCTCTACCTATATGTACATACTTTGCCTTCTGAAAGTATTCATGCCCCTTGACTTTTTCCACATTGTGTTACAGCCTGAATGTAAAATGAATAAGATGTTGATTTGTTGTCACTGGCCTACACACATAATACCCCATAATGTCAAAGTGGAATTATGTTTTTCAAAATGTTCATTATGTCAAGCATAAATAAGTTCAGGAGTAAAAATGTGCTTAACAAGTCACATTATAATTTGCATGGACTCACTGTGTGTGCAATAATAGTGTTGAACATGATATTTGAATGACTACCTCAACTCTGTACCCCACACATACAATTCTCTGTAAGGTCGCTCAGTCGGGCAGTGAATTTCAAAAACAGATTCAATCAAAGACCAGGTATGTTTTCCAATGTCTCGCAAAGAAGGGCACCTATTGGTAGATGGGTAAAAAAAAAAAAAAGCAGGCATTGAACATTCCTTTGAGCATGGCAATTATACTTTGAATGGTGTATCAATACACCCAATCACTACAAAGATACATGCATCCTTTCCAACTCAGTTGCCAGAGAGGAAGGAAATCGCTCAGGGATTTCACCATGAGGTCAGTGGTGACTTTCAAACAGTTAAGTGTTTAATGGCTGTGATAGGAGAAAATTGAGGACGGCTCAACAATATTGTAGTTACTGGAGCTAAGCACAGGTAAAATCCTAGAGGAAAACCTGGTTTAGTCTGTTTTCCACCACACACTGGGAGATGAATTCACCTTTCAGCAGGACAAAAATACAAGGCCAAATCTACACTGGAATAGTTTACCAAGAAGACGGTGAATGTTCCTGATTGGCTGAGTTACAGTTTTTATTTAAACCTGCCTGAAAATCTATGGCAAGACCTGAAAATGGTTCTCTATCAATGATCAACAACCAATTCGACAGAGATTAAAGAATGTGAAAATAATAAAAATTGGTAAATATTGCATAATCTAGGTGTGGAAAGCTCTCAAGAGATTTACACAGAAAGGCAATTCTAACATGTACAGTATTGACTCAGTGTTGAATACTTAGTGTTGTATTTTTTATAACTTTTATTCCACTTTGACAGAGTATTTTGTGTGGAAAAAGTCAAGGGGTATGAATAATTTCTGAAGGTAGTGTATCTACCTCGTATCCTGCACATCAACTCAGTACTGGTACTCAGTGTATATAGCCAAGTTATTGTTACTCATTGTGTCTTTTTTCTATCATTTATATATCACATTGTTGGGAAGGGCCCATAATTAATAATTTCACTGTTAGTCTACACCTGTTGATTAAGTGACAAAATGTGTTTGGGCATAATATTCTCAGACATACGTTAGTGAGTAGATAGATAACATAACACAAAACAGAATGAGATGCGTTCTTCCTTATTGCAATGTTAACAGAACCATGATTGCTTTGGCTGGGTGTTTCTCATCAGAAGAAGACCAATCAAGACCAACTAATCACGTGTAGCTGCACTCACTGCATTATAACATATATCACATCTTCCCCAGTAAAATACTTAGTCGTACTTGAGCCTGGATGCTACATAAGAGTAGATGAGTGAGGAGGAGTCAAGGGAAAGGGTAGTGATTCAGCTGGAGGGAATAAAATATAAATAGTGAAGAGCAGCTAAGGAATGGAGAGGTAATGGAGTCTGACTCTTCTCTCTGAACAGAAATAGACAGAGAGGGAGAGCGAGAGGGGCAAGAGAGGGAGAGACAGCTGTAATAGCATGAGGGTTCAGGGCTAATAAATGGCTCCTCCATATTTAACCACGGAGGATGTGTTCGAGTGGGTGGCCTCTTCACACAAACACAAACCTGGAAGAGGTGTGTGTGTCTCAGTTACAACAGAATCCACTCAGCTGAGAGGAGGAAAAGAGAGAGGTTTTGGTCTCAGAGTTGAGGAGATAAAACAATGGCTGGGGGATAGAAGGAGAGGAGAAGAGGGAATATTAGTAATCAGACTCAACAAAATAATGTTCCGTCTGCCAGGATTAGGGTCTGTGCAGGATCTTCACAATTCGACATCAACAACAGCCAAATGACAACACCGGCAATGGCACAAAATTGCCGCTGTCTGTGTAAACACCCAGAAACATTCTAAACACCTGAGAAACTGACTGGGTCTCTCAATTCTGCCTCACATTCACCAGAGAATGTACATTCATATAGAGGGGAGGCCATTGTGCAGGAGCACCAGCAGTCAGAGCAGAGAGCAGTTTAACAGTAGGGCAGTTAAGGACAGGGTGCAAAGCACTTTGCCACTATATCAGACCCACAGCTAACCAGTGGCTAAGGCACACACCATGGTTACACCATTACCACCCTTAGCGGAGTTGCCAACAACGGGATGAATCCCTTTAACATTGAATGGGGGATTCATATTTTTTTTAAACCTAATAGCAGAAAAAGCACCATCTAGTGTTCAGAACCTGGTAATATCAGAATGTAGGATGGGACATAAACCTAACTACTCCAAAGATTCATTTTTCTGAAGAGGGGAAAAAAACCCATCACCAAATTCACAGAGAATGCATTACATAGGATGAAGAAACAATACTCCAAGCTGCAGCTCCATAATACTTGTCAAACATATAAAACTGATACTTGTTGTTGGGTTGAGATTGGCTTGGGGTGTTGGTGGTCCGTGGGTGGCTTTTGACCATTTCACCAGAATGTTTGTGGGTCCAAATCGGATGTTATGTACTATACAGTTGAAGTCGGAAGTTTACATACACTTAGGTTGAAGTCATTAAAACTCATTTTTCAACCACTCCACAGATTTCATGTCAACAAACTATCATTTTGGCAATTCGGTTTGGACATCTACTTTGTGCATGACAAGAAATTCTTCCAACAATTGTTTACAGACAGATTTCACTTATAATTCACAACTCCAGTGGGTCAGAAGTTTACATACACTAAGTTGGCTGTGCCTTTAAACAGCTTGGAAAATTCCAGAAAATGATGTCATGGCTTTAGAAGCTTCTGATAGACTAATTTACATAATTTGAGTCAATTGGAGGTGTACCTGTGGATGTATTTCAAGGCCTACATTCAAACTCAGTGCCTCTTTGCTCGACATCATGGGAAATTCAAAAGAAATCAGCCAAGACCTCAGAAAAAAATTCAATAATGTAGACCTCCAGAAGTCCGGTTAATCCTTGGGAGCAATTTCCAAATGGCTGAAGGTACCACGTTCATCTGTAGAAACAACAGTACGCAAGTATAAAAACCATGGGACCATGCAGCCATCATATCCCTCAGGAAGGAGACTCATTCTGTCTCCTAGAGATGAACGTAATTTGGTGCGAAAAGTGCAAATCAATCCCAGAACAACAGCAAATGACCTTGTGAAGATGCTGGAGGAAGGAAGAAGCCACTGCCAAACCCGCCATAAAAAAGCCAGACTATGGATTGCAACTGCACATGGGGACAAAGATCGTACTTTTTGGAGAAATGTCTTCTGGTCTGATGAAACAAAAATAGAACTGTTTGGCCATAATGACCATTGTTATGTTTGGAGGAAAAAGGGGGAGGCTTGCAAGCCGAATAACACCATCCCAACCTTGAAGCACAGGGGTGGTATCATCATGTTGTGGGGGTGCTTTGCTGCAGGATGGACAGGTGCGCTTCTCAAAATATATGGCATCATAAGGAAGGAAAATTATGTGGATATATTGAAGCAACATCTCAAGACATCAGTCAGGAAATTAAAGCTTGGTCGCAAATGGGTCTTCTAAATAGACAATGACCCCAAGCATACTTCCAAAGTTGTGGCAAAATGGCTTAAGGACAACAACGTCAAGGTATTGTAGTGGCCATCACAAAGCCTTGACATCAATCCTATAGAAAATGTGTGGGCAGAACTGAAAAAGCGTGTGCAAGCAATGAGTCCTGACTCAGTTACACCAGTTCTGTCAGGAGGAATGGGCAAAAATGCACCCAACTTATTGTGGGAAGTTTGTGGAAAGCTACCCAAAATGTTTGACCCAAGTTAAACAATTTAAAGGCAATGCTACCAAATACTAATTGAGTGTATGTAAACTTCTGACCCACTGGGATTGTGATGAAAGAAATAAAAGCTGAAATAAATCACTCTACTATTATTCTGACATTTCACATTCTTAAAATAAAGTGGTGAAAACTTTTACATGTATTTGGCTAAGCTTTATGTAAACTTCTGTATTTATTGAATATTATATGAATCCTATCATTTAAATGTTTTGTGTGCAATCAATTAGCTTAATTTCTAAGAGCTCAAATTATATTTCTAACTACAGAAACATTTTTAGAACAATCCAAGATGGTGGGTGTCATGGCTTGCTGAAATCACATGGAACCACCCACCTGCTACGTTAGGTTACACCATTACTACAGCTGGAGTCACTCAGGGATTTAACATTAAATCATGCTCCTCAGACTGGTGCATTGTCTACACCTACACACAGACATGACTGTGTGTGTGTGTGTGTCAGTTACACCTGTAACAAAACAGTACAGTAGGAACAAGCAACCAGTGTTGTACATTCACTGTCTTGTGATCTCTATCAGAAAGACAAAAAGCTATTCTACCATCTCTGGGACTGAACTATAAACCTGCCCTCTCCTGTTTTCCCTCCAACCACTGCAAACCTGGTGCAACCATGGCTGTTGAACAACTATTTAGACAGTTACTATAAGGAATCAACTCTTCTCATTGACATGAAGATGATCACCATCTCCAGGATCAGGTCTCTGAGCCATAGATGAGGGGAGATCATGTTTAACACATTAAAAGGTTATAAAATGAACAAACTACATATTTGATGTCAGCGTAACTGTAGAGTTGTTGGGTAACCTAATTTGGAATGAAAACCATGCCTCCGGTCTCTGGTAAAAATATCATCAATGTTAACTATTACTGAGCATACAGTAGAAAACTGGTATTATTTCTCAAGATCCGCAATAACATTTAGGGTGACTATATTTCAGTCAGAAATAAAAAAGACAAACCATTCTATACATAGAGTACCGCAGTATGAGTCATAATAACCATAAAACCTAGTGGTCAAACAAGAAAAAAAATTCACCATTCATTTTAGAAACACTTAAAATAAGGGCTGTGTTTCGTGTAGGCTTACTTTGGCGTGTCGTTTTGATAACCGTGTAAAATCGCTTTAGGACAAGATAATTTTTATCAATATATTAAACTGTATTTACCCCCCAAAAATGAAACTCTAAATAGCTGCTAATGTGGCTATTATAAAGAACTTCAAATGCCATGATGGTGAGGATGAGACTGCCGAATTGAGGCAAAAGTAATTTCTGGATGTTAGCTAACTTTAGTCATGAATACATTGGCTACATTTCTTTAAATTGACAATTCTGTGAACAGTCTTGTGCAAGTTATAAATTGACAATACCTGTTAGCAAAGGTGTCAGCTAGAGATGAGGTACAGGAGCTTACAGGGATTTGTAGTCTTGCATGATGTCTACTTTGATGTCAATTAGCATTTTCGAAGTAGAGGTGAATATATTGATAAAATTCACCTTGTCCGAAAGATTTACATAGTTATCAAAACGTCAAGCCAGTGTAAGCCTACATGAAACACAGACCTTATTTTAAGTGTTTCTAAGATTCCCGATGGGAGACAGACACACACGTTCTCTTGCTCTCGCTCTTTCATCGCAGTATGGAGAAGCACCCTGCTCATAGGTACTTCTGATTGCAGTTACATATGGATGGATGGTTGGTGGGTGGCAGGCTTTGTAGTTGTTTGTCTTGAACAGGCAATGGTGAGTGACCACAGTGTAAGTATGGGGCAGGATCAGTCAATGTTTCAAACATATTGGAACAGGGCCACTGTCACCCACCTACCACACCCTCCCAAACCTCTCCTCTCACACCTGGATGAGCCCCAGCAGCCCCTGCAGGGCCAGCGATGATACCCAGAGCATCTCCACCAGGTTGTACTGGCAGTAGCCCATCAGGAAGCCAAACAACACATCAGTCACGTTGTGTCTCCCTAACAGCACCCGGCTCAGCCCCACCAAACCAGCCCACAGGAACACCAGCACCCGCAGGGGGGCGGCCAGCACCAAGTGGGCCAACAGGAAACGGGTACACATGGCAGAGCGGGTGGCGTGCCCCGAGGGGAAGGAGTAGCGGTCCACAGAGAAGGTGGCGAACATGTCCATGCGGTTGTGGGACGGGCGGCGCCGACGGACAACTGCTTTCACAATGCCAACCAGGATCAGGTCTAGAATGAGAGCTGAGGGGAGGGGAGAGGATTCAGAGTGGGGAGGGAGATATGAGAGAAAGAGGGAGAGAGATGAGAGCAATTACATAGTTGGCAAACAGACCAGTCAGCAAACAATATACACACTAACACCCAGCATATAGTATTAGCAGCAATACACATTGTACCCACACAAACATACAGTTGAAGTCAGAAGTTTACATAAACCTTAGCCAAATACATTTACTCACTTTTTCACAATTCCTGGCATTTAATCCTAGTAAAAATTCCCTGTCTTAGGTCAGTTAGGATCACCACTGTATTTTAAGAATGTGAAATGTCAGAATAATAGTAGAGATAATTATTTATTTCAGCTTTTATTTCTATCATCACGTCAGAAGTTTACATACACTCAATTAGTATTTGGTAGCATTGACTTTAAATTGTTTAACTTGGGTCAAACGTTTTCTATATGATTGAGGTCAGGGCTTTTGGATTGGCCACTCCAATACCTTGACTTTGTTGTCCTTAAGCCATTTTGCCACAACTTTAGAAGTATGCTTGGGGTCATTTTCCACTTGGAAGACCCACTTGCGACCAAGCTTTAACTTCCTGACTGATGTCTTGAGATGTTGCTTCAATATATCCACATAATTTTCCTTCCTCATGATGCCATCTATTTTGTGAAGTGCACCAGTCCCTCCTGCAGCAAAGCACCCCCACAACATGATGCTGCCACCCCGTGCTTCATGGTTGGGATGGTGTTTGTCGGCTTGCAAACCATCCCCCTTTTCCCTCCAAACATAACGATGGTCATTATGGCCAAACAGTTCTATTTTTGTTTCATCACACCAGAGGACATTTCTCCAAAAAGTACGATCTTTGTCCCCATGTGTAGTTGCAAACCGGAGTCTGGCTTTTTTATGGCGGTTTTGGAGAAGTGTCTTCATCCTTGCTGAGCAGCCTTTCAGGTTATGTCGATATAGGACTCGTTTTACTGTGGATATAGATACTTTTGTACCCGTTTTCTCCAGCATATTCACAAGGTCCTTTGCTGTTGTTCTGGGATTGATTTGCACGTTTTGCACCAAAGTACATTCATCTCTAGGATACAGAACGCTTCTCCTTCCTGAGCGATGAACCAGATTTGTGGAGGTGTACAATTAGTTTTCCTGAAGTCTTGGCTGATTTCTTTTGGTTTTCCCATGATGTCGAGCAAAGGGGCATTGAGTTTGAAGGTAGGTCTTAAAATACATCCACCAGGTACACCTCCAATTGACTCAAATGATGTCAATTAGCCTATCAGAAGCATCTAAAGCCATGACATAATTTTCTGGAATTTTCCAAGCTGTTTAAAGGCACAGTCAACTTAGTGTATGTAAACTTCTGACCCACTGGAATTGTGATTTAGTGAATTATAAAGTGAAATAATCTGTCTGTAAACAATTGTTGGAAGAATTACTTGTGTCATACACAAAGTAGATGTCCTAACAGACTTGCCAAAACTATAGTTTGTTAACATGAAATCTGTGGAGTGGTTGAAAAATGAGTTTTAAAGACTTCAACCTAAGTGTATGTAAACTTCCGACTTCAACTGTATAATGTTATCACAATATATGAGATAACATTAAACTCTACACTTGTTTGAGCCGAACCTCCCCACAAACACACACGCTCAGTGACAGCTTTGGCCTTTTGCCAGGGATGGAAAGAGACAGAAGATGTGTGAGGAAAGAGAAAGAAACAAAGACAGAAGAGAGAGCTGCAGTCTTTTCATCCAAGAGCGGTCCTTATCTGGGCTGTAAAGGATCAGCTGTCATTGGCTCCTCCAACCCTTCTGGCTGCATCACACACACACACACACACACACACACACACACACACTGACCGCCTCTCCGATGTCTGCCTGCATCACACAACAACAGACTTCTGCCGACTGAGTGGTATCGGCAGACTCTGCTACTGTACTGTAGATTCTAATTCGGGCTGAACCTTGTGAATACTTCTACTGCACACAGTGTAAAGGACACCTCGCTCTCTGTAACTCTGTCTGTTTATTTTTCTGTCTCTCTGCCTGCCTGTCTCTCTCCTTCACCACTGACCACACACCACAGCAACCGGGGACATTCAGTCTCTTCTAGAGTGTGACTGTTCATAGCGTTGGAAGAATTGAGACGACAACAGATGGTACTGCCTGCTCCCCCCTTGATGTGTATGTGTGTTTCTAGCATCAGCATTGTAAATGTGTGTGTGTGTGTGTGTGTGAGTGAATCTGGCATTAGCATCATGAGAGCGTGTGTGCGTATTTACTAGTGATGCGCAGGTCATCGGTTTGTTCACACACATTTGCTAATAACCCATCCGCGTGACTATATGATAAAGTGAAAATCTGATTCCTGCACCGGACCCTAACCTGCAAATAGGCCGATAGAAAATGCTCTGTACAGTCAGAGACGGCAGAACATTTTTGACAGGGGGTGCAGGATTTCTTTTTTATACCTAATTTAGATTCGTTTCAGCTTATAATTTCTGACATTTTGGTAGAATATTTATTAGTCACCTCATCTATAATTAGATACGTGCAGCTTCTCTTCTGTCATTATGCCCTAGAAGAATGAATAAAACCCCAGCTCACCAGAATAATGTCATAAATCAATGAATGCTTTCATCTAGTTGACATTGGTAAAGTTCCCTTTCATCTTTGCTTCTCTAGTGCAGCCGCCGTTTACCGGGAGAAAATGCAATAACCAAAAAAACTGAACGATTTTCCACGCAGAATGTTCTAAATTTGACCAGTTAAGGAAATTAAAAGCAGTAAAAAACAACCCAAGATGTTTCTGATAAGTTTTCAGTTCGGCTTGGATGCATATTATGTGGTTGAAATACTATCAGCTTATATGACGTTGATAAAGATAGCACCTTTACAGACCGTCCCTAACCACGCATTCATTCTCTAAAGATTCTGTAATAAATATTTATCCACTCTTGTTCTGGAGTCAAAATGTATATTTAGTGTATAATTTTACTGCAAGTAATGTATAATTCTGCAAGAGTTTGTATTATACTAGGCTGTGAGAGTTTATAGTCAGTGTCCAGATTTCAATTACTATTCAATTCAACTCATCTGAACAGTTCCATTGACGTGCCATATTTGAAGTCACACATAACATAACTTTAGTGAATTGTTATCATCCTCTTTCACCACTTCACCAAATCTTTCCCAAACATTACTGTTCTGGCCCTCCCTACTCTTTATTTTCAACTCTTCATTTCTCAGCTTTTCTCTTATCGAATTCAACTCTGACCTTGTCCTTTTTCCCCTCAATGGATCGACGTTACCTTTTTCAGCCCAAGTTCACAAAAGGATTTGGTGATTGGCGTGCATACAGTTAGGCCCTAAAGTTTAGGCTTACGCACTTATTGAAGATAAAAACTATGAAAGAAAAACCTCAATGTAGCCTATAGATAAGAACTGCAAATTAATAATACATTTGTGGATTTTTTACTCTTTCGTCAATCCATCTGTCACCCACCCGCCCTTCATCCACACAATACTTCATGAAGCTAAACCCGCCCGCCCCGTGGATATAACCACAGTGACTGCGGGTTATGAGTAAACACTTGCTGTAGTATTTAAGATGGGCTTAATTCCAAGCATCTCCAAAATATTGCCTTAAGTGTGTTAATTATGATACTGTACGGTGTGTCACCTTGCCTGAACTGTTGTGAAGAGTGGAGCAGAGAGACAGATCTGCTGGATGAGGGGATGGAGAGAGGGAGGGCGTCTGGACAGGAGTGCAGGAGAGATACAAATGGATCGAATGATGAACGGAGGGATGCCAGTTACAGGTAAGGAGCTGGCACCAAAGGAAGGAAAGCAAAAAGCAGGGAGAGAAAAGAGAAAGAAAATATTGTGAAGGGAGGGGTGAAATAGGGTGTATGTATCTGCTGTAAGGCATGGGTAGATGAAGGGGCATATGCAGGATAGGCAAAATTAGGATAAGGTACCAAATCCTTTCCTCCTCTCATCTCAGACTAATCTGTTCTGATACTGATCTGAAAGCACAAGACGGGTGAAAAACAATAGGGTGGGTGGATTCCTACCAAGGATGTGCTTTCATCTTCTATCTCTTCTAGCATCATTGCAAATGGAGGAGACTATGAATGTGTAGGCTACCTACTGATCTAATAAAAACACCAATATAGTCATTCATTATTAAGCATGGCATCCTCCTGGCGGTGTGCTGGTACCGTTCATATTCAGGTGCAGCAACTCCTCAATACTGTTCAGCTAATATTCTATATGAGGTGCAGGAACTCAAGCAGAAGAATATTTGAGCTGCCGGTTCTCACTTCTGGTGAGCTTCTGCCCAAGTCAAGCACTGTGTGTGCGGCTGCTGTAAAAAGGCTGGGGATACGGAAGAGTGGTGGGATGCATGACAATTAGAATAGGAGGTGTGGTGGCAACCTTAACATTTGAATTATATTTCTATGAAAGACATCTAATAGGAGCCGTCCGGCTGTCTACGCAGGAGGCTGCAGTCAGCATTACTATGAATAACCCCATTAATATGATATGATCATATTTACCCATGAAGAGATTGAACATAATTTCCTGTCCTGCGGCACTGTCAGCCTTGTACAGGCAGTAGGCTGTCCCGACCAGCCATGGTATTCCATGTCCAGAAATCTCTATCAGTTTCATCAATGGTCGAATGCTTCCGCAGGAGGAATCTTCACAGGCACACACTCCCAGCCGCTTGGAGAGCCACAAGTCTATGGCGAGGAGGGAGCTAAGGGCTATCCCAATAAAGGAAGGGTTGAGCCGCATACAGTCCTCTTCGGGCATGCCTGTGTTGGAAGAGGTGGAGGACCCGGAGCCTCTTCGCCGGGTAGGGCTCTCTGAGACCCGCAGTCTGGCTGCAGCGGTTGGGTCAGAGCCCTGCCGCTGGAGAAGAGCGGGTGGAGGTGTTCGGTTCAGCGACATGAACTCGTAGCGTCCGTTGCCGTTGGTGCTGCCACTGAGACCTGGGCTCCCACCTCCGCTGCGATTGGCGCTGTTTTTGCCTTTAGGAGAAGGCATTTTGTTTGGTTTCTGTGTTTGAAATTAGGTGTAATCTTTTTAGATAGAAGGGAACGGTTGTCAGTTGTGAAAATGCGGGTTTTCGTGCTTCTCAATTCATCGCTTCACAGGTGACAATTCCTCTTACGTCCTCGACCACTTTCCTGAAACGCTTTTGTTTTTCCTAGCGCAAAGCACACTGGGAGATTTGCTCTCGTTGAAAACTGTACGAGTGGAGATCACATGTTTGAGAGTGAAGCCAATAAAGCAAGAAAGTGCTTGATAATTAATTTGTAGGTAAACTGAGTCATTACCTGACTATTGTAAATATGTATAATTAAGCAATAAGGCACAAGGGGATGGCCAATATACCACGGCTAACTGCTGTTCTTACGTACGACGCAATGCGAAGTGCCTGGATACAGCCCTTAGCCACTGTAAGTTGGCCATATGCCACAAATCCCTGAGGTGCCTTATTGCTATTATAAACTGGTTACCAACGTAATTACAGCAGTTCAAATAAACGTTTTGTCGTATGATATACCACGGCTGTCAGCCAATCAGCATTCATGGCTCGAACCACCCAGTTTACATTTATGAACAAAACACGATTATTGAATATTGCTGAATATGCATATTGCATATTATAGCCATATGTTGGTTTTGGTATACTATAACGCTGTCATTATACTCAGAGGGGGAATTGTTTCCCCCTCACTACAGACATCAATATTGGTCGCTAATACAGGACTAGTAAAGGCCCAGTGCACTACTTTTGTGGGGGAAAAAAAACATTTTATTTTAATGAATTAAAAATATACATTCTGTTTTTTCAGGGTGTGCTGCAGCGCCCTCAGCACCCCTACTTAACACGTGCATTGACTGCAATACATGTTTCTATTAGGGCTAGTAATCCTAATCAAAATGTCATAATATAAAAGGAAGCAAGGAAAATAAATGTTTAACTTTACACTAGTCACCTCTGCCTCAGTGAGATATACATGTAAACCTCTCCCCTGTTGTCCATTCATTCAGGGCCATGTGTATAGACCAGGGTTTCCCAAACTCGGTCCTGGATCCCCTACTGTGTGCACGTTTTGGTTTTTGCCCTATCACTACACAGCTGATTCAAATAACCAACTAATTATTTGAATCAGCTGTGTAGTGCTAGGGCATAAAACAAAATGCACCCCGGAGCGGGCCCCAACACCGGGTTTGGGAAGCCCTGGCCTAGCCATAGAGCCAAAAGGCTGTATTAGCATGGGGATTGCCATTTAGGGCTTTCACTAGTTTTGTGTAGTCAACTGGGTGGGACTACTAACTTTATTGGCTGATCACTCCTAGTGACCCGGTTGGAATCATGTCCAACTGGGTCATCAGGAGGGATCAGCCAATCGTGAAGAACAAAATTGACTACTTCAAAATGGAGATTGTCTCAATGGTGCTGCCCATGCTGTCACTGATGCTATAGTGGCACAGATACAAAGATGAGTCCTCTATGAGCCAGAGCCTATTTTACGCCTGCTACATTAGATTACCTAGCCTATAACCTGGTCGTTGAGACAGAAGGACGTGAGAGAGAGAATTTGGAAGGAACCCTCGAAATGGAGTCCCTAGAGAAAGCAAGAACATGTATCATGTATTGTGTATCTGTCTTTTGTGTATTTCGTTCTGGAATTTTGCACCTGCCCTGTGTTTTTTCATAGCTGCTTGACGAAGAAATTTCCCCTCGGATCAATAAAGTACCTATCTATCTCTATCTATCTTGTCAGGAGTAGTGCAGTATTATCATAAGGAGATGTATACTTGGAAAACAGAGGAGGAATGGAAGGAAAAAGAGAGGGAGAGGAGGTCTAAGAGAGAGGGAAGAAGAGGGTGAACTCAACTGTTATGTTGTATCTGCAGCAGACAAGTCATCAATTGCATAATGTGTTTGAATAACATTCGACATACAGACAATAAGCAAATATACTTGGCTGCATGCCCATTGCCACGACATCATCGTGAAATAGGTAATACACGGAAGCAAGTGTCATATCATGACGGTAGCCTAATCATAGACGCTAAGCACCGGCACAGGACCAGTTTCAGTTTTTAACATGAACATCTGTGGTTCGTTGTCATATGGAAAATGGAGAACGCTGATCCCAGATCCGTTCCTTAAACTGGGAAGGCTAGAGGTCACGCGACACCATAGTGTGATCAACAACTGTTTGCAAAAAATGTTGTCCCTCAATCCCCATTTAGAATGTCAGACACTCGTGAATGAGATTTTATTGATTTTGATATAAATACTTCCTCTTTTGAACATGTACAGTAGTGGTCAAAAGTTTTGAGAATGACACAAGTATTGGTCTCCACAAAGTTTGCTGCCTCAGTGTTGATGATGGCAATTTGCATATACTCCAGAATGTCATGAAGAGTGATCAGATGAATTGCAATTAACTGCAAAGTCCCTCTTTGCCATGAAAATGAACTTTATCCCCCAAAAACATTTCCACTGCATTTCAGCCCTGCCACAAAATTACCAGCTGCCATCATGTCAGTGATTGTCTCGTTAACAGAGGTGAGAGTGTTGACGAGGACAAGGCTGGAGATCACTCTGTCATGCTGATTGAGTCAGAATAACAGACTGGAAGCTTTAAAAGGAGGGTGGTGCTTGAAATCATTGTTCTTCCTCTGTCAACCATGGTTACCTGCAAGGAAACGTGCCGTCGTCGTTGCGTTGCACAAAAAGGGCTTCACAGGCAAGGATATTGCTGCTGGTAAGATTGCACCTAAATCAACCATTTATGGGATCATCAAGAACTTCAAGGAGAGAGGTTCAATTGTTGTGAAGAAGGCGTTAAGGCGCCCAAGAAAGTCCAGCAAGTTGATTCAGCTGCAGGACCACCAGTGCTTAGCTTGCTCAGGAATGGCAGCAGGCAGGTGTGAGTGTATCTGCACGCAGAGTGAGGCGAAGACTTTTGGAGGATGGCCTGGTGTCAAGAAGGGCAGCAAAGAAGCCACTTCTCTCCAGGAAAAACATCAGGGACAGACTGATATTCTGCAAAAGGTACAGGGATTGGACTGCTGAGGACTGGGATAGTCATTTTCTCTGATGAATCCCCTTTCCGATTATTTGGGCCATCCGGAAAACACCTTGTCCGGACAAGACAAGGTGAGCGCTACCATCAGTCCTGTGTCATGCCAACAGTAAAGCATCCTCAAAAAAAAAAATCCTTATTTTACCAGGTAAGTTGACTGAGAACACATTCTCATTCATAGCAACCTGCGGAATAGTTACAGGGGATGAATGGGCCAGTTGGAAGCTGGGGCTGATTAGGTGGCCATGATGTTATGAGTTCCAGATTGGGAATCTAGCCAGGACACCGGGGTTAATGCCCCTAAGATCTTTAATGACCACACAGTCAGGACACCTGTTTAACATCCCATCCTACACATGGCAATATCCCCAATCACTGCCATGCAGCATTGGGCTATTACTTTTTAGACCAAAGGAAAGAGTGCCTCCTATTGGCCCTCCAACAGCATCTGGTCTACCATCCAGGGACAACCCTGATTAGCTTCAGAGGCAAATATTGTTTAGATTTGTAAATGTTTAGTCATTTAGCAGAGACTATTATCAGAGCGACTTACAGAAGCAATTATGGTTAAGTGCTTTGCTCAAGGGCACATCAACAGGTTTTTCACTTAGTCGGCTCAGGGATTCGATCAAGCAACCTTTTGGTTACTGGCCCACCACTCTTAACCATTAGGCTACCTGCCACCCCATGCACACATTTATATTCTGTAAAATTATAGAGGCATGTTTTTTCTAGGCTAACCCTATACATTTACATTCTTTCTGCAACAATCTGAACTTCAACATCCCATTTAAATTCAGTCGTTGTTACGTGAGCATGTTTATGTGTGTGCAGCTATATCCAGCTGCCCCCTACCTTCTTTTATAGGTATAAATGTTTAGAGGAACACAATAGCACCAATGTGTTAAACCAGCCTCCAGTGAGAGTGTGACTGAGCAGACAAGGCTGCCATTGTTTAGGGGTGCGTGTCTCAGTGCTCCAATCCGCTTTTGGCGCTGAGTCTGCTGACCATCCAAAGTATTTTTGTTTTGTTTAGTTTATTAATTCGACCCTTTAGAAAAAAACAAGCACATACAAAACTTGAAAAAGCTTAAAAGTAAAATCATCAAGGATTGTGGTCCTCTTGAAACAAGATGGCAAGGCAAGATTGAACATGATTTAACACAGTATGACAGCAAGATAATAAAACAAAGAGAAGAACATCTATCTCATCATTGCAGTTATATCGTAGGGTATATTCATATGGGCACAGAACACATCAAACTGTTTTTATACTTTATTTTTAAAGCTTCCCAGAGAGGATGTCGTTTTTATGGGAAGAGGCTCCAGAATACAAGAAAGTTCCTTCCCAGCATTACTCCTAAACCTGTATAAGCGTACATTAGCAACACCTGATCTGGTGCTGTGATTGTGTGCATCCTTAACATGGGGAAACTAATCAGTTAGATATCTGGGTGCAGAACCATAAATACTCCTGTAAACTAAACCCAGTCTAATCTGGGACACCTTCAACAGGCAGCCAGTTGAGTTCCTGACAGCAGCTCCTGCTTATGTGAGTATGTACCCTGATCAGCTTATTCTGGGCTATCTGGAGCTTCCCCTTCAGAAGGGGAATAGATGAGCCCCCAAACCAGGAAGGACTAGCTTAGTCAAAATGGCATTGATTGAGTGCCGAGGCTAGCACTCTCATGGAGTCTTTATCAAGCAGCTTGGTCTTTCTTGCCAAAAACATAGTGTTCACACCTCCCAAACTTCCATCAAGGATGCATCCCAGGTAGCTAACAAAGGTTTTAGTAATTAGCACCTCACCCCCTAACTCCACTCTGATTTCAGAGGACCTACACAATTTATAGTAGGTCTGGATCTAAAAATAATTGTCTCAGTTTTATTTATTATCTCCAAGCCATTTGCTAATGTTAGTAAGCTCTGTGCTAAGTATGCTCTCCAACATAGTTTTACTTTTGTGAGACACCAGAAGTGTAGAGTCATTCGCATAAAGGAAAAGATGGCAAGAACACACATCTTTCATATTGTTTATATACAGTAATAAAAATTGAATCAAATAAAATGTTATTGGTCACATACACATATTTAGCAGATGTTATTGCGGGTGTAGCAAAATGCTTGTGTTCCTAGCTCCAACATTGCAGTAATATGTAACAATTCACAACAATACACACAAATCTATGCATAGTCACTTTGCCCCTACCTTTATTTACAAATTACCTCAACTAACCTGTACTCCTGCACATTGAGTCGGTACCGGTACCCCCTTTATATAGCCTTGTTATTGTTATTTTATTGTGTTACTTTATTATTATTATTATATTTTTACTTTATTTGGTAAATATTTTCTTAACTCTTTCTTGAACTGCATTGTTGGTTAAGGGCTTGTAAGTAAGCATTTCACAGTAAGGTCTACACGGCGCATGTGACAAAGTTTGATTTGAAATCTAAAAGTAAAATAATGGAATTAAGAAATATAAATATTAGGATGAGCAATGTTGGCGTGGCATTGACTAAAATACAGTAGAATAGAATACAGTATATACAGTTGGAGGTTTACATACACCTTAGCCAAATACATTTAAACTCAGTTTTTCACAATTCCTGACATTTAATCCTAGTAAAATAATTCCCTGTCTTAGGTCAGTTAGGATCACTTTATTTTAAGAATGTGAAATGTCAGAATAATATTAGAGAGAATGATTTATTTCAGCTTTTATTACTTTCATCACATTCCCAGTGGGTCAGAAGTTTACATACACTCAATTAGTATTTGGTAGCATTGCCTTTATATTGTGTGACTTAGGTCAAACGTTTCAGGTAGCCTTCCACAAGCTTCCCACAATAAGTTGGGTGAATTTTGGCCCATTCCTCCTGACAGAACTGGTGTAACTGAGTCAGGTTTGTAGGCCTCATTGCTCGCACACGCTTTTTCAGTTCTGCCTACACATTTTCTATAGGTTTGAGGTCAGGGCTTTGTGATGGCCACTCCAATATCTTGACTTTGTTGTCCTTAAGCCATTTTACCACAACTTTGGAAGTATGCTTGGGGTCATTGTCCATTTGGAAGACCTATTTGCGACCAAGCTTTAACTTCCTGACTGATGTTGCTTCAATATATCCACATAATTTTCCTTCCTCATGATGCCATCTATTTTGTGAAGTGCTCCAGTTCCTCCTGCAGCAAAGCACCCCCACAACCTGATGCTGCCACCCCCGTGCTTCATGGTTGGGATGGTGTTCTCCCCTTTTTCCTCCAAACATAACGATGGTCATTATGGCCAAACAGTTATATTTTTGTTTCATCACACCAGAGGACATTTCTCCCAAAAGTATGATCTTTGTCCCCATGTGCAGTTGCAAACCGTAGTCTGGATTTTTTATGGGTCAACTGGGTCATCAGGAGGGATCAGCCAATCGTGAAGAAGAAGTAAAATGGAGATGGCCTCAATGGTGCTGCCCATGCAGGGGAGAGGCGTTCGTGAGGTGTTATAATTTTTTACATCACAGTAATAATAATATTTCTCATAACAAGAAGTGATGCAGTCAATTCTTCTACTTTAAGCCAAGTGAGATGGGCATGCATCTTGTTGATATTAACCCTTTTGTTTACAATGAAGGGCATGCCATGCTGCTCTGTTCTGGGCCAAATGCCGCTTTCCTAGGTCCTTTTCGCAGCTCCTCACCATATAACCAGGCAATAGTCAAGATGTAATAAAACCAGAGCTTGCAGGACTTGTTTGGTCGAATGTGGTGTTAAAAAAGCAGAGCATCTCTTTATCACAGATAGACTTCTCTCCATCTTTTACAATAATGTAATCAAAATGCCTCGACCATGACAGTTTACACTCTATTAGATTGTAAATTGTCATGGTCAAGGCATATTTATTATATTCTTGTAAAGATGGTGAGATCAAATCAACAAATCAAATGTTACTTGTCACATGCTTTGTAAAGAACCGGTGTAAACTAACTGTATAATGCCTACTTACGGGCCCTTCCCAACAATGCAGAGAGAGAGAAAATATAATTTGGCTATATACACAGGCTACCCGTATCTAGTCAATGTGCAGGGGTATATACAGTCATGTGAAAAAGTAAGTACACCCCCTGGAAAGTTCTCTCTTTTTTGTACATATTTGGACAGATGGATATGTAATCTTCACTTCAAAACTATTGACAGATAAAGGTTACCCAATTTAACAAATCACACACACACACAAAAAAAACTGAAAATGTTATGCAATTAAAATAAACAAAAAAGCCTTTTCCTTATGGGGAAAAAGTTAGTACACCCCTAAATGGCTACAATTAGAATTAGGTGCAGGGGAGAGGCGTTGTGGCTTCCAAAACAAGTGCAAATGGTTAGAAAACATTAGAGAGAATCCTTCCATAAAGATAAGAAAATTGGTCTGGTTTGGTCTTAACCATATGGGTGTGTGGTAACACATCATTCAAAGATCAAAAGACCTACCCGAGGCCCTCAGAAGAAAGATTCTGGGAGGGGTTACAAATCCATTTCCAAGCAATTCGAAGTACATCATTCCATTTCCAAGCAATTTGAAGTACGTCATTCCACGAACATTCCAGACCACTGGCAAACTACCTAGGACAGGTCGCCCCACCAAAGTCAGCCCAAGAGCTGACCGAAAGATACTCATAGAAGTCTCTAAGAACCACAGGGTAACATCAAGGGATCTACAGGCCTCTCTTACCCCAATCAATGTCAAATTGCATGGGTACACTGTCAGAAAGAGAATGCAAAAACTTGGCCTACATGGCAGATAAGGAAGGAAGGAAGAAGCCTCTGCTCTCAAAAAACTAATATCAAGAGACAACTGACTTTACCCAGGTGTTGTCTGGCAAAAGTCAGTTGTCTTGGTATAAATTTTTTGGGTCTTTTGATCTTTGAATGATGTGTTAATCTTTATGGAAGGCTGGACCCTCCTAAGTTTCTCTCTAATGTTTTCTAATCATTTTCACTTGTTTTGGTACACCTAATTCAAATTTTAGCCATTTTATGTGATGGTAAAAGTAGGGGTGTACTGTGATTTGTTAAATTGGGTAACCTTTATCTGTCAATAGTGTTGAAGTAAAGATTACATATCCATCTGTCCAAATATGTAAAATAAAATAACTTTCCAGGGGGTGTACTTACTTTTTCACATGACTGTATGTATACTGAACGAAAATATAAACGCAACATGCAACAATTCCAAAGATTTTATTGAGTTACAGTTCAAATGAGGAAATCAGTCAATTTAAATAAATTAGGCCCTATTCTATGGATTTCATATGACTGGGAATACAGATATGCATCTCTTGGTCACAGATACCTTAAAAAAAAATGGGCCTCACAATGGGCCTCAGGATCTCATCATGGTATTTCTGTGCATTGAAATTGCCATTGATAAAATGCAATTGTGTTTAGCTTAGTTTATTCCTGCCCATACATAACTCCAACGCCACCATGTGGCACTATCTTCGCACAGTTGACATCAGAAAACCACTCGCCCACACAACCCCACACACTTGGTCTGCGGTGGTGAAGCCAGTTGGACGTACTATCAAATTCTCTAAAACAATGTTGGAGGCAGCTTTTGGTAGAGAAATTATCATTAAATTCTCTGGCCACAGCTCTGGTGGAGCTGTACAACTGAATGCATTCAACTGAAATGTGTCTTCCGCATTTAACCCAACCTCGATGAATCAGAGAGGTGCAGGGGACTGCCTTAATCGTCATCCACATCTTCGGCACCCGGGGAACAGTGGGCTAACTGCCTTGTTCATGGGCAGAACAGCAGATTTCTACCTTGTCAGCTCAGGGATTCGATCCAGCAACCTTTCAGTTACTGACTCAACAATCCTACCGTCCAGGCCACCTGCCGCCCGTGTAGGCAAAGGAGAAATGCTCACTAACTGGGATGTGAACAAATTTGTGCACAACAATTTATAGAAAAGCTTTTTGTGCATATGGACAATTTTACTGATCTGATGGTGTGGTTTAAGGCCAGGTGAAGTGGAGTCCCAAGTGTGATCACCACAAAGAATGCTTAGTAGTTGTCAACTAATGTTAAGCCATCTTGTATTCAGAAAAGCTCAGTGAAAGTACAGTACATTACTCGCAGCTAGTTGCAAGTAAGTTACTAGCAGTTAATGACTTTTAAGTACAATATTTTACTGACAGCTAGTTGCCAGTTAGGTAACGCAAAATTCACAGCAACGTCCAGGCAACTAACTCTCGTTAAGTTACTGTGATATTCTTATAAAGATTGCAGAACTGAGTGTTAAAATAAGTGCTCAGCCTTTGACAACATAACTATAAACCATTTAAACTGGTACAACACTTCTACTGACGGTTGGCACAAATACACAAAATGCAGTAACTTGTTGTTTACCGTACTTTGACTGCAACCAGTAGCCTGTAGTGTACTGTAAAATTCTAGGAACTTTAAGTGCAGCATTTCATGGCATAAAGGAAAATGTGGTGGAGAGGTAAAGGACAGGATCACCGCAGTAAAGAACCCTTCCTGATATGCAAAGAACCATTTGGTGAAAATGGTTACACATTTCACTTTCCCCCCTGACAAAGAACCCCTCAATAACCTTTTTCTTTTTAGAGTGTGGAGTTAGAATGTGTAATTTAGCCTATTAAACACAGTGAGAATTGGGCACGTCTGTTGCCAAATAAGAAAGGACATTATTGCCTAAAAAGTAGTGTGTAGTTCCAGTAGTTAGCTATTCCGCTACATGACAAAAAAGCCATTAACTACTGAAAACATTACCAAGATTTGATTTAATTCAACTACTCTCAAATTACTGCAAAATGTAGTTAAATTACTTGTTGAACTACATGTAGTTCACTACTCCCCAGCACTGGATACAGGATGATGTGCAAACTGTGATACTTCAGTAAAACCTCACAGTAGCCACAATTATTGTCTTGACCTGTATTGTCCTACCAAAGACCACCTGTTCCACTACTTTGAACGATTTTTCTAACCTCCATACTGTCCCAGTCTGACACAATGAGTGGTGAATGGATGGGAGGAGAGCAATGTTTAGAGAGCTTGCCCATGACCCAGTCTCTATTGTTTTGATGTAAGATGATACTAAAAAGGTGTGGTTCTGTAAAGCATCTGTAAGTTTATCTGTAAAGCATCTGTTCTTTTCTTCACACTATTACACTCCACACACTGTTGCATCATTGGTCAACCACATATTCCAGAGACTAGTCACATGACTTTCAGTCTTTTCTTCCACCTTCACTCACGTAGTCTGATGGTCACGCTGTGCCTCTCATTGACTAAGTGTTAACGGCTAAAGTGAAACACAAACACTGTCTAATGTTTCAGACCTGAGTCTGTTCCCACTACTAGCAACTTGTTGCTCTCTAGCTGCAGAGCATTTGGACTTGTAGTTCCTGTCCTGTGTCTTGAGACCTACTGATAGCTTCTCTCCTCCATCTCTCCTCTCTTCCAGATGATGATGTTGGAACTCCAGTGTGTACTACAGAGCTGGCCTGTGCTGCCAAGATCAGTGATGAGTTTAATAAACGCAACGTCAAGATGATCGCTCTGTCCATTGACAGCGTGGCTGACCGTCTTACCTGGAGCAAGGTCTGTCTCTACCTGTCTCTCTGCATCCATTGCCTGAGTGGTTAAAATGTAGAGCTCATTCCCTCACATTGCATAACTACAATAGGGACAGCCTCTCTCTCACAGATTTACTACCATATTTAAACACTGTCCGTCATGTCTAAATCAATATTACATGCACACACCCTGTGTAATCCCCTGAGACTTGTTTAGTCTGCACAGCTGTTACTCTGGCTCAACTGCATTCACAGATGGCTATTTCTCTACAGAAATATAATGTGTAATGTTAGCTCTATTCATTATATTTCTATCTGCAAGGTCCTAAACATTTCACCTCCTCCCGTCAAAGCCCGTCAGGTCCAACAGGGGAAAATCTTACACTGGGGTATTGGTGATGGGACAGATGGTTTGGTTGCTAGGTTACAGCAGTACCACCCCCGTCCTCTGAAGTTAGCAAACAACACATTTTTTGGATGAAAAGTTAACTAACTACATAGTGAAAATCTGTCCTGTGAAAACCACTTTCAGTGAATAAAGTCTTCCATTTTTGTGTTTCTAACCCCCTCTCCCTACAGACACCTCTCTGGCTGAAACTCTGTGACTAATGGCAGCCTTCCTTCCCACAATGAGATTCAGTTGTTGATTAGAATATCCATCTACTGCTATTTAAACTACTTCTGTGAACACAGGAACTTTCTACACCATTTTAACACTTGAAAATAAAAACATGCACTCTGGCCGCACCCTGCTCTAACCCAGTCACCCTGATGTTGATGTTTCTGAAAGAGCTGAGTCACTTCGATCGGAGTCCAATGTCTTCAAAGGGTCAGGGTCTATAGTTCACACTTTAGACTAGTTCTCAGGTCTGTAGATTATACTACAGATACAGTCACAGGTTCTGCTGTTTGTAGTTTACACCATGGTTACATGAGTGAGTTATTGAGCAAAGAAAGGACACTTTTACTCTACTAGCAGTGGTGAAGTCTGTAAAGACTTAAATGATCGAACTCGGAGCCAGTAAAGGTGATACGGTCCCCTGCCCTTCCCCATCATTGCTGACCCCTGAACTCTAACCTCTCTCTCTGTAGGAGTCTGTAGGATGTGATGGCGTTTAACAGTGAGAGTGCGGGCCCTCTCCTGCCCTTCCCCATCATCGCTGATGATAAGAGGGAGCTGTCACTTCAGCTGGGCATGCTGGACACTGATGAGATCGACAAGGATGTCATGCCCCTCACCGCACGCTGTGTGAGTGAGGTCACACACACATCCGAGATGTGAATTGGTGTTTGTGACCCTCCCCCAGGTGTTGGTCCAGATAAGAAGATTTAGCTGTCCATCTTGTACCCGGCCACCACTGGGAGGAACTTTGACGAGCTGCTCCGTGTCATCGACTCTCTGCAGCTCACTGCTCTCAAGAAGGTGGCCACACCTGTTGACTGGAAGGTACATACACACGCACACGTCAACAGGAAGGGGGGGAGGGGGGGCACAGATGGGCCCGCTGCTTGAGTATCCACTGCTACTAATCCAGTTATTTTGTGACTTTTAATAGTTGATAATCTTGTATGTTTAAATGCCCTAATCAAAGTATCTCACTAATACTTACATCACGACTAAGCATGCATTCATAGTCATGTCTTCTGTGGAGCAGGGCTGTGATATGTCCGTATCATTGTACAGTGCCTTACTAACCCAATAAACATACTTTTGTAACGACCACTGTAGGGTGTGTGTGTGTTTTTGGTGGTGATGAAGTTGGAAAGCCATGTTGAACTGGGTAGAATACAGGTCTGCTTCAATACTAAGTTATATTTCCCCAGTCCTTTACCCTGAATTACCTCGTCGAATGAGTGTGTTATCAGATGGAGTACAGAGGCCTTAGAAAATAACATAATAATGGACAATCTGTTAACAAGTGTTTTTGATAGAGGCTAGATAAGATTGAACACACCACCCACCCACAGACCAAAGTCCTGTTGTAGTGTATAGTCTGGGTCTGGGCTATTATTCCTGTAGAGCACCGGTGCCGAAATCGTGGGTTCGGTCCCTTTTACTGAGTCCTCCTGGGTCGCAGCTTAATACAGAGTTATGCATGGAAACGTAATTTGTTTCCATGCATACTGTGCTGAAACCCTCCAATGCTTTACTGTTTTACCAGCAGATGGCAGTACATACACTAATGTAAAGGAGGACTTCAGAGCCATAGATGGCTACAGTAAACTAGTGAGTTTGGCTCTGTTTTTAGTTTGAGATGTACTAAAAAGATAGTATATAACTTACTGACTGGTATTACTTTGTTTCCTGGACACGAATGGAGAATATAGAATAGGGAATAACCATTTGAAATTGAGTTATTATATGCTGTATATAAGTCCAGGAAAATACTGACTGGGAAGGTAGCTTTCATT
The DNA here is from genome assembly GCA_023634145.1 of Thymallus thymallus. Lineage (NCBI taxonomy): Eukaryota > Metazoa > Chordata > Actinopteri > Salmoniformes > Salmonidae > Thymallus > Thymallus thymallus. The sequence continues at coordinate 14,931,588 of CM042393.1, read as the reverse complement.
GTTGCATGAGAGGAACTCTAGTTAATAATTGACATGTGAAGTGTTTTAACTACCATGGTGTGTTACCTAACAAGGGTATTCAACCCACAGAGCATAATACTGTAAAGGCCCCAGAGGTCTGAACGCACGCATGCACAGACGCACACCCATAAAAGACTCTTGCTGCCAAGGATTCTTGTTCCTGATGAACTCCAAGGACAAAGAGGAGGGGGTTCCATTTGTGTGCGGAACGATAAAATGTGTCTGGAATGTCTTTGAAGACTTAGGCCATGCCCCCTGACCCATTCTGTTGCCAGGACACTGCGTATCAGAGAGCATGGCATTTCTTCACAGTTCTAGTCCACTAATCTCCACTGTCATACCCACAAAGTTGAAGTGCAATACAGTTAACCAGTCTCTTATATTACATAATTTTTACTTGCTCCTGATAACTACATGCTCTGGTTTAGTGCACACTGTCACGGTAGTCCCAAGTACCGGTAGACGCATGGAATCGCCTTGTCTTTGTATTACCAAAGTCTTCTAGATCCAGACTGTTCTGAGGGAGGGGTGGGGGGGGGGGTGTATGGACAGTAAGCCTTTCCTTACATGGTGTATCCTCTAGATGGCAATGGTGCGACAGTACATGCATACTAATAAGTTGATACTAAACTGATTATGGTAGTAGGCAGAGTGTGGCATTAGTCATGTAAACACCTTACTATGCTTATGTCAGTTGGCATAAGGTCATAATCGTTGTAAGCATACACCGCTTAAAAACACCTGGTTTCTGAACAATCTTTTGAATTATTAGGACAAGCAAACAGCTTAAAGAGATTCTAGGGTAATTTTGTATACTTAGCCAGTAGTTCTGAAAGTAGCTCTCACTGGCCAAAAATGGTCCACCACATCATTAGTATCTCTCTCTGCTCATAGATTATGCATGAACTACACATTGACACATCCAGCCCAAAGCGGGAGGTTTAAAAAAATATTTAGTAGTCACCAAAGTTCTAGAGCATTTCTTTAATTGGAGATCCAGCAGTGTATTTGATCTGGGCATGTGCCAGCACCAGCAGTGCAAGCCTCCCTCTTTTTATGCTTACTCTGGCAATACGATCTGGAGGCTCCGGATAGATAGATAGATAGATAGATAGATAGATAGATAGATAGATAGATAGATAGATAGATAGATAGATAGATAGATAGATAGATAGATAGATAGATAGATAGATAGATAGATAGATAGATAGATAGATAGATAGATAGATAGATAGATAGATAGATAGATAGGTACTTTATTGATCCCAGAGGGGAAATGTCTTTGGCAAGCAGCTACAAAAAAACCACAGGACAGGTGCAAAATGCCAGAACAAAAATACACAAAAGACAGATACATGATACATAGAGAAGCAGTATGAAAAAAGTATAAGAATACAATAAGTCTGGAGTGCAAAAAAGCTATAAAAAGAAATTGCATAGTATGAGTGAATAGCTGAATATGTACACTATACATTGGTGGATGTTGGATGGTTAACTATACTATACAGGTCGATGGCAGAGAAATACTTAAATAGCTAAAAGTGCGTATGATATAAGTGAGGGTAATAATAGTTTACTTAATATACAGACTGGTTAAATGAACAGGTAAGTGAATATTTTGCTTGGTTAAATTAACTGTACAGGTAAATATACAGTTACATTTACAGGTAAGTGAATATTTGCATGGTTACATTAACTGGACAGGTAAATGACAGGAAGAGATACTTAAATAGCTAAATGTGTGTATGATATAATTTAGGGTAATAATAGTAATTATCTTAAAATACAGTCCTTAGTGCGCAGGGTTTAATTACAGATAAACGCACGTATTGCACATTCGATATACTAAAAGCAATGAAAAAAGATACAACTGACAGGATACTAATATGCATTCCTGAGTGAATGACTACGTAAGTTAAGTCCAAGAATTACTTACAATATTGCATGTGATATGATATAATAACTGTACAAGAATATGTATATACAGACCTGAATGAATAAATAAGTCCTGATCACACATCAGCCAAGGCGTGGCAAGAGCATGGTGAGAGCGTGGTGAATGGATAGATGTGGTTATAGGCTTCGGGGAAGAAGGAGAAGAGCTGAGTGTAGTGGTAAGATATGTGTTGAGGAAGAATGATGCCAGACATGATAAAGAAGAATCTGGACCAGTAGGAGAAAGTGGACCCTTGCCTTTTGGCAGTTGAATCAGTGATGGAAAACCTGTAGTGGACTTGTGACATTTGTTTGTGTTTCTTCTGACCAGAGGGAGCAGGCGTTCCGTGTCACGCAACTTGGGTCAAGATCTGTTTCTGCTCTTAACAACAAGGCACCATTGAAATGAGTGATTTCTGGGGTAGCGTTAAGTGTGGAGGTGGAGTAATTGAAGTTGAAAATTCCTCGTGTTTGTGACACCCACCATTTGGTGCGACGCAGACCCAGTGGGGAGCGTGGTGAAACAGAAGAGTCACTGTCAGTCCTTTTTGAGTTTTGAGTCAGTCTCTACCAGTCAAAGTCATGTTAGGATATATCAGTTATCCTGTTAGAGCTTTTGTTCAGAATCCGCTGTGGCGCTTCAGGTGCAACGTTTATGGCCATGTCGCACTAGTGTGTAGGAGGGAGATTCCAAGATGTGGGAAGTATGCAACAGGGTATGGGACAGAGGATTGTGTAGTTTCGGTGGATAAAGTTGTGTGTGTCAACTGTAGGGGTGCTCATGTTGCTGGGGATCGGAAGTGTCCAGTGCGACAGAGGCAGGTTGAAGTGGCAAGGGTAGTGCAGAAGGTGTCGTATGCTGAGGCAGTGAAGAAAGTAGAGGAGGATTGCTCAAGGGTGAGGGATCCTGAGAGGATCCCAGTGAGTAGTAGATTTGTGCCAACACAGAGGGATAGGGCAAAGAGTGATTTATGAAATAGTGGTATATAGGTTAAGGGTTAGTTGGTGGAGCAATTTTAGTAATAATGAAGATAATTTAATGTAGGTAGGCCGTGACTGGCCTCACACTTCAGTACAGTAGGTGTCGATGAATGCACTTTAAAGTTGGATGCGATCCGTCAACCCAAACCCAAAGAAGAACTTCCTTCACAACAGCTCTGCTGCGCAAAGCGCAAGAAGTATGAATGCTCTGACTTCTGCTGAGGCTGCATCGCAGTAAATGTTGTTCGGCCAATGCAGATGCCGGATTGACCATGCAGAGCCATGTGAATTAATAATTAAGTATGCATCTTAGCCCTCTATTGCACATCGTTGCCCTCATGCAGCAACAGAAAATATGTTTGCCCCTCACACCCCGCCTATTTTTTTTTTTTTTTTGCCTACTACCATAATCAATTTGCATATACTCCAGAATGTCATGAAGAGTGATCAGATGAATTGCAATTAACTGCAAAGTCCCTCTTTGCCATGAAAATGAACTTAATCCCCCAAACACATTTCCACTGCATTTCAGCCCTGCCACAAAAGGACCAGCTGCCATCATGTCAGTGATTGTCTCGTTAACACAGGTGAGAGTGTTGACGAGGACAAGGCTGTGAGAGTGTTGACGAGGACAAGGCTGGAGATCACTTTGTCATGCTGATTGAGTCAGAATAACAGACTAGAAGCTTTAAAAAGAGGGTTGTGCTTGAAATCATTGTTCTTCCTCTGTCAACCATGGATACCTGCAAGGAAACACGTGCCGTCATCATTTCTTTGCACAAAAAGGGCTTCACAGGCAAGGATATTGCTGCCGGTAAGATTGCACCTAAATCAACCATTTATGGGATCATCAAGAACTTCAAGGAGAGAGGTTCAATTGTAGTGAAGAAGGCGTCAGGGCACCCAAGAAAGTCCAACAAGCGCCAGGACGTCTCCTAAAGTTGATTCAGCACCACCAGTGCAGAGCTTGCTCAGGAATGGCAGCAGGCAGGTGTGAGTGCATCTGCATGCACAGTGAGGCGAAGGCTTTTGGAGGATGGCCTGGTGTCAAGAAGGGCAGCAAAGAAGCCACTTCTCTCTAGGATAAACATCAGGAACAGACTGATATTCTGCAAAAGCTACAGGGATTGGACTGCTGAGGACTGGGGTAGAGTCATTTTCTCTGATGAATCCCCTTTCCGATTGTTTGGGCCATCCGGAAAACACCTTGTCCGGACAAGACAAGGTGAGCGCTACCATCAGTCCTGTGTCATGCCAACAGTATAGCATCCTCAGACCATTCATGTGTGGGGTTGCTTCTCAGCCAAGGGAGTGGGCTCACTCACAATTTTGCCTAAGAACACAGCCATGAATAAAGAATGCTACCAACACATCCTCCGAGAGCAACTTCTCCCAACCATCCAAGAACAGTTTGGTGACGACCAATGCCTTTTCCAGCATGATGGAGCACCTTGCCATAAGGCAAAAGTGATAACTAAGTGGCTCGGGGAACAAAACATCAACATTTTGGGTCCATGGCCAGGAAACTCCCCAGACCTTAATCCCATTGAGAACTTGTGGTCGATCCTCAAGAGGCCGGTGGACAAACAAAAACCCACAACTTCTGACAAACTCCAAGCATTGATTATGCAAGAATGGCCTGCCATCAGTCAGGATGTGGCCCAGAAGTTAATTGACAGCATGCCAGGGCGGATTGCAGAGGTCTTGAAAAAGAAGGGTCAACACTGCAAATATTGACTCTTTGCATAAACTGAATGTCATTGTCAGTGAAAGCCTTTGACACTTATGGAATACTTTTGGGGCGGCAGGTAGCCTAGTGGTTAGAGTGTTGGGCCCGTAACTGAAAGGTTGCAGGATCAAATCCCCGAGCTGACAAGGTAAAACTCTGTCGTTCTGCCCCTGGACAAGGCAGTTAACCCACTGTTCCTAGGCCGTCATTGTAAATAAGAATTTGTTCTTAACTGACTTGCCTAGTAAAAAAAAAGTAATTATACTTCAGTGTACCATAGTAACTACTGACATAAAGATCTAAGAACACTGAAGCAGCAAACTTTGTGGAGACCAATACTTGTGTCATTCTCAAAACTTTTGACCACGACTGTATGTGATGACATGTCCATAAACAATCTAATGAAGTGCAGAAGCTGGTATGATGTACCAATTAGGAAGCAGATTGAGAGAATTGCATTTAATTATTTAGCATGTTTAAATAGATAACTTTACAATAGAAAATATGCTATTCTGTGGGGACTCACAAACTCTTGGTTCACGGCATTCAGATCTTCCTGCCATGTCTGCATCAGTTATCAGTTAAAATGCGTTTTCTATGTTTTTTTGTTGCATCATCTTTGAAATGCCAGAGAAAGGCCAGACAGTGATGTAGGATTATAGATGTAATTTAGATGTTGTCCACCAGATTGCATTAGTCAGACTGATCCAGTGAAGAATTACATCACATTCCCAAATGTGCCGAATTGGTTTTCAAGTACATACAGTCGTATGAAAAAGTTTGGGCACCACTCTGAAGCTTTATAATAATTTACTCCGTCGTCACAGAAAATGATCACAGTGGCATGCCATTCATTTTCTAATAAAAGCTGAGTACTGGGGTATTGTCCAGACAAAGATCTTTAGTGTAGCAATATTAAGTTGTATGAAATTAAATCAGATGTGAAAAATAGGCTATGCAAAAATGTGGGCACCCTTGTCATTCTGTTGATTTGAATACTTGTAACTACTTAGCACTGATTAATTGGAACACACAATTGGTTTGGTGAGCTCATTAAGCCTTGAACTTCATAGACAAGTGCATCCAATCATGAGAAAAGGTATTTAAGGTGGCCAATTGCAAGTTGTTGTTCTCTTTGACTCTCCTCTGAAGAGTGGCAACATGGGGGCCTCAAAACAACTCTCAAATGACCTGAAAACAAAGATTGTTCAACATTATGGTGTAGAGGAAGGCTACAAAAAGCTATCGCAGAGATGTAAGCTGTCAGTGTCCACTGTGAGGAACATAGTGAGGAAATGGAAGACCACAGGCAAAGTTCTTGTTTAGGCCAGAAGTGGCAGGCCAAGTAAAATATCGGAGTGGCAAAGGCGAAGGATGGTGAGAACGGTCAAAAACAGCCCACAGACCACCTCCAAAGACCTACAACATCATCTTGCTGCAGATGGTGTCACTGTGTATCGTTGAACAATTCAGCGCGCTTTGCACAAGTAGAAGCTGTACGGGAGAGTGATGCGGAAGAAGCCTTTTCTGCACACACGCCACAGACGCACATTTGGACAAGCCAGCTTCATTTTGGAATAAGGTACTGTGGACTGATGAAACAAAGATTGAGTTATTTGGTCATAACAAGGGGCGTTATGCATGGCGGCAAAAGAACACAGCGTTCCAAGAAAAACACTTGCTACCCACAGTAACATTTGGTGGGGGTTCCATCATGCTGTGGGGCTGTGTGGCCAGTGCCGGTACTGGGAATCTTGTTAAAGTTGAGGGTCGCATGGATTCCACTCAATATCAGCAGATTCTTGGGAATAATGTTGAAGAATCAGTCACAAAGTTGAAGTTATGCCGGGGCTGGATATTTCAACAAGACAACGACCCAAAACACTGCTCAAAATCTACCTGGGTATTTATGCAGAGGAACAAGTACAATGTTCTGGAATGGCCATCCCAGTCCCCAGACCTGAATATCATTGAGAATCTGTGGGATGATTTGAAGCGGGCTGTCCATGCTCGGCAACCATCAAAACGTAACTGAACTGGAGATGTTTTGTAAGGAGGAATGGTCCAAAATACCTTCATCCAGAATCCAGACACTCATTAGAGGCTATAGGAAGTGTCTAGAGGCTGTTACTTTAGCAAAAGGAGGCTCTACTAAATATTGATGTGATTTTTCTGTTGGGGTGCCCAAATTTATGCACCTGTCTAATTTCGTTTTGATGCATATTGCACATTTTCTGTTAATCCAATAAACCTAATTTCACTACTGAAATATTACTGTGTCCATCAGTTATTTGATAGATCAAAATGAAATTGCTGATCCAAACACCCAATTATTTATAAATGGAAATCATGGAAATTGTCAGGGGTGCCCAAACTTTTGCATACGACTGTAACTATAGAGAACATACAAAAATGCTATTGTAATAAAACATTCAAGTTTACACACTCCCAGGAATGTCATACACGATGGATCATTAGCTTCCCTACAGAAAAGACACTAACCTTCAAACATCTAGATGGCCGGGCGGGGTGGGTGTGGAGCCAGAGACAGCAGTGGGGTCAAACTGTACAACCCAGTTCCTACATTTGAATATAAAAATAGATTTTTCAAACAAAACTGCACTGTATTTTATCTCTGGGACCCTCAGAAAGTTGGCTGTTGTTTACAACACCATTCTAGTCACATATTGCATATTGAGCAGTAACCATCCCGGTATAGGGACACCGATCCCGTAGAGGTTACAGAATGAATTTTAAGCCTTGAAAAAATTGAGACATGGATTGTGTATGTGTGCAATTCAGAGGGTGAATGAGCAAGACAAAAGATTTGTGCCTTTGAACGGGTTACGGTAGTAGGTGCCAGGCGCACCGGTTTGTGTCAAGAACTGCAACGCTGCTGGGTTTTTCACTCTCAACAGTTTCGCGTGTGTATCAAGAATGGTCCACCACCCAAAGGACATCCAGCCAACTTGACACAACTGCGGGAAGCATTGGAGAGTCCATGCCCTGACAAATTGAGTCTGTTCTGAGGGCAAAAATGGTGGTGCAACTCAATATTAGGAATGTGCCCTTAATATTTTGTACACTCAGTGTATGTTAATGTCATTATTTGGCAATAGTTACAACACACTTATCTGATCTAATTAAAATTGATTTCTCATTGAAAGATAGGAAAAATTAGAATTCTAAATAGCCGAGCATCTCAAATAAAAGCAAATACAATTTTATTGGTTGCGTACACATATTTTGGAGAGGTTATTGCAGGTGCAGTGAAATGCTTTTGTTTCTAGCTCCAACAGTGCAGTAATACCTAACAATACAAAACAATACACACAAAATCATAAAAATAAAACAAAGGAATTAATAAATATCAGGACGGCATATGTCAGAGTCAGGAATATAAATATATATTTACTGTATATGATGGTGTTTATAGACATTATGGACATTTTATGAATTGAAAATGTATGCACAGCAGTAGTTATATAGGATTAGCCTTGACTAGAATACAGTATATACATATAGTATTTACATACTAAAACAGAATGTAAATATTATTAAAGTGACCAGTGTGCAATGACTGTGTAAATAGGGCAGCAGTCTCTAAGGTGTAGGTTGAATACCGGGTGGTACTGTAGCAGGCAGTGTAAGCTATCGTCTTTTTGAAATCCACACCACATATACCATGTAGAACAAACATGTGTCTCTTATAAGCTCTCGTCATTGCATTTCTATCTGTAACATTCCCAATTTGTTTGCCGAAACATGTCCCAGGTGGTAGTGTTGCTTCTGATAGAAACATACCCATAACATTCTCAGAATATCAGAAAGGTGTATATTTACAGTAGCATGTCTTCACTTTCTCACAATCATTTAAGCAATGTTGATGCCAGTTATATCAAAATGATATACAACACAGAGTTCCATCTCCAAGTTTTAATGTGGAAAAATAGACAAATTACAACAGAATCACTTGGGACCAGTGGTGGGTGTAATAATTACTTACAATAATATATTACATTACTTTTATGAGTAACAGAGTAACAGAGTAACATAACGAGTTACTGTCTTAAAATATTTTACAGTAGCCCGTATATTACGTATATTACTTTCAGAAGCATATCTCTAACGGAATGTTATATATACACTACCGTTCAAAAGTTTGGGGTCACTTAGGAATTTCTTTGTTTTCAATTAAATTTCACATGAAATTTATTGAAAAACGAATAGGAAATATAGTCAAGATGTTCACAAGGCTATAAATAATGATTTTTAATTGAAATGATTGTGTCCTTCAAACTTTGCTTTCATTAAAGAATCCTCCATTTGCAGCAATTAGTCTTGCCGACCTTTGGCATTCTAGTTGTCAAGTTGTTGAAGTAATCTGAAGAGATTTCACCCCATGATTCCTGAAGCACCTCCCACACAGTTGGATTGGCTTGATGGGCACTTCTTATGTACCATACGGTCAAGCTGCTCCCACAACAGCTCAATAGGGTTGAGATCCGGTGACTGTGCTGGCCACTCCATTATAGACAGAATACCAGCTGACTGATTCTTTCCTAAATAGTTATTGCATAGTTTGGAGCTGTGCTTTGGGTCATTGTCCTGTTGTTGGAGGAAATTGGCTCCAATTAAGTGCCGTCCACAGGGTATGGCATGGCGTTGCAAAATGGAGTGATCGCCTTCCTTCTTCAAGATCCCTTTTAACCTGTACAAATCTCCCACTTTACCACCACCAAAGCACCCCCAGACTATCACATTGCCTCCACCATGCTTGACAGATGGCGTCAAGCACTCCTCCAGCATCTTTTCATTTGGTCTGTGTCTCACGAATGTTCTTCTTTGTGATCCGAACACCTCAAACTTAGATTAGTCTGTCCATAACACTTTTTTCCAATCTTCCTCTGTCCAGTGTCTGTGTTCTATTGCCCATCTTAATCTTTTATTTTTATTGGCCAGTCTGAGATATGGCTTTTTCTTTGCAACTCTGCCTAGAAGGCCAGCATCCCGGAGTCGCCTCTTCACTGTTGACGTTGAGACTGGTGTTTTGCGGGTACTATTTCATGAATCTGCCAGTTGAGGACTTGTGAGGTGTCTGTTTCTCAAACTAGACACTCTAATGTACTTGTCCTCTTGCTCTGTTGTGCACCGGGGCCTCCAACTCCTCTTTCTATTCTGGTTAGAGCCAGTTTGCACTGTTCTGTAAAGGTAGTAATACACAGCGTTGTACGAGATCTTCAGTTTCTTGGCAATTTCTCGCATGGAATAGCCTGCATGTCTCAGAACAACAATAGACTGACGAGTTTCAGAAGAAAGTTATTTGTTTCTTGCCATTTTGAGCCTGTAATCGAACCCACAAATGCTGATGCTCCAGATACTCAACTAGTCTAAAGAAGGCCAGTTTTATTGCTTCTTTAATCATCACAACAGTTTTCAGCTGAGCTAACATAATTGCATAACATAATAGGGTTTTCTAATGATCAATTAGCCTTTTAAAATTATAAACTTGGATTAGCTAACACAACGTGCCATTGGAACACAGGAGTGATGGTTGCTGATAATGGGCCTCTGTACGCCTATGTAGATATTCCATAAAAAATCTGCTGTTTCCAGCTACTAGTCATTTCCATTTAATAGTCATTTACAACATTAACAATGTCTACACTGTATTTCTGCTCAATTTGATGTTATTTTAATGGACAAAAATGTGCTTGTCTTTCAAAAACAAGGACATTTCTAAGTGACCCCAAAATTTTGAACGGTAGTGTATTTTAAAGCCTTGTCTAATGCTAATTGTAGGTTAACCGATTTCCAATAGGTTACCGTAATCCCGAAAATCTAAGAAAGATAACCCCTTCCCTTTTTCCACATTTTGTTACGTTACAGCCTTATTCTAAAAATGACTGAATACAATTTTTTTATCAATAAATCTACACACAATACCCAATAATGACAAAGCAAAAATAGGTTTTTAGAAATGTTAGCAAATGTATTAAAACTAAAATACAGAAAAAGTATTCAGACCCTTTGCTATGAGACTCGAAATTGAGCTCAGGTGAATGCTGTTTCTATTGATCATCCTTGAGATGTTTCTACAACTTGATTGGAGTCCACCTGTGGTAAATTCAATTGATTGGACACCTGTCCATATGAGGTCTCACAGTTGACAGTGCAGATCAGAGCAAAAACCTAGCCATGAGGTCGAAGGAATTGTCTGTAGAGCTCAGAGACATGAATGTGTCGAGGCACAGATCTGGGGAAGGGTACCAATAAATGTATGCAGCATTGAAGGTCCCCAAGAACACAGTGGCCTCCATCATTCTTAAATGGAAGAAGTTTGGAACCACCAAGACTCTTCCTAGAGCTGGCCGCCTGGCCAAACTGAGCAATTGGGGGAGAAGGGCCTTGGTCAGGGAGGTGACCAAGAACCCGACAGTCACTCTGATAGAGCTCCAGAGTTCCTCTGTCGAGATGGTAGAACCTTCCAGAAGGACAACCATCTGTGCAGCACTCCACCAATCAGGCCTTTATGTCAGAGTGGCCAGACGGAAGTCACTCCTCAGTAAAAAGTACATGACAGCCGGCTTGGAGTTTGACAAAAGGCAACTAAAGGACTCTCAGACCATGAGAAACAAGATTCTCTGGTCTGATGAAACCAAGATTGAACTTCTTGGCCTGAATGTTAAGTGTCCCATCTGGAGGATTCTTGGCACCATCCCTACAGTGAAGCCTGGTGGTGGCAGCATCATGCTGTGGGGTTGTTTTTCAGTGGAAGGGACTGGGAGACTAGTCAGGATTGAGGGAAAGATGAACGGCGCAAACTACAGAGAGATCGTTGATGAAAACCTTACCCCAGTCTCAGGACCTCAGACTGGGGTAAAGGTTCTCTTTCCAACAGGAGAACTACCCTAAGCACACAGCCAAGACAACACAGGATTGGCTTCGGGACAAATCTCTGAATGTCCTTGAGTGGCCCAGCCACAGTCCGGACTCTGGAGAGACCTGAAAATAGCTGTGCAGCAATGCTCCCCATCCAACCTGACACAGCTTGAGAGGATCTGCAGAGAAGAATGGGAGAAAATCCCCAAATACAGGTGTGCCAAGCTTGTAGCGTCATACCCAAGAAGACTCAAGGCTGTAATCGCTGCCAAAGGTGCTTCAACAAATTACTGAGTAAAGGGTCTGAATACTTATGTACATTTGATTTATTATTAATTTACAAAAAAACTGTTTTAGCTTTGTCATGAGGTATTGTGTGTAGATTGATGAGGGGAAAAAACAATTAAATCAATTTTATAATAAGGCTGTAAAGTAACTAAATGTGGAAAAAGTCAAGGGGTCTGAATACTTTCCCAACACACTGTATATTGCTAATAGTGAGGGGAGTGAACTTTAGGACAGCAGTGAAATACTAGTTTATGCCCAACTTGTATTTTCATATGCAAAAGTGCCTGTTTCTACTATATTTCGTTTAATAAATGTTCTGAAAATATCTTATTTTCCTTGATGTTTTAATACACTTATTGCACAGCGTTGCCATGAAGCAACAAACCATTTTCTTGTTGTAGGGGGTAAAAGTGCTTTTTTTTGTTATTATTGATACATTTTCAGAAAGCCTAAATCTTTAAAAAAACAGGACGCAATATTTTATTTGAATTAAAAGCCAAAATGTTTGCAGTAGAGTGTTAAAATAGTTTTCACATACACATTTTATATGTCCGAACTCAGAATCAAATATGCTTCCAAAAAATAACATGGTCGCTGTGGTAGGACGTTTATTCTGATTTTAGATGTGTCTATGTAAACAGGATTTAAAAAAATTAAATTATGATATTATATTATATTATGTTACTGTAGACAACTCTAGGTGCTTAGTAAAAGGTAGTCTAACAAGTTTGGAATAATCATCCCTTAATTGAGACAAATGAAGAAGACAAGAATTTACGGTGAGAGGCACTTCGTATTGTCAATGTACAGAGCAGATACTCTCACACACGGCAGTGGAGCTGCAATACACAGACAAGACCCATATTCCCAGCCCCAATAACACCCCCACCCCAATCAACAGCAGCAGATGTGTGTGTAATATAACCCTTCTCCTGGGCATGTCACTCTGGACAACAAACCCAGTATCAGCAGCTGCTAGTAACACACGCACAACACACACACGCACACACGCACGCACAACACACACACACACACACACACACACACACACACACACACACACACACACACACACACACACACACACACACACACACACACACACACACACACACACACACACACACACACACAATCCATATCTTAATGCTGATTATCACAGCATAGAGGGCAACTGCTGGGGTTTCAGGGTGTGTGTTTGTGTGCATGTTCGTGTGTGTGTAGGAGGTTGTTATTCCCATGTTGAGTGCCAGGCATTGACTTCATCACCTGGAGCTGCCAGTGACCTACAGGTTAACAAGCCAGAGACCGGGAGGGAAAACGCACACACACACACACACACACACGCACGCACGCACGCACGCACGCACGCACGCACGCACGCACGCACGCACGCACGCACGCACGCACACACACACACACACACACACACACACACACACACACACACACACACACACACACACACACACACACACACACACACACACACACACACACACACACACATCCCTGATGCTTTCCAGAACATCTCTCCCTTTCTCCTCAATTCCCCATCCCACTCTTATCTTCCTCCCCCCTCCCATCTCTCGCATGACAAAAATATACAAGTTCACTCAGCTCTTTCTCACTACCACTCTATCTTTCTTCTTTCTTTTTTGATATCAACTGCATCCAGCTTACAGACAGACGGCCACTGTAAACACACTGCAAGGCTCCCACAAAACTAATGACTGTGTCCGATGCCCATTTAGTAAGAGCTGTAAGTTAGTGCTGCTAGAACCATGTGATAAATGTCCACATAAAAGTGCTATCACCCCCCCCCCCCCCTCTCTCTCTCTCTCCCCACCCCTCCTCTATAACTAATACATACATCATCAGTAGTAGTGTATCACCTGAGTAGTGTCTTATCTGTGTGTGTGCGCGAGCGCTGCTGTCTGATAAAGAAAATAAGAGAATTTGCCGTTAAAAGGAGACATCAAACACAAGGCAATAAGGCATCAGACAGAGCCACAGAGCAGAGCATTTTAGCAGAGCACTTTTGGAAGGGAGAGAGATAGAGAGAGAGAGAGAGAGAGACACTATGTCTGGCATACAGACATACACATACGTAAAAAATGTATGCATTCAAATACATATTGTACAGCCAGATAAAGAGCAAGACAGCGGGACAGAGTGTGTAGTTAAGACAGATAGTAGAGTGTTGTTTGGCTGCTATGGTAACTGTTTGGGTGTAGTTGGGTTGCTATGGTAACTGTTTGGGGTTTTGGCTCCAGTTCCAAACCATAAAGACACATTTTCGTCCGTAATGAAACCAGCATGGCTTTCTTGGCTCTTACACTATGGGTCACGTGCAGAGGCCGCACTTGAGCACACACACACACACACACACATACCCACACACACACACACACACACACACACACACACACACACACACACACACACACACACACACACACACACACAGCTGGAGGAGAGAGAAGCACATGTTTTCCTTTAGTAGTTGTTTATGTTCATGCAGCGATGTGGGAGGAGGGTGACGGGGAACCATCAATTTAAACAATGATAATAAAATACACACTGGTAAACAAACATAGCAAAGATCACAGAGAGAAAGAGACAGACATAGACAGACAGACAGACAGACAGACAGACAGACAGACAGACAGACAGACAGACAGACAGACAGACAGACAGACAGACAGACAGACAGACAGACAGACAGACAGACAGACAGACAGACAGACAGACAGAGAGAGAGAGAGAGATTGGGAGAGAGAGGGAGGGGGAAGGAGAGGAATGCTATAAAAGGAAATACTTCTTCATTGAATACAGGATCAAGTCTCTGCTGTCTCAGCCAGGCCACCGATGATACAAGTCAGTATTCGACGTCCCATGTCTGAGGATGTCGGGAGATGATGTGGAAACTGGCCACTAAGGGCAACAGTGAGCGTTGTTAGCTTCAAGTAGTTTTCGGTTTTGCTAGGGTGTTGTCGACGGGGATAAACATCTGCCTCTGGTGCCTATCTCAAACCTTAACCATTCTGAGTTAATGCCGAACCTTAAGATTTCAGAGTTAACGCCTAAACTTAACCTTAAACACTTTGAAATTTGACGTTTGGAACAGCTGGATAGTTCTGACGTGAGACTGTGAGAGCCTGCTGGCTGTCTAGTTCAAGTCCTGAGAACTCAAAACATACCAGGGGCCTTTTGAGGTCCGGGGCTAAAGGTCAAAGGCCCTCACTACCAAAGGTGTGTGTGTGTGTGTGTGTGTGTGTGTGTGTGTGTGTGTGTGTGTGTGTGTGTGTAATAACTCACTGTGTTAATGTCCCCAGCGCCCCCCACCTCTCCCTTCCCCTCCCTCGACAAACTTGGCCCTATTAACCCCACTTCCATTCACATGTTTATTCAGGTATGTTGGTTTGTAGTTAGAGGGGGGGAGGGAGGAGAGGGCAAGGAGGGGAAGGGGGAGGTGAGGTGGCTGCCTCTACACATGTTTATTTATGTAGGGGGGTTTGCAGTCAGAAGAGGGCGTGGTGGAGGAGGTGAGGAGGGATAGGGTAGAGTAAACTGGTGTTTAGGTAGGAGTAGTTAGTGAGTTGATGGAGAAGAGGGTGGTGAGGAGGGGTGGGGAGAGAGTGTATCAGTGTCACTGTGCTGGCTACACTAGTTACTGATGTCATGTCATGCTTTCCTGTCAGAAACACACACAGTTGTAAAGAAGGCACAATAGTGCCTCTTCCCCTCAGGAGGCTGAAAAGATTTTGCATGGGCCCTCAGATCCTCAATAAGTTATACAGCTACACCATTGAGAGCATTTTGACTCTGCATCAGCAACTGCAAGGCACCGACCACAAGGCGTTACATCACTGGTGCCGAGCTCCCTGCCACCCAGGACCTCTATACCAGGCGGTGTCAGAGGAAGGCCCAAAAAATTGTGAAAGACTCCATTGACCCAAGCCATAGACTGTTCTCTCTGCTAGCGGCACCAGTGCACCAAGTATGTAACCAACATGACCCTGAACAGTGTCTACCCTCAAGCTATAAGACTGCCAAACAAGGCTGCTAAATAGCTAATCAAATGGCTACCAGGACTACCTGCATTGACCCTTCTTTTTAACTAACTCTCTTGCACTGACTCTATGTACACAAACTGGATTCTACCCACACACTCACACACACTGTACTTACACTGACACCCCAGTATGAAACAATACTTACAGCTCAGATATTCCTCAGAATATTTCAGGTCACCTCATCAGTCTCAAAATATCTTCAAACAAGTGGAATGGACATTCTGTCTGCCCATCGTATGGTTGTGTCTACAGAGGAGCAGCTGAAAGGCATGGCAACATTTGTTCAGAAGGGCCAACAGGAAGTTGCAGGAACGGGATGAGGAAACAGAGCTGGAGTTAGAGACCACTCTGCCAACGAAAAATGCTCGAAAAAAGAAAACCATGCACAACATGAGACTTTTACTGGGGCAGAGAGTGCATAAAGGATTGGTGTCCATAATTAAATTCTAGATACAGTTATAGATAACATCCATCTGCGATGTCTGAGTAATGGCACTTTGTATGCCAACATGGCTCTTCTAGAACCTAAAAACTTCAGTCAGCTAACATCCATTGGCAGTGGGCTTCCACAGACAGCCCTTCAAGAACTAAGCAAATGTTTGATCAAATTTGACAGAGCAACAGTGTCCAATTTACAGAGTGAGCTCATGAGTCTGGCAGAACAGTGGACTAGGTTAAAACAATCGGGATTTGAAGAATACACAACCAGGACTATGGAGGATCATGGACCTGAAGGAAATGAAGACGAGGTGAAGATGGTGAACAAGAGCTGTTCATCTTGCAAGGACTGTCCAGTATGTTGCTACCGCATTCTTAGTCAGTACAACCTATTGACCAACGCATACCACATCCTGGGCCTTACTTACAAGTTCGTACTTGCCTTGTCAGTAACCCAGGTATCTTGCGAGCGGAGCTTCTCTACTCTGAAATTCATCAAGAGTAGGCTCAGGAGCACTCTCTCTCAACAGCACCTGGAGGCTTTTATGCTCATGGCTACTGAGCGAGATGTTTTAAATGGCCCTGGCAGTGACCTGGTTATAGATGGCCTTGCTGAGAGAAGTGAGCTGCTGCAGAAATTGCTAATTTAAGGTAGGAAATATGTTTATTTTAATTTTATTCTATGACTTGCCTACTCACCAGTCTTTTCACCAACACATTTCTTCCTGTGTTATTTATTTTATTGGTCAGATGGTTCCAGAGATTCTTGCCACCTTGCTGCCAGTGCCATTGTGCTAATATGTGCTCCTTCTAGCCAGCCTCCTCCTAAGAGCAACACGTTCCCCCTGTTCTATTTTACATATATTTTACTTAAGTTACTGTTATAGATATTGTTCAGTAATCTTGTTTACATAAAGTGTGGTGTGGGTTGTGTAGGTGGTGGGGGGGGTTTGGTGGGCCGGTCTGAGTCAAAAAGTCCAGGGCCATTTTTCATTCCCAGTCCATCCCTGTCTGCAGCACTACAAGAAACATGTCTTTATGGTATGTGGCCAGACGGAAGCCACTCCTCAGTAAAGGTTACATGAAAGCCTGCTTGGAGTTTGCCTAAAGGCACCTAAAGACTCTCAAGATTCTCTGGTCTGATGAAACCAAGATTGAACTCTTTGACCTGAATGCCAAGCGTCACGTCTGGAGGAAACCTAGAACCATCCCTACGGTAAAGCATGGTGGTGTTGGCATCATGCTGTGGGGATGTTTTTCAATGGCATGGACTGGGAGACTAGTCAGGATCGAGGCAAAGATGAACGGAACAAAGTACAGAGACATTCTTGAGGAAAAGGAACTCAGGACCTGACTGGGGTGAAGGTTCGACCCTAAGCTTACAGCCAAGACAACGCAGGAGTGACTTCGGGATAAGTCTCTGAATGTCCTTGAATGGCCCAGCCAGAGCCCGGACTTGAACCTGATCTAACATCTCTGGAGAGACCTGAAAATAGCTGTGCAGCGATCCAAACATCCAAACTGACAGAGCTTGAGAGGATCTGCGGAGAAGAATGGGGAAAAACTCCCCAAATACAGGTGCGCCAAGCTTGTAGCTTCATACCCAAGAACACTCGAGGCTGTAATCGCTGCCAAAGGTGTTTCAACAAAGTACTGAGTAAAGGGTCTGAATACTTATGTAACTGTAATATTTTAGTTTAATTTATTTTATAAATTTGCAAAAACTGTTTTAGCTTTTTCATTATGGGGTATTTTGTGTACATTGATGAGGGGGGAAAAAAACAATATACATTGTAGAATGACGCTGTAACGTATCAAAATGGGGAAAAAGTAAAAGGGTCTGAATACTTTCTGAATGCACTGTATATTAGCATTTTACATTTGAGTAATTTAGGAGACGCTTTTATCCAGAGTGTTCCCCCTTGGGAATTTTACCCACAACCATGGAGTTGCTTGCACCTTTCTCTACTAACTTATCCACAGGAAGCTGACAGAATGCTTCTGCACAGAGAAAGAGAATGCCACAAATACCTTAAGAGTGCATTTCTGACGTTATTTCTGACGTTATTTTAGAGAAAAGTCTTAAACTAATTAAATTGACTTAAACTGATTAGAGTTCTAATGTGGTTCATGTTTATTCTCAGATCCGGGAAAACACACAGTTAACAAATCGGTTTCAGTCTCATGGAAACACGTGCTACTCTGTGACTGACTCCAATATTGGAGTGTGTGTTTGTGTAAGAGAGAGAGAGAGAGAGGTTATTTCTATCTGACATTTCCCCCTAGCCAAATACCAGAGCTTTGGCCCTGGAGCCTGTCTCACACTCAACCTTTCGCCTGTAGCCCTCTCACCCCCCTGTCTGCTCTCTAGGGGTCTCTAAGCCACTATGACCTCTCAGTCAGGCTTACAGTATAGGTCAGTGCTTCCAAACCTCAGCTCTACTGGCCAATACCCCTGTCTCACCCCCTGTCTGCTCTCTGTATCATCCTCAACCTTTTCACCCAACATTCTGTCTGCGGTGTCACATAAAGCTCTCTAGAAACATCCAAGTCAAAACTCTCATCCTCACTCTACTCACTATATGACGCTTTTCTCAACACTTTCATTGTGTTCTGTGGTCAAATAGCAAGTTCTGGCAAGGTACGTGTGTAGTTGTCATGCTCTCTGGCAACAGTCCGGTCAGTGGCATGGGGACAGTGGGGTGATGAGGGTGCTGGGTAAAGGAGAGAACGAAAAGGGAAAGGAAAAGGGAAGGGGGATACTAGTCAGTTGTACAACTGAATGCATTAAATTTAAATGTGACATCCGCATTTAACCCAACCCCTCTGAATCAGAGGGAGGGGAATTCCTGTAGATTTCTGTGGGGCAACTGCAGAAGCAGCACACCACTCAGAGCTCAGAGAGATCAACTAAGAATAGAAGCAGGGTGATTCAGCAGGGATTTCCCCCTTGCTGACTCCCTCTCCTCCCTCACCCCTGCCTCCACCTCCCTCGCCCCTGTCCCCATCGCCTGATCCCTCTCCTCCCTCACCCCTGCCTCCCTATGACTCACCCCTGCCTCCCCCTCCCTCACTCCTGTCTCTCTCCCTCACCCCTGCCTCCCCCTCTTTCACCCCTGTCCCATTCCGTCCTCCATAACTCACCTGTCTTCTTTCCGTCTCCTCTCCTCTCCCCCTCCCTCTCTGTCTTATTTATGGAGGGATTAGAGATGTGGTTCCACCTCATGTTGATGACATCACAGACTTGTTCCACTGAGGAAAGCCAGGGGGAATTTTCACACTAAATCCTGTCACTGTGGCCATGCACATTCTCTATCTCCCTTCTCTCCACCTCCACCTGTCACTGTGGCCATGCACATTCTCTATCTCCCTTCTCTCCACCTCCACCTGTCACTGTGGCCATGCACATTCTCTATCTCCCTTCTCTCCACCTCCACCTGTCACTGTGGCCATGCACATTCTCTATCTCCCTTCTCTCCACCTCCACCTGTCACTGTGGCCATGCACATTCCATGCATTTGTCACACTGCTTTGCTTTGTCTTGGCCAGGTCGCAGTTGCAAATGAGAACTTGTTCTCAACTGACCTACCTGGTTAAATAAAGGTGAAATAAAAAATAAAAAAATAAAAATTCTCTGTCTCCCTTCTCTCCACCTCCACCTGTCTCTCTCTCCCTCCTCTCCGTCTCCGGCTCCTGTATAAGTCACCCACAGGACTGCTGCTGTAAAGCCTAACTGGCATCAGAGGGTGAGCTATTTTTGAGGTGCCAATTTCAATGTCCACCAACAGCTCTCTCTCTCTCTCTCTCTCTCTCTCTCTCTCTCTCTCTCTCTCTCTCTCTCTCTCTCTCAAGTTCCTCTTTGTTTGGTGCAGAGCTGGTAGAGCTGGCTGCCAAGAAAAATATTAATGACAGAGAACATGAGGAGGGAGTAGGGGAGAGACAGAAGGAAAGGTTTAAAGTAGTCTGTATAATAGGTCTTTGTAACTGGTGCCCACTAATGTTATGAGCTCCAAATCCCTGCCCAGTCTTCGATTTCCAGTGGATGCTCAACACACATGACCATGCCCAATAGACCCATTCACCCAATAGAGGTGCCATTGGTTTTTGCTCTGTAGTTAAACTGGAACCGGAGCGACTCGGAAACACAGCTAGAACATTTCTTAGCCTCACATCATTATCCAGTAAAATTATTTTCAGTGGTATTATTTGTTTCTTGTATGTTTTCAGTTTAAGTTAGCTATTTCCAATGTGAAGCTCCACAAGGAATATGATTGCGGGTGAGGGAGTATGGGGTAAAATAAACTATTATTTCATACTAGTACTACCAAATTGCAACTATTTGTAACTAGGCCAGCACAGCACAGTACAGCTCTGCTGTGAAAAGGGTTCTCTGGTGCAGGAACTTCAAGATGTAATGACCCTTGACCCCTAACTCCTCTCTCTTCTGAAATGGCACGTAAATTACAGGTTAGAAGCCGGGAGGCGTTTTAGTACAACTTAACCAAAGCCCTCGCTCTACTCCCTCTCTCCCCTTCTTCTCCTCTGGAGACAAAGATAAGGAGACACACTCTTACACACAGACACAGACACAGACACACACACAGACACAGACACAGGGCCGTTTTGAGGGGTTAGTGACAGATAGAGATCCTTTATCTTTATAATGTCTGAGCAGGAAACTCTAAATTACAGGTCTCTTTCTTTCTCTTTCTTTCTCTTTCTCTCTCTCTCTCTCTCTCTCTCTCTCTCTCTCTCTCTCTGTCCCTGACTGTCTGCAACCGAAACAATTCTGCTTTGTTGCACAACAATACCTGGCTGAGAGTCTCTTCTTTGACAGTTTATGACACGTACACACACACATCCAGACACAGACATTGACATTGACACACACATGCACACATGAACTATGAACAAACGCCTGCACGTAAACACAGGCTTGTTGAAATTGTAAATAGGTATTTGTTCTCAACTGACTTGCCTAGTTAAATAAAGGTTAAATAAAAATACAAAAAATAAGAGAAAAAATGGCTTTTAACAAACAGGTAGCAGGCAGCTGGAAGGGAACTTAGTCACTTGGCATGCTGCTATTTTCCATTTAACCTCTCTCCTCCTATTCCTCCTTCCCACCCCACTTGTCCCCTCTCTCTGTGTGTGTGTGTGTGTGTGTGTGTGTGTGTGTGTGTGTGTGTGTGTGTGAGGTGCCACTATGTTCCTGTGTGGTCAGGTTTTTGAGCTAAAAGACTAAGCTGTTGTCCAGTAATCATCACATCAGAAATGAGAGGTATCCTCCTGGAGACACCATTATCTACAGGATATCACAGAGGACAGAACAGAGTGCCGGTGTGTGCGTTTATCTGTGTGATAACCATCAGCAGAACAAACACACCATTTATACTAGACTCCGTGTCAGACAGGCAGAAGACGAAATGGGATGGAGGGATGGGTGGAGGGTGGGAGGAAGGAGGGACGGGAGGGATGGGAGGAAGGCGGGACAAAGGTAAGGGGAGGACTCTGGGGAAACTGACTGACCCAGCTGCAGCCTGTCCGGAACTGACAAGAATTCTGGAATTGGCAAGAGCTCTGATGTATACCACCTCTTTGTCTCTCTCTCTCGCGCTCTCGCTCTCTCTCTCTCTCTCTCTCTGATCATTGTGTTGTGTAGTACCTGCCCAGTGGACCCCAGCCAGTCTAAACAACTGTCATGGAAATAAATGTATTTCCTGTTACCAAGTCATTTACGGTTTCTATGCCTTTAGTTTTCCATGTGGACTAATTTATCAGTGAATTCTGAAAAGCTATCCAAGGATTGTTCCATAGGTTTGTGTTTTTAGGGAATAATATTGGTTCTTGTAGAATATGTTTCATTTTCTTCCATATTGTTATAGTGTTCTTAACCATGAAGTTGTTAATGTTCTTAGCTTTATCCTTTGAAAATAGACACGCATTTAGCGATGTTTTCCTAGATATCCTTAAGCTGTTCGTTGCTCTCATTTGCATCTCTAAGTTGTTCTTTGTCTTCTCCTCTAAGAGAAGCCACGGCTTGTTGGGTTCGAGTCGCAGCGTCGCTCTATCTACATATTGGTTCGCTGTTGTATATAATTCACTGCTCACTCTTTCCCAGTTACTTGGGGATATATTGAACTATCGACTTTAGAGGCTTAATTTAAACTATGTTGTCTGGCTTCTAGTTTTGATGGTACAAAACGGAGCTACTTATTGCCCATGTGTCCTATCTGTACGCACATGCACCTCCCCTCTCCAGAACCATTATTTTAAAAGCATGGGAACAAGTTATTTTACGTTCCAGGTATTTTTTTCCAGTCCCACAAAAAACAAAGCGCCTATGCAAAGCCCTCACTCTATCCCTCAGAAACATATTCCAGTGTTTGTCTGCCAGCTGGTTCAGAAATTAGGGAGAGATATTTTTGATTAGAGAAGAATGGATTAACTTTTTCAATGCTAGTTAAGGATACTATAGTTATTACGTTTCACATTGGATTTATTAACTACAAAAGGTAAGACGTGTTTTCATTTTAATTCTAGTGCCGCTCTGCACATACAAGCTTGTTAGCTAATTAGCTCTGGTCTAACGTTAAGCCAACTCAAAGACATTCAAAGTTGCTCCATAGAAGCCACTCCTCTGTAGGTATAATTCTGTGGGCCTAATTCAGATAATGCATGCCATAACAAGATGCCCAGCGCTTCAAGCCAAGCCTCCTCCTCCACTCTCTCACAAAATCTTGCGCCCTACACTTGTCTGTCCAATGCATGTAAACAACTAGCTATAGCTTGTCCACTGCATAGCAAGATGCACTTTCCACATTGATTTGTGAAGTAATGTAATGTCACGATAAATATATATTATTTTCATATTTTTCAGAGGTTTAAAAAGTAACAGAAAAAACATAAACAGTAACTTATTTTTGGATCGAACCGGTACAGAACTTTATTTTGCTTGTCTGAACAGTAGAACCAAAAAAACCTAATAATTCTATGTGGAACCCAAAAGGGTTCTACCTGCAACCAAAAAGGGTTCTACTATGGGGACAACAGAAGAACACTACAGTTCTAGATAGCAACTTTTTTTCTAAGAGAGTAGCACAGATAGGTTCCCAATCTTCCAACCTTCCAACTAGCTGCCAAGAAGCCATGCCAGGCTATCAATCAAGTTAGTTACCTTCTCTAGCTGTCTTAGCTGGCATTCCTGCTGGCAAGGTTGGTAGACTTTAGAAAAGCAAGCAATAACTACAGTGCTTTCAGAAAGTATTCACACTCCTTGACTTATTCCACATTTTGTTGTGTTACAGTCTGCATTTTTCTCTCACCTGTTTACACCAGTCTACAAACAATACCCCATAATGACAAAGTGAAAACATGTTTTCAGAAATGTTTGCAAATATATTGAAAATGAAATACAGAATGATCTAATTTTCATAAATATTCCGACCCCTGAGTCAATTCTTTGTAGAAGCACCTTTTACAGCTGTGACTCTTTTTGGGTAAGTCTGTAAGAGCTTTGCACTCCTGGATTGTACAATATTTGCCTATTATCCTTTTTTGATTGTTGATCATGGCTAGACAGCCATTTTCAAGTCATTTTCAAAACTTTAACTTAGCCAATCTCAGGAAAATTCAATGTCGTCTTGGTAAGCAATTCCAGTGTATATTTGGCTTTGTGTTTCAGGTTATTGTCCCGCTGAAAGGTGAATTTGTCTCCCAGTGGATGTCGGAAAGCAGACTGAACCAGGTTTTCCTCTTGAATTTTGCCTGTGCTTATAGCTGTATTCCATTTCTTTTTATCCCCCAAAAATGTCTGTAGTCATTGCCGATGACAAGCAAATCCATAACATGATGCAGACACCACCATGCTTAAAAATATGAAGAGTGTTACTCAGTGATGTGTTGTGTTGGATTTGCCCCGAACATAATGCTTTGTTTTCAGGACAAAACGTTAATTTCTTTGCCACATTCTTTTGCAGTATTACTTAAGTGCCTTGTTGCAAACAGGATGCATGTTTTGGAGTATTCCTATTCTATACAGCCTTCCTTCTTTTCACTCTGTCATTTAGGTTAGTATTGTGGAGTAACTACAATGTTGTTGATCCATCCTTAGTGTTCTCATATCACAACCATTAAACTCTGTAACTGTTTTAAAGTCACATTTGGCCTAATGGTGAAATCCCTGAGTAGTTTCCTTCCTCTCTGGCAACTGAGTTAGGAAGGACGTCTGTATCTTTGTTGTGACTGGGTGTATTGATACACCATCCATAGCCTAAATTAATAACTTTATGCTCAAAGGGATATTCAGCGTCTGCTTTTTTTTTGTATACCAATCTGTGCCCTTCTTTGTGAGGCATTGAAAAACCTCCCTGGTCTTTGTGGCTTAATATGTGCTTGAAATTCACTGCTCGATTGAGGAACCTTACAGATAATTGTATGTTGGGCTGCATGTTAACCACTATTATTGAACATGGAATGAGTCCATGCAACTTATTACGTGTACTGAATAAGACTCACACACCTTTCAATCTTTTACCCAGACTTTTGCAGAGATGCAGATAAGCATATTTAGTTTCTTTAAAACAAAAGAACAACCAGTCAAGGGGATACAGACAGCTCAAGAGGTATGCTTATATATAGAAAAAGCTGTTTCAGGTGTTTGAAAACTAAAAAATTCTCCAACTTCTGGTCGGGGGGCCTTGTCCCTCTCCGGACCACCCACCCAGCCATCCTGACATCCTTTGTTCCCCCTCAGATTATTGGGGTGCATGACGCCCTTGTATACGAGTGTTGTATATGGCCTTTACCTCTCCTTTACCCACCTCCCTCTGTGTGTGTGTGTGTGTGTGTGTGTGTGTGTGTGTGTGTGTGTGTGTGTGTGTGTGTGTGTGTGTGTGTGTGTGTGTATATATCCTCTCCCTTCAGTAGCAGAGTGACAGTTATGTGACAATTATTATTAAATCAATGGATCTCTATTCTGAACATCCCCAAGCATCTGGTGACATGAAACACTATACAGCAACATGACGGCAGAATACACTGTTTAATCTATAGTTTGAGGTGTGTGTGTTCGTATGTGTGTCTGATTACCTGAAGTTTTCACAAAAATATTTACTTGAAAACAGAACTTGTCCTTCCTATGCTACCAACTCAAACCCACAAACCCCTCTACTCTGCAAATCCTTGTCTTCCTCGAGACAAATGTGTCTGTCAGGAGAAGAAGGGGTTCCACCGAGCGAGATACCCCCTCAGAGACCCCCGTCCCCCTGCCCCCCTTGTGGAAATCCAATCCCTTTCATATGTACAGTTCAAACACAAAGAGAAATGTGCTTTAGAAATTCTATCTAACCCAGGCTTGTCACAGTTAACAACATTAAGAGAAAAATTTATAGAACTTTGTGGGAAACGATGATAAGAAATTATCAGGATAGCATGTGCTGTGTGTGTGTGAATGTACCCTGGTGCTGGTTCTCAAAGCTGAACCTGACCTGCTGATTTTTGGAGGGTTTACTCTGTGAGGGAGCCCTGAAGCAGTTACACATAGCAATCAATACTTATTGTTAAGAATGTGTGTGTGTGTGTGTGTGTGTGTGTGTGTGTGTGTGTGTGTGTGTGTGTGTGTGTGTGTGTGTGTGTGTTTATCCACACAGCAATCATGACTCATCAGACATAATGATCCAGTAACAGTCATTACAGTTAGTTAGGTGATTATAACAGCTTTGTAATAGTACATCTAGAGATGAAGACTATATTCTCCCAAAGGAAGGCCAACGAGGGTGAGTATAACATTCAACAGCCAATATGAATAAAGCCCATGCTTTGCCAAGGACAAAGCCACTGAGAAGTGCACTACTAAACCCACAGTCAATTTCAACCATTCACTCTCCTGTGCTTTTATTTTTTAAACAACACCTAAAAAAATTTGAAGTATTTTCTATACTAGGTAGTCCAACTTTTACTTAGTGCTTTTTCTCAGCAATCAATTAAAAACGAATTGTGATTGAAACAACCATCAGTGTGGCTCATTGTTATTTGAACAGTGAGTCATCATCCCATTCCCTCTGTTTCTCTGCAGCTCGTCCCATTCCAACCTCCTGAGAGGCCCTTTAAGGCCATAAAGGCAGGGGGAACACCAGGGCATCATGGGGCCCAGTCACCAACGGTTACAGGCTGATTAAAACCAGAACTAAGCTACGTTAGCTACGTAGCAAAATTAGCAGCCCTGCCTGGGATGGAATGGGGTTTAGTGGACCACAGAGACCACAACAAACTAGCATGGGCAGGGGGGTTGGGAATAAAAGGGGGGAGGTGACGGGGATGGGGGAGAGAAAACCAACCGAAATGCCCAACTAATGTCTTCTCAAGGTTTTGGTTATACTGTATGTTGTATTACTGATGTGAAATAAAGTACAGACTAGTATCCATTGTTTTTTTCTCCTTCCATCAGATGAATGGCTGTGTGCAGTACAGGCCAGTTCAGGCGGGGCCAGAAAGGATGGAGCTTTTCTGTGTGGCTGAGGCTGAGCCAAGCTATAAACCCCAGAGCCAGGCTGCCATAAAACTTACCTACAGAATCTCCACAACCCACTAGCTAGCCGCTCACATTCTTCCCAGATGGGCTTAACAGGAACATAACGCACTGCATCCACCAGCTTCCATGCCCGCTCTCTCTTTCCCTTTTTCAGATGGAAGTGTGATTGTTTTACGTCAATGTGAAATAG
This sequence comes from Thymallus thymallus, assembly GCA_023634145.1. NCBI lineage: Eukaryota > Metazoa > Chordata > Actinopteri > Salmoniformes > Salmonidae > Thymallus > Thymallus thymallus. The sequence continues at coordinate 14,904,514 of CM042393.1, read as the reverse complement.
TGACAATATTTATTTATCTGCTTCTTCTCTCCCCCCTCTCTCTCTTTCTGTTTCTCTCTCCTCCCCTTTTTTTTGTACCTTTATTTTACTAGGCAAGCCAGTTAAGAACAAATTCTTATTTACAATAAAAGTAACAGTGGGTTAACTGCCTTCAGGGGCAGAACGACAGATTTTTACCTTGTCAACTCGGGGATTCGATCTGGCAACCTTTCAGTTACAGGCCCAACACTCTAACAACTAGGCTACCTGCCGCCCTTTGTCTCTCTCTGTTTTAGAAACATCTGGAAATTAGTCACATACGCGTGTGGTTTTTCTGCCAGTGTATTCAGATATGCACTGAGTATACAAAACATTAAGAACATTCTCTTTCCATGACAGACTGACCAGGTGAATCCAAGTGGAAGCTATGATCCCTTATTGATGTCACTTGTTAAATCCACTTCAATGAGTGTAGATGATGGGAAGATATACGTTAAAGAAGGATTTATAAGCCTTGACACAATTGAGATCTGGATTGTGTTTGTGTGCCATTCAGAGGGTGAATGGGCAAGGCAAAATGATTTAAGTGCCGTTGAACTGGGTGTCAAGAACTGCAACACTGCTGGGTTTTTCACGCTCAACAGTTTCCTGTGTGTATCAAGAATGGTCCACCACCCAAAGGACATCCAGACAACTTGACACATCTGTGGGAAGCATTGGAGTCAACATGGGCCAGCACCTTGTAGAGTCCATGCCCCGACGAATTAAGACTGTTCTGAGGGCAAAAGGAGGGGCGTAAATATCACTTACTTTTTTTCTTTTTCTGTCTCCCCTCCGCCCACCCTCGCATTCTGTAACTCCTGTTACCATTTCTCTTTCTCTCCCTGTCTCCCTCCTTTCTCACTTTCTGTCAAACCCTCTCCCCCTGTCTCTCTCCATACCCCCCCCCCCCCTCCCGCACTCTGTCTTGTGAAATGGATCAGTAATAAGAGGGGCCCTAACGTGTCCCTCAGTATCTATCTCTGCTAACGGCTCTCTCCCCTGGGGCCCCTCAGGTCTACTGTTGGCCCCAGCCCCGTCATAAACCTTAGGGTGGAACCAAGGGCTTCACCTGTTACTGTTTAAACATTCATAACATTATATTTTCAGACAGTCTAATGGTTCATTATTGTTAATTTCTCTTGATATATATTTTGCGGTTATTGACGGTTATTTTTTCATTGCTTTTAGTATATCGAATGTGCAATATGTGCAGTTATCTGTAATTAAACCCTGCGCAATAATACACAATGGCAGCATTTGCACAAAACTGAAAGCGTAAACCACTGCATTTAACCATGACAAGGTAACTGGGAACAGGGACATGTACAAACAGACCAGCTATGACCTCCGTAAGGCAATCAAAGAGGCAAAACAACAGTACAGGGACAAAGTGGAGTCGTAATTCAACGGCTCAGACACGAGACGTATGTGGCAGGGACTCCAGACAATCACGGATTATAAAGGGAAAGTAATAATGACGAGCCAGCCTACAAGGAGGAGGTGAGAGCTCTGGCAGAGTGGTGCCAGGAAAAATAACCTCTCCTTCAACGTCAACAACATGAAGGAGCTGATTGTGGACAATTGGGAAACAGCAGAGAGAGCACGTCCCCATCCACATCGACGGGGCCACAATGGAGAGGGTCAAAAGCTTCAAGTTCCTCAATGTGCACATCACTGTCGCCCTGAAATGGTCCCTTCACACAGACAGTGTGGTGAAAAAGGTGCAAAAGTGCCTCTTCAACCTCAGGACGCTGAAGAAATTAGTCTTGGCCCCATAACCCTCACCATTGAGAGCATCCTGTCTGGCTGTATCACCGACTGGCATGGCAATTGCACATTCCGCAACCATAGGGCACATTGCCTGCCCCCCAGGACATCTACAGCACCCGGTGTCACAGGAAGGCCAAGAAGATCATCAAGGACCTCAGCCACCCGAGCCACGGCCTGTTCATACCGCTACCATCTAGAAGGAGACAGTACAGGTGCATCAAAGCTGGGACCAAGAGACTGAAAAACAGCTTCTATCTCCAGGCCATCAGACTGTTTAACAGTCACCACTAGCCGGCCTCTGCCCAGTGCCATTACCTGAACTTTAGTCACTGTTACTAGCCGGCTACCACAAGGTACTCTACCCTGCACCCTAGAGACTGCTTTGCCCTATGTACATAGTCATTGAACACAGGTCACTTTAATCATGTTTACATATTGTTTTCCCCACCTTATATGTATAAACTGTATTCTGGTCATGGCTCATCCTGTATAAGTACTGCTGTACACACCTTTTCTATTTATATACTGACCATACTGTCTAAATACACCATTATATATAAATTCAGCAAACCAAACATTAGTAACACCTTCTTAATATTGAGTCCCCCCCCCCCCTCAATTTTTGGTGGTGGACCATTCTTGATACACAAAGGAAACTGTTGAGCGTGAAAAACCCAGCAGCGTTGCAGTTCTTGACACAAACCTGGCACCTGCTACCATACCCAGTTCAAAGGCACTTAAATATTTTGCCTTGCCCATTCACCCTCTGAATGGTGCACATACACAATCCATGTCTCAATTGTCTCAAGACTGTTCTAATGTTTTGTATACTTATTTTAATGGGGAAAAAAAGTGATTTTCTTTCAAAAACAAGGGCATTTCTAAGTTACCTTTTTCACACAAACACACACACACACAGGGCCAAAAGTTTGGAATATTACTCATTCAAGGGTTTTTCTTTATTTGCAATTTTTTTTACATTGTAGAATAAAAGTGAAGACATCAAACCTATGACATAACACATATGGAATCATGTAGTAACCCCAAAAAGTGTTAAACAAATCAAAATATATTTTATATTTGAGATTCCTCAAAGTAGCCACATTTTGCCTTGATGACAGCTTTGCACACTCATGGCATTCTCCCAACCAGCTTCAGGAGGACCGCCACAGCAATGGAAGACCCAGAAATACCTCTGCTGCAGAGGATTAGTTCATTTGTTATCAGTCTCAGATTGCAGCCCAAATAAATGCTTCACAGAGTTCAAGTAACAGACATATCTCAACATCAACTGTTCAGAGGAGACTGTGTGAATCAGGCCTTCATGGTCGAATTACTGCAAAGAAACCACTATTAAAGGACACAAATAATAATAAGAGACTTGCTTGGGCCAAGAAACACGAGCAATGGACATTAGACCCGTGGAAATTTGTCCTTTGGTCTGGAGTCCAAACTCGACATTTTTTGATGGTTTAGGATGAGTCGGGCCACAGTGAAGGAAAAGCAGCCAACAAGTGCTCAGCATATGTGGGAACTCCTTCAAGACTGACGTAAAAGCATTCCAGGTGAAAACCCTTGAATGAGTAATATTCCAAACTTTTGGCCCCCAGTGTATACAGTATATATCTCCATATTCCGGAATTTGACTTGGCTCATTCTGATATTTCAGATATCATCTGCAAATCTGTGTATGTGATCAATACACTTTGATTTGAAAACACCATAATACACATAAAACAACTCCTATCAAGTCAAACTCCTAAAAGTGTTAGGACTGCCATTGTACACCTGAGTCCCAACGTGTGTGTAAGTCTACACCCCTGAGTTCCGTCCCTCTGCTCCTTTGGTCCCCAGGTGGGGTGGGGGCCATCTGCCACGGTGGTCCCTCCTCTGGACCTTTGGGAGGGGGAGTGGTAATGTAGACATCTGTGGCAGAATGCTGATGTGGAGCTGGTGTGTGTATGTGTGTGTGTGTGAGAGAGAGAGGTACTCCTGGTGAGCCTATTATAGACGTATGTGGCAGTGCGGCTGCATCTAGGGTGGGACTTGGTAGGACAGTTAGTGCTGTTTGTGCGTGAGTGACAGTGAAGGGGGGGGGGGGGGGCGGGGTTGGCGTTAGTTGGCTGTCTGCCATGCTAATGAATGGAGCTAAAAGCTTGGAGTTATGGCCCTATTAGACACTAATGGTGCCTGAGACAGCTGAGACCCTAACACACACACACACACACACACACACACACACACACACACAGGGCTCCTTACCGCACCCGGCACCACCACATCCCAACCTGTGTAACCGCGCCTTCCCTTCTCCTCCCTCCATCCTTCCTTCCCCTGCAGTTAAAGGTCTTTATGAGAGAGGGATGGAGGGAGGATTGGTGGAGGGTGATAAGGGGGTTTCACATTCCTAGTCATCGCTGAAGTTGAATAAGGGTCAAGGACTAATTTTGTATCCAAACCAATTACTCCCCATTCCTGCCATCCTTCTCTCCCTCTGTCTCTCTCCCTTGTTCCCATCTCCATATCTTTCTCGGAGCTCCTCTCCATCCTGCCCCTTTTGACATCCACTGGGATGCACGCATGCTTACATGTGCACACACACGTGCATGCACACACACGCGCACGCACACACACACACGCGCACGCACACACACACGCACGCACACAGTGAGTGAGGGGAGAATGAGAGAAACAAGGCGAAGGAAATTTCAATTGGAATTCCTCTTCATCACTTTATTCCCCAACTGCTGCTATCATTTCAGAGATTTTGTGTGTGTGTCTTTGTGCGTGAGTGTGTGCATCTCTGTTTGTGTGTGTGTGTGTGTGTGTGTGTGTGTGTGTGTGTGTGTGTGTGTGTGTGTGTGTGTGTGTGTGTGTGTGTGTGTGTGCATGTTCGTGTGTGAACCCAGTGCAGGGATGTGGGAGACCCTAGGGGGAGGTTAAGTGAGAGAGAGGGTTGGGGTAGGGGGTTAGTTAGGGGCAGGGGGGCTGACCTTGTTGCTTGCAGCGGCATGCTAACTATGCATTGGAGAAGCAGTGGAGAGCATATTTTTTAGCTGCAGGAATAAAGACTAGCTTGTTGGACTGGTGATGGTGGGGGTTGTGTATGAAAGATGTTGGGAGGGGGGGCAGCTCTTGGTGAGGGGTGGAGTGGGGTGGACAAGGCGTGGGTGGGTGGTGGACTATGACTTCTAAGAGAGTCTGTGATTAACCCTGTAACCTCCTTGTTCCCATACTTAACCCTGTACAGGGGTCAGAGGTCAGGGGTAAGAGGCTGTGAGTTGTCGCTCTCTCTTCTCACTGCCTTTTCTCTCTCCCTTTCTTTTTCTCCCACCCCCCTCCCCACATACAAATTCCCAAGAACAGACTGAACAGACAACTGCTACCAAACTCTCCACATAGAGCACAGCTGTGAAATTATGATTACTCACTGTTTGATTCCCATGGTGATCATAACACACGGGACCCTTATCCTCCAGCATACCAGGGTGATGAGTGTCCTAGTACCCCAGGGTGCGTGTCACTGCTTTGGCCTGCCCCTCACTGCAACCTCCTGGCTCCTGGTAAGGCCTACTGGAGCCAGGCCAGAACACACTGAGCCCTATCCAGGCTGAGGGGGGTATCAGTTGGCATGGAGAAAGCGAGTAGGGGGGTGGGATAGATGTAGCCAAGCCACAGATCCACTGCTCCATCAAACAACATATGGAAAAAGCATATCTGGATAATGGAGTGGCATGGTGTGATAGAAGGGTTCATTCAGGGATTGTCATGACCCATAGAACATTAGGAAAACACCATATTGTGTGTGCGTGTATTTATGTATGTATGCATAAAAGCTCAACATGCACCATACTGTGATATACAGTATATCAATGTATTTTTGGGAGATTTAGAAAGAAACCATGAAAGAAAACCACATGTATTGTTTGGAAAGGTTCTGTCAACACTTATTCTGAAATGAAAAGAGATATATCGAAAAAGAGAGAAAAGTAGGGAAAAACAACAAAAACAGTTGGGTTTGAGCTGTGAAAATAGAGAGGGAGGGAAAGCCTTGGCGTTGTGTGTGTGTGTGTGTGTGAGCCTTGCTATTGTGTCTTCAAAAGAGAAAGACCTGACGCCACGATCAAAGCTCCACTCACCACCCCTATCTTTCTCTCTTCATCTCTTTCTCTACCAAACATGCTCATGTAAAAACCTTTCCCAATCAGGTAGCCTAACCTCTACAGCTGTATAACTCAGCTGCAATACAGCTAGTATTGTTCCCGTGAGGGACAGGCTAAGGAAGGAGGGTAAAGGCTGCATGCATGCACTTACACACACAGTAAACACCCCAATAAGTGCACACCACACCCTCCCAGGGTCATGTTGGCGCTTGTACACACATTCCCCTAAAACCACCCTACACATTCCTCCTCGTGAGATAGAGAGCTTTACACAAACCTCATACACAGAACACCAGCTTCAAGCTAGGCCGAGCCCGTCTGTAAACACCACTCAGAGAAACAGACAACTTGTTATGTATTCTCCCTGCACTCAGACACGATAAAATAGAGTCTCTCCTAGTCTCACTTACAGATTCAGCTCAATGGTGTCATGGCTCTAAGGATGGACCCGACACACTGAGCAGTAGTATGAAAACATTCCTTTTCATTTGTGACCAAAATAACAAAGGAGAGAACAAAACCACAAACTGATGTGTGACATGCGCAAACAAAGAACCACACGCAGGTGAGAAACTAATTAACTTAAATAGGATCCCTAATTAGAGACCACGTATGGCAGCTGCCTCTAATTGGGGACCAACAGAAACCAAACATAAAGCCGCCTAGACAACCCTACTGTCAAGCCCTGACAGTGACCTCCAGACACCGTAGAGATCTTACTCTAATCAGGACCAGACAGAGGGAGGGGCAGGACGCCGGCATCGGTGGAGACTCCGAGTCAGGCGGAGGACTGGGCACCGGGTCAGGTGGAGGATCCGGTCCCCGGATCAGGATAGGGCGCTGGAGCAGGGAGAGGCTCCGCCCCCGGAGCAGGACTTGGAACCGACACTGGAGGTACCGGGCTGGGGACCGGCACTGGATGTACCGGGTTGGGGATCGACACCTAGACGCTGGTGTGAGGAGCCGGCAATGGAGGTAGAATTTATTAGAATTGATTTACAAGACAAATGGTCATGTGACACCTTGGTCACCATAGCAACTGTTGACAGTTGGGGAAATGGCTGCCAGGCAGTTTAACTATTTTTACAGGTAAGGAGTTAGAGAAATATACTAAAACACATGTTTATATGAACATGTTAGGGGGTAGCACAGTTCTTTTTGAACGTGTTGTGTATACAGAATAATTAGCTTAGCTAGCATGTTTTCCAGCTGCATTGGCTGTTAGCGAGGTCTTACCATAAACATATGGAGATAAATGAGGTCTGATAACCCTCTTACTATGTGTCATAAATTGGGTTATAATTTTTGAATATATTAAAAATAAAATATATTACTATAGCCCCTTTAAGTCTATCAAAAGTGTGCAAGTTTGAGCATGTATCCATTAGGCCTTTGGGTTTTGTTTTTTTATCAGCATGAATTAGAATGAGCAATAAAAGCCCCACTTTTATTCTATAGGCTTGGATCCGCACTATGCAGCTGTTGCAAGAGTGCATTTTTCAATGGCTGTCCACTGGTTTAAAAAACAATGATTGATAGGCAGCTTAATCTTCTTGAATTCAACACATTTAGATTTGTGAACAGCCACAACAACCAGAATCCGCAAGGCGCAAATAGCTAAATGAGAGAGCAGTAGTGTGATTCACATCAATGCGCTATGTAGATATCAATAAAAAATGATATCCGTATCGCCCTAGACTACAGTTGGATAATCTTTGGATGCCGACAGCAGTCGCACCATTGGAAGACCTAGCTTGGACTGTAGCCTACAATAGCCTATTCCTGATTTTTCCCCGCGATCCATCAAACATTTGGTGTGTCATCATAGTGGTCTCTGACTTGTGGTCAGAGTCGCTCAGGTGGAACAAATTTAATTTTTTCAATGTTGATTTGAATGTCATTGAGAAAACAGAAGTGTCAAATAGTTTTTTCCGCAAACATCCTTTTTGAATTTAAAAGTAATCATCTAGTTTTTCTGATTACAATATTTTTGCTGGTAACGTAACGGACTACAGTTATCGTTACATGTAAACCATTGCTCCCCAACCCTGTTTATAATTTAGCTAGTCATGTTAGCAACAGAATAAGCTTTGAAATTATGCCCACCCGACCCAGATTGCGATTTAAATGGACTGTTTTTTGATTGCGTAAACAACAACATTGTGATGGTTGGGATGCAGGGCTGTGTTCCAAAACATTCATAAATAAATACAAGCAGGGTAGATTGAGGTATTGGCGGGTAAGAATGTCTATTTCACCAGCCATGTAGGCAGGTGGTCAATTTACAGGGCACTACAGTGTGAGCATTACATTCGCATTTGAGAATAAAATAGATTAAAAAGTCAAGTATGAGCACATGTGCGAGTTGTGATTTATAGATTTGTTCAAAGTATTTTTGTTTCATAGCTGCTAATCACACAAAGAAATAAGAATATTCTTATTCTATTGCCGACATGACTAGCTGGCTAAGTTATCAAATATGACCTTACAGTGTTAGGGAAGTACAGTATATCAATGTTGTAATATTGTAGAGAACAATGTAGCTAATGATGTAATTTATAATTACATAGTTCAAGGAAAACTACATTTTGACAGTAATTTCGCAGCATCCTCTTTGATTGCCCCTGTTTTTGTCAACATTTTTGTACAGCAGTGAGTGAACGCCCTATAAAATGCATTCAATGTTAGCTAGGTAGCTATCGTTAGCTACAACTCCGCCAACAAAAGTCCATTAACATTAATGTTAAAATAACCCAATAGCAACAATTATGATAACGTTTGTCTATGCCTATACTAGTTTGGTAGCTAACGTTAATGCTTGCTTAATTTATAGCCAAATGGCTAGCTAGCTAATGGGTGGCAGGTAGCCTAGCAGTTCGAGCTTTGGTCCAGTAACCGAAAGGTCGCTGGTTTGAATACCTGAGCCGACAAGGTGAAAAAGCCTGTCGATGTATCCTTGAGCAAGGCACTTAACCCTTATTTGCTCCAGGGGTGCCGTACTACTATGGCTGACCCTATAGGTAAGCCATCATTGACCCTGTAGGTAACCTTACTTAGTAAGCTACATTCAGTGACAATAGTCAATAGTAATAAGATCATTAATTACCTTCATCCTTCTTGCATTGGTTATCTAACTGTAGTGGCAGCTAACACTTACTGTTAGCTAGCCGTGCTAAACTTTTTAATCAAATAATGTTACACAATATACACGCAACACACAATCAAATGTTTACAAGATTATAAGATTTTACGATTATAATAGGTTTTTTAAGGTATTATCTTGGCATATTTGCGAAAACGTTCTTGGAAACTTTCAGCAAGGTATTAAACTGACAGTTGAATAGTTCTGGGCCTTGTCAGTGTTCGCGTGTTTGCTTTGATCCAGATGGTTTCGCACGCTTCATCCTGGTGCAGTCTCCACATTTTCAATCAAGCATAGGGACAGAGAACACAACCATCTCTGATAAAGCAATTTCTAGCAGACTGTCATAATTTACTGTTTTATTGATGCGTTTTATTTATTTTAAGCAATGGCATAATATGTTTTAGCATTATGTGATTGAAATGTACATGTTAATTAAAAAAGTGTAGAATAGTGAGTGAAATGTGCAACTGGTGGGATGTAAACCGTGATCTCCCACTTATCCAAAGATATATATACATTATTATTTTCTACTAACCCTACTACCCCTCTCATAATTGTAGTAAACTAATGGACAACAACACTTACGCTTCTCCTTCCAGCTTATACATACTATATGTATTTTACAAGTTATCTTTTGTTTGTTTTTTTGTCCCATCCTTCAGCTCCACTCAACACCTCCCATATACAGTGGGGAGAACAAGTATTTGATACACTGCCGATTTTGCAGGTTTTCCCACTTACAAAGCATGTAGAAGTCTGTAATTTGTATCATAGGTACTCTTCAACTGTGAGTGACGGAATCTAAAACAAAAATCCAGAAAATCTCATTGTATGATTTTTAAGTAATTAATTTGCATTTTATTGCATGACATAAGTATTTGATACATCAGAAAAGCAGAACTTAATATTTGGTAGAGAAACCTTTGTTTGCAATTACAGAGATCATACGTTTCCTGTAGTTCTTGACCAGGTTTGCACACACTGCAGCAGGGATTTTGGCCCACTCCTCCATCCAGATCCTTCAGGTTTCGGGGCTGTCGCTGGGCAATACGGACTTTCAGCTCCCTCCAAAGATTTTCTATTGGGTTCAGGTCTGGAGACTGGCTAGGCCACTCCAGGACCTTGAGATGCTTCTTATGGAGCCACTCCTTAGTTGCCCTGGCTGTGTGTTTTGGGTTGTTGTCATGCTGGAAGACCCAGCCACGACCCATCTTCAATGCTCTTACTGAGGGAAGGAGGTTGTTGGCCAAGATCTCACGATACATGGCCCCATCCATCCTCCCCTCAATACGGTGCAGTCGTCCTGTCCCCTTTGCAGAAAAGCATTCCCAAAGAATGATGTTTTCACCTCCATGCTTCACGGTTGGGATGGTGTTCTTGGGGTTGTACTCATCCTTCTTCTTCCTCCAAACACGGCGAGTGGAGTTTAGACAAAAAAGCTCTATTTTTGTCTCATCAGACCACATGACCTTCTCCCATTCCTCCTCTGGATCATCCAGATGGTCATTGGCAAACTTCAGATGGGCCTGGACATGCACTGGCTTGAGCAAGGGGACCTTGCGTGCGCTGCAGGATTTTAATCCATGACGGCGTAGTGTGTTACTAATGGTTTTCTTTGAGACTGTGGTCCCAGCTCTCTTCAGGTCATTGACCAGGTCCTGCCGTGTAGTTCTGGGCTGATCCCTCACCTTCCTCATGATCATTGATGCCCCACGAGGTGAGATCTTGCATGGTGCCCCAGACCGAGGGAGATTGACCGTCATCTTGAACTTCTTCCGTTTTCTAATAATTGCGCCAACAGTTGTTGTCTTCTCACCAAGCTGCTTGCCTATTGTCCTGTAGCCCATCCCAACCTTGTGCAGGTCTACAATTTTATCCCTGATGTCCTTACACAGCTCTCTGGTCTTGGCCATTGTGGAGAGGTTGGAGTCTGTTTGATTGAGTGTGTGGACAAGTGTCTTTTATACAGGTAACGAGTTCAAACAGGTGCAGTTAATACAGGTAATGAGTGGAGAACAGGAGGGCTTCTTAAAGAAAAACTAACAGGTCTGTGAGAGCCGGAATTCTTACTGGTTGGTAGGTGATCAAATACTTATGTCATGCAATAAAATGCAAATTAATTATTTAAAAATCATACAATGTGATTTTCTGGATTTTTGTTTTAGATTCCGTCTCTCACAGTTGAAGTGTACCTATGATAAAAATTACAGACTTCTACATGCTTTGTAAGTAGGAAAACCTGCAAAATCGGCAGTGTATCAAATACTTGTTCTCCCCACTGTATCTCTGAACACCATCCACTTTTGATTTCTAATTGCAATATATTTTTCAACTGTGCTGTGATGTTTCATAAAAGGTCTGAACCTTTCTATTCTCATAGTTTCTATAGATTGTAAATTAAAGATGAACATTTTTTGAGTATTATTATATTATTGATTGATCGATTGACTATGACTTTTTAAATCACCCAGCAGTGCTATTTGCAGAGATAGCTCCAGGTAAATGTTGCAATTTTCCAGCCATTCCTGAACCTGCAACCAAAAACAAGCTACATATGGACAGTACCAAAACAAATTGAATGATTCTGTCTCTTCGCTGCAAAATCTGCTGAGCTGGGATGGTTGTATCCCCCATACATATAAATAACATTCTAATGGTAGCAAGAATTTTGTATAATAATTTAAATAGAAAAACAAAATGTTGTTCATAAACCATGTGCCATGGAATCGGTACATCGAAAATCGCAACTATTTTGCAAACTATAGATAGATAGATAGATAGATAGATAGATAGATAGATAGATAGATAGATAGATAGATAGATAGATAGATAGATAGATAGATAGATAGATAGATAGATAGATAGATAGATAGATAGATAGATAGATAGATAGATAGATAGATAGATAGATAGATAGATAGATAGATAGATAGATAGTTTATTGATCCCCGAGGGGACATTTCTTTGTCAAGCAGCTACGAAAAACACAGGACAGGTGCAAAATGCCAGAACGAAATACACAAAAGACAGATACACGATACATGATACATAGTGCGGCATTATGAAAAGGTATAAAATACAAGAAGTCTGGAGTGCAAAAAGCTATAAAAAGGCATTGCATAGTATGGGTGGTTGGCTGAATATGTACACTATACATTGTTACAGAGTGTTAGGTGAAAAAATTATAAATATATTGCAAGTTGATATAGATAAATAAGGAATATTTGCATGGTTAACTATACTATACAGGTCGATGGCAGAGAAATACTAAATAGCTAAACGTGCGTATGATATACAGTAAGTGAGGGTAATAATAGTTTACTTAATATACATTCTGGTTAAATTAACAGTTAAGTGAATATTTGCATGGTTAAATTAACTGTACAGGTAAACATACAGTTAAATGTACAGGTAAGTGAATATTTGCATGGTTACATTAACTGTACAGGTAAATGACAGGAAGAGATACTTAAATAGCTAAATGTGCGTATGATATAATTGGGGTAATAATAGTAATTCCCTTAAAATACAGTCCTAGTGCAGGGTTTAATTACAGATAAATGCACGTATTGAACATTCAATATACTAAAAGCAAGGAAAAAAGATACAACTGACAGGATACTAATATGCAGTCCTGAGTGAATGACTACGTATGTTCAATTACTTACAATATTGGACGTGATATGATATAACAACTGTACATGAATATGTATATACAGTCCTGAATGAATGAGTGCTGAATGAATAAGTCCTGAGTGAATGAGTGATTACAGACCAGAGAGTTACTCACGGATGGATGCCTAATTGTTAAACTAGCTCCTAACACCCCAACAGTTCCGGGTCTATGTTGCTGACTGCACGGCATCCCGATGAGGCACTAAATAGTCTAATAGCCGCTGGCAGGAAGGACCTCCTGTAGCGCTCTAGTTATTGTTTATGGCTCTGTCATGATCAATAATCACTTTTGGGGATTACACTTTCGATTGCATTTAGTTAAATTTAACTTTTTTTTAATTAACTCCACCACAACACAACTAACATTATTATCACAACAGAACTAGATTACTAGTAGGTCTAGCTAATGTTAATGAACTTGAATTAAATAAATATAAAATTACACTTATACACTTACACTTCAAATCAAATCAAGCTTTATTTATACAGGAAAAAACTAATAAAAAACAATGAAAATAAAAGCTGAAGTATTTACTACACAACTAACATAAGATAAAAAAAACAAAATAATAACACAAAAACACCCTAAGGAAAAGGAAAGCTAAAAAGATTTTAAGTTTTAAGATCTCTTTTAAGTATGTCCACAGTTTTGGCCCCCCTCAGGTTCTCTGGCAGGCTATTCCAGAGGCTGGGGGCATAATAACTAAAGGCTGCCTCTCCATTCCTATTGGTCCTAGACTTTGGGATAGTTAAAAGGCCAGTGCCAGAGGACCTGAGGGACATACTGGGTACATAACTTAAAAGCATGTCTGACATTTATTGGGGTGCACAATCAAGGATTGATTTAAAAACCAATAGAATTTTTTTTTAAATGTAATCTCAAACTCACAGTCAGCCAATTTATACTTGTTTACTTGAATATTGTACTCTAGAAATGGACTCTTTTCAAATAATTGACTTGGTGGCAAGTTTGCTGCAGTAAAGAAGTAAAGCGGAAATCGAATTCTTCACTTCAGTTGTTTGGCTGTGCCCATAGCAACGTTCGAAAATGAGGTGGATAAAGTACTCTATGACAGTGATTAATCAGTTGTAAAAAGGTTTTATATGGGCTATGAAGGGACCAGTTTTTCTAATCTAAAATCTCCTGGAAATCTCCTGGAAAAAAACTCCTGGCTCTGGGGAGGATTAGAACCCTGTCAAACTGCAGCAACATTATACTTATTCATATTAATTATATTTAGGCTAGACTAAGAGGGGTTTCCTCTACACAGACACAGAGACAACAACTGATTGTTTGCATCATGCAGATCTATGCAACTGTAGGCTTAATAAAACATTTACTCACACATGTCATCACCATTGTGTTGATTTATTATTTCCAGTTAATAATTTTGGATTGAAAAGGGCTAGGCAGCCTAACCAGCCCAAGTTTGAACATAAACCGAATTTGATCACATTCACATTTTCTCCTGACAAACAAATGGACTATAAATACATAACGTTACTAATTTGTTTACCATGACCAGATGGACAGGGCGCATTGGCTGTATGTGACTGCTATTATTGGTAGCCTACAGTTTAATCTGATACAGCATGTCAGATCTATAATGTTTAGGTGTAGCCTAGACTGCTGCAACATTTATGTAAAGAGTTTTTGCTTTTGTCTGTCTGGATTGATGATGTGTTGTCATGTTTGCTAAATAAATAGCGGAGGTAAGTGGAAAGCGTAGGCTTCTTGAGTGCGCGGGAAACAATGTGCAGCATCAACCTCTCTTTTTATTCTCACATTTAATGGATGATGCGATGGAAGCTGTCAATTCATTCAGAATTGATTTCAACATCCCAGAGAAGACAGTAGAAACATCCATATGCTCAGCAAGTAAAGCATCGTAATGTGCATTACCTCTGCAAGATCCTTGTAGTTGCCCTTGTTAGCTCAACAAGGCTAGCTCTTGCCGATAAGCTGCTTGTGACCTTGTTTCTTCATGCGTTCTCGTTGTGTTGTTTGAGTTTGAATAAGCAGACCTTCATCCTAACATGATTGATGCAGCTTTTTCCCCAGAAACTTTAATCTAATGTGGACAATGAAAGGGGTTCTTCAACAAAAAATCCACTACATTGTTGATAGCATTAGCTACCCATTCTGGCAGAGAAATCTGCAATTTGGTAGCTAGCTAGCTAGTTACTTGCTACTAAAGTTAGCAAGGAAAATTGAAATAAATTGCACTACCTCGACACAAAAATTTAGTTCTTAAAACAAAGAATACAATATATAATCTACCTCTAATTGAAACGAATAATAACCCAAAAATGCTCAATTATCACTCCTTACTCTCAATCTCTATCCAATATGTCACCAAGATTCTGAACACATAGAACTCCCATAATGCTCTGCGGCACAACCCCAATACATGACACTAGGTTTGTTCTCTGGTCCTAATCCTATGATTGGATGGACAACATGTCAGATCATATTGAAAAAACTTTGATTGGTTGGAGGTTGTCCTCCGGAAGTGGTCATAATGACCATGTTGATCAATGGAAGGGGGTGAGACCTACGAGCCTCTCAGGTATTGTATTGAAGTCAATGTAGCCAGAGAAGGATGAAAAATAGCTGTCTTCCGGCTACACCATGGTGCTAGCCTATAATGTGTTGTTCAGACTACTGTAGTCCTTCATTGCAAAACAGTGTGTTTTAATCAGGTATTTGCTGAAATTTGAATATTTATCTAAAAAATATAACTTTTTAAATCATTTTTCTTTTTAGGGAAATTCACTGAGGATGGTCCTCCTTTTCCTCCTCTGAGGACCCTCCACTTATTCAAATAATATTTGTATCAGGGTGCACAAAACATTCCTTTGATGTTGCAAAAATGTTGATAGGACAGCCTTTTTGAGTTCTTTAAAGGTTCCCAGAACATATAATTTGGTTGTGGGAAGTGTTTGTACATTACAAGAGATAGGTTCACAAAATATGCTTAGTTTTGATGACATTCATACAATGTTTAAATTAGGTTGCACAGGACATTCCCTTAATGTTGCAGGAATGTTGACAGAACACCTGGCCTAAGTTCTTTAAAGGTTCCCAGAACATTTAATTAAGTTATGGGAGTTGTCTGGGATGTTGCAATAATATTATTGTGATAGGTTGCACACAACATTCCCACAATGTTCCACAATTTCCAATTAAGTCAGTTTTTATTATGTTCATAGCATATTTGTTTGAGGTTTAACATAATATTCCATTGATGTTCAAGCAATATATATTTCACCTTGTCTTGGACATCCTCAGAACATTTCAAGAACATTTAGAAAATGTTATATTTATATGTACCTAATATTACCACAACATTCTCAGCATGCAAATGCTTAAGAAATCAGTTTGGAGTACCTCCCCATTATGTTTCTCTCCAGATTTAATGGCAATTCACATTTGAGGACTGTATTGTAGGTGATATAGATATATATTTTAATGTATTAATTCATAGGAAATTCAAACAGCATTTAATCATTCAAACATGACAATACTTGTTAAACTTCATATGTTGACAATCTGCACATTATTTCATTCATAGGACATCTGAATAGCATTTAATTATACAAACACTGTCAGGCTCTGGCCATAGAGAAGCTTTGCTTCTCTATATTTCTATGGTCAGAGTCTGGCAGATCTATTATTTCTACGTCTGTGTGGTGTTGTGTGTGGGATCCCTAATTAGAGGCAGCTGCTAGGCATTACCTCTAATTAGGGATCTTACTTATATGTCTGTGTTCCACTCCGTTGGCGTGGTTCATTGTTATGTTGTCTCGTGTTCGTGCTACGTGTGTTAATTATTATCATTTGTTATTTTGTATAGTTCGTCAGTTCATTTAATAAACATGTCGAACTATCGATACGCTGCGCCTTGGTCTCTCTACACACCCGAACGTGACAAACACAACCATATCCACTGGATGAAAAGGTTTGCTAGTATATTCTCTGTCATGACAAAGTTTCTACATGCATCCAATCCAGACCTCAGAAATCTCCCTGCTACCGTATGAGTCCAGGGAGATATCTGGGGTGAGATATGTTCAGACACGCATCTGATTTGCGTGCACCAGCTTACGTATTCATAGAATATTCTAACTCCGGAAAATTTATGTGTCAACATGTTGACATATCTAAGCCTTTATACAGTGAATTCAGAAAGTATTCAAACCCCTTGACTTTTGTTATGTTACAGTCTTATTTTAAAATTGATTAAATAGTTTTAGTTTTACACAAAATACCCCATAAGAACAAAGCAAAAAAAAAAAAAAAAAAAAACAGTATTCAGACCCTTTACTCAGTACTTTATTGAAGCACCTTTGGCAGCGATTACAGCCTTGAGTCTTCTTGGGTATGACGCTACAAGCTTGGCATTCCTGTATTTGCGGAGAGTGGAGCCTGGACATGAACCCGATCGAACATCTCTGGAGAGACCTGAAAATAGCTGTGCAGAGAATTTAAGTCAGGAGCAATACGGAGCAATCTCCTGAACACCCAACAACTTGGAGTCAGGAGCAATAAGGAGCAATCTCCCCATTATTCTCTGCACAGCTATTTTCAGGTCTCTCCAGAGATGTTCGATCGGGTTCATGTCCGGGCTTTGACTGGGCCACTCAAGGACATTCAGAGACTTTCCCTGAAGCCACTCCTTCGTTGTCTTGGCTTTGTGCTTAAGGTTGCTGTCCTGTTGTAAGGTGAACCTTCACCCCAGTCTGAGGTCCTGAGCGCTCTGGAGCAGGTTTTCATCAAGGATCTCTTTGTACTTTGATGGTGAATAACCCAGTAACCAGTATTTCCCTGGGTTAGTTATGTCTAAGAAGGCTAAAAAAGAAGCATGTAAAGCCTGATTGACAATACTGCCTTGGCTATATCCCTAGTGGTGCAAAACATTAAATACCTAGCTTGGGAACCCAATATTGCAGCTTCCAACTCCATGTGCAGATTGTTAAAATGTAAAAAATATATTGTTGTCTTTGTATGATTAAATGCTGTTCAAATGTCCTATGAAATTAAAATGCCATGTGTTGCTAGGTTTCCATCCAATTTACGACAGATTTTCATGTGAATATTCTAAAATCTGCATTAAAAAACGTGTGTTTCCACCAAATGGACTTGTTGCAGATACCAATCAGGGCATGATGATGTAGTGCAAACAAAATTTACTTTACTGAATAAAAATCCAAAGTTCGATGTGTTTCCATTTCATTTTCAACTCCACCGATAGTTTTGTCACAAAAATGATTGTGTTTAATAGCAAATGTGCCTACTCTGGTCTTGCGCTATAGCTTCCTGTTTCCATCCCAGCTGTGGTGATTTTTTAAATATAGTAAGACTTTAATCGCATAAAAACTGTGGATGGAAACATGGTTACTATCACATTGTAGTATGCCTACAATACAGTCCTCAAATGCAAATGGTCATTACATCTGGAGAGAAACATAATGGGGATGTGTTCCAATCTGCATTCCTATTCTTATGCTTAAGTAGCTACAAAATTGCATGCTTAGAATGTTGTGGTAATATTAGGTCAAACTTAAATATAAGATTTTATAAATGTTCTTGAAATGTGTTCTGAGGACCTCCAAGATAAAATGTATATTGGGTGAACATCAATGGAATATTATGTTAAACCTAAAACAAATATGCTGTGAAAGTAATACAAACTGACATGTTTGGACCATTGTATAACATTTTGATAATGTTTTGTGCAATCTTCGTGAATATCACAAGAATATTCTTGCAACATCACAGACAACTCCCATAACTGAATTAAACTCGTAAAGAACTTAGACAACTCCCATAACTTAATTAAACTCGTAAAGAACATAGACCAGGGAGACACAGGAGAGGAGTGCTTCTTTGGTATGTAATTAATCCACAAGGTGCTCTTTGATCATGGGATGAAATTCTATAGAACACAAATGTGTTGATACTGGTTAGTGAACAATGCCGGAAAAGCCTTTGTGCAAAACAAACTTATAGAAGTAATCAAGGCACTCTCATGTAGTGGAAACATTTTAAAGCCTTTATTGTTTAACGGCTTATGCATTCTGTCAACATTCTTGCAACATCAAAGGAATGTTTTGTGTATCCTAATACAAACATTACCTGAATGTCAGCACAATTGGACAGTTTTAGTGTTATGGGAACCTATCTCTTGTCATATCCCCATAATGTTCCCACAACATAAAGAAATGTTTTATGGAACTATTGAATGTTCTTGCAACATCAGGCTAATGTTTTCTGCAACCTAATAAAAACATTGTAATAATCAGCACAACTTGACAGTTTTTGTGTTTTGGGAACATATTCCTTGTGACATCCCCACAATGTTACCACGTGACTGTTCCCACAACCTAATGAAACATTCTGGAAACCTTTAAAGAACAGACAAAATGTGTTCTGTGAACGTCCTTGCAACATCAGGCAAATGTTTTATGCAAACATTGTACAATCATCAGCACGACTTGACAGTTTTTGTGTTATAATATCATGGATCAGGAGAAGACCCAGATGCAGACAGTTTCGAAGTAACAAAAGTTTATTACAAAAACAGGGGGGGCAGGCAAACCACAGGTCAAGGGCAGGCAGAGGTCAGTCATTCAGAGCAGAGTCCAAAAGGTACAGAACGGCAGGCAGGCTCAGGGTCAGGGCAGGCAGAAAGGACAAAACCGTGAAAACTAGAAAACAGGAACTAGAGCAGACCAGGAGTACGGGAAACCCGCTGGTAGGCTTGACGAGACAAGACGAACCTGCAACAGACAAACTGAGAACACAGGTATAAATACACTGGGGATAATGGGGAAGATGGGCGACACTTGGAGGGGGGTGGAGACAAGCACAAAGACAGGTGAAACAGACCAGGGTGTGACATATAAGAACATTTGCCGCAACCTAACGCATGTTCTGAGTACTTTCACAGAACCAATTTGGGATGTTATCCTAATGTTAGATAAAACCCTAACTAGAACTTAATGGATTAGCTAATGCTCTGGGAATGTTCCCGGTTTGCTGGGATGCTAGTCAGAGAGAGGATGAAGAGAAGTCAATGATGATTGTGGGGCTGGGGCTTGAGGTATTGACCATAGGATGTGGCTAGAGGATGGGATGGCCCTGCTACCTCCGGCCCTGAGAACAGAGGTGAATATAAGAGTCAGATTCTGATCCAGCCAGTCAATCCAGACCAGGTTATTGTCTAAATTATCTGAACACAAAGCATGCCCATCCAACTATGTTATTAACCAGACAGCTGCGGAAACACACACACACTCACCAGTGTTTTCCCTATATTCATTTATCAGCGGTGGCCCACTGCTTCTAAATTGTTGGCACCGCTGGAAAAAATATGATGCAATTTTTTAAATATATATATTTCTGCCGAGACACGTTTTAAATGGATAGTCGTTGGGTCAATGACTGGAAGTCTATGGGAACAGTATATATATATATATATATATATATATATATATATATATATATATATATATATATATATATATATTTGTTTAACCTTTTTTTAACTAGGCAAGTCAGAAAAAATTCTTATTTACAATGACGGCCTACACAGGCCAAACTCGGACGACGCTAGGCCAATTGTGCGCCGCCCTATGGGACTCCCGATCACGGCCGGTTGTGATACAGCCTGGATTCTAACCAGGGTGTCTGTAGTAAAGCCTCTTGCACTGAGATGCAGTGGCTTAGACCACTGCGCCACTTGGGCACCAGGAAAGTAATTGCCTGCATGCCACACTTAGAGGATACAATGCACAGGTCAGAGACAGACAGTCTGTGATTACACAGGCCTATTGAACTGTCTGTCACTTTAAAGGGAGTTAATCACACCTAACTTTAGGAGGATCAATTAGCCTAAACAATGACAAGACAAAGCACAGGTATGGCTAACTAACCACTCAGCATCAGTATAGCTGTAGCCATTTGACATTCAGATGATAGTAGCGTTGATACAGGTTTTGCAGATTATTTTCATTCTCTCTCCATCTCCCTCAGGCCCATTCCCTCACTCTCTTCCTCTCTCCCTTGCTCTGAAAAATTTTGTCTCAGCTCTGGTTACATGAGGCTAAATTGAGTAATGGAAATCAACCTCTGTTTCATACTGCTCTTTAATGCGAGAGATGGAGGAATTTCCAAGGTGCTGGAGAGCTGTGTTTTCTTGACAGGGTGGACGGTTGGGGGTGTTCTGTTTTCTTTAGAGGGTTAGGGTTCTGTTGGGGTTAGACTGGCTTGTTCTGTGAAGGAAGAGAGACGAATTAGCTCGGACCCAGAGGAAGGAAGGAACAGATATGTGGAACACACACACATTTCCTTCCAGCTGAGAATCAAACTAGGGAGGAGCGGAAAGGAGGTAAATCCGGAACACATTTTCACCCTTCCCTGGACATGTGGAACTTGTATTGCAAGTGTTTTCTTTTCATCAGGCTCGTGTTTGACTGTGGGGTTTTAACAGGGTATTTTCTCTCTCCAGGGGGATTGCACTGACCCAATTAATGCAAACTCTAACCTTCTAACCACAGCATCACAATCTGTGGTGAGAAGTCATCTACAGTGTAAAGATTTTGGTCAACTTCAGAACTGTATGCTTTTCTATGCAGTCTACTCTTGATATTGTAAGCATGACAGTATGGGACTGTTGTGACAGTGTACACTAAACCGGAGCATGACGTTACAAGGTCCAGAAATGAGACCCTTGACTTTTTCCACATTTTGTTACATTACAGCCTTATTCTAAAATCACCTGTCTTTGTGCTTGTCTTCACCCCCCTCCAGGTGCCCCCCCCCCCCCATAAATCTACACACAATACCCCATAATCTACACATAATACCACACTGTAGGTGTACTAAAATCAACTTGTAGAAACATCTCAAGGATGATCAATGGAAACAGGATGCACCTGAGCTCAATTTCGAGTCTAAGAGCAAAGGGTCTGAATACTTATGTAAATTGTAAATTGGACAGTTTTAGTGTTATGGGATTTTTGCAAACATTTCTAAAAACCAGTTTTTGCTTTGTCATTATGGGATATTGTGTGTAGATTGACGAGAAAAAACTAACAGTTTAATCAATTTTATTATAAGGCTGTAACGTAACAAAATGTGGAAAAAGTCAAGGGGTCTGAATACTTTCCGAATGCACTGTAACATAAACCAGATATTCGTGGGTGGAGCTGAAGTGACCCACCATTGGGGAGACTAGTTAAAAGCAGAACATAAAAAGAAGGAGTGTTGATTGTGTGTATAGATGTGATATGGAGCACAGCATGCAGAAACCCCCTAGTGGGTGTATGTTGTGCTCTGCAGCACAAGATGTGTGAAACAGACGCACCCCTATTCTCTTTTAGTGTGTAGTGTGTAAATGTCAGGATCTGTGAAAGAGCACTGTGTCTGTGTGACGCGGACTGCGACCACCCCTTCTCTATGCTTTTGACCACAATCACCACACACACTCGAAACACACAAACTATCAAACACACACACACAGTGAAATGAGGGCTTTCCTGTCACCCAGACGTGTCACAGCCAAACCCCAACCGAGGGGCGACAGAGAGATTCGTCACAGCACCCACACACTGCATGTCTGAGATGGTTCACTGGCCCGTGTCTCTACTGGCCCATGTTTCCTTATCTCATGACTCCCACACATCTTACACCTCACCCCTTATAATGAGTCGATACATGTAAATATTACACAATGACATTTGGACATTCACCCAGCCATAGGTTGAGGACTTTCCAAAATGGCACTTTCGTAACTGTTGCACAATAATGGCCAAACTGTACAGAAAATATACAGAAGTCCCACTGATACAATAAACACACAAAAACTGTCACAAAATGTACCTGGAACAATATTCTGTTAAAGCAGCGGGGCTGATCTCATTTGTTTGGTTTCAGAACTAAAATGGATGTCATGTCTGCATGGTGCCACCAAAAGTTCCAAGATAGTTATTTCATAGCTATGCTTGCTTGCAGCAGTGTATGCTGTTCCAAGCAAAGCATAGGTATGAGGGTCTTCTCTCTAAAGGTTACCTAACCTCAACAACACTGTGTGCCGCAATGCTCCCAACCCTCACTGACTCACAGACGCTCACAGCACAACCACATGTAGACAGAGAAAACTACAAAAGAGGGGGGCTAACAGAGAGAAAGAGAGGCCATGAGATGTGACAGAGCAATGTGTTGCAAGCTGGGAATCCCTCTGCTCTCAACAGGCCTGCTGAAAAAAGGAAGGGTTGCATGGGAGGATTCAGATGAATGCACCTGGTGCAGGGGTAGACAGAAAAGTTAGAAGTAAATGACAGTAAATGCTCTCACCTTTCCCCTCCTGGCTATCTGCTAGACAGTAACCTCAACCCATGTTTGATAGGTCAAAGAGCAACAGGGGTAGGGAAGATTTCGAGACCTATAGATTTCAGTAATTTATCAGACACTTATAAACGTTAGTGCTGCATAATGTTGTAACTTTTCCAACTAACCAGATCACATAAAATCAAGCTTTATCTATACAGCACGTCAGACATGGAATGCAACGCAATCTGCTTCAAAGAAACCCCCCCCCACTCCCCCCTAAAAAACCCCAAGGAAAATAAAAGCTGGAATATTTTCTACACAACAAACATAAGATAAAAAACAAAAGATAGTTACTAAAAGTCGTGTTGTGTGTGTGTGTGAGAGAGTGAGGGGTATTATAAAAGAAGTTATTTCTTTCCAGCTGAGAATCAAACGAGGGAGGGGAGGAAAGACGGTAAATCCTAAACACATTTTCACCCTTGCCTGGACATATGGAACTTGTATTGTGAGTGTTTTCTTTTCATCAGGCTCGTGTTTGACTGTGGGGTTTAACAGGGTCCTTTCTCTCTCCAGGGGAATTAACCTGACCCAATAAATGCACACCCTAAGTCTAACCTTCTAATCACAGCATCACAATCTGTGGAGAGAAGTCATCTACAGTGTAAAGATTTTGGTCAACTTCAGAACTGTATGTTTTTCTATCCAGTCAACTCTTAATATTGTAAGCATAATAGTATGGGACTGTTGTGACAGTATGCACTAAACCAGAGCATGCTGTTACAACAAGGTCCAGAAATGAGACTGATCTGGTTGCCATATACAGTGGGGCAAAAAAGTATTTAGTCAGCCACCAATTGTGCAAGTTCTCCCACTTAAAAAGATGAGAGAGGCCTGTAATTTTCATCATAGGTACACTTCAACTATGAGAGACAAAATGAGAAAAAAAAATCCAGAAAATCACATTGTAGGATTTTTAATGAATTTATTTCCAAATTATGGTGGAAAATAAGTATTTGGTCACCTACAAACAAGCAAGATTTCTGGCTCTCACAGACCTGTAAGTTCTTCTTTAAGAGGCTCCTCTGTCCTCCACTCGTTACCTGTATTAATGGCACCTGTTTGAACTTGTTATCAGTATAAAAGACACCTGTCCACAACCTCAAACAGTCACACTCCAAACTCCACTATGGCCAAGACCAAAGAGCTGTCAAAGGACACCAGAAACAAAATTGTAGACCTGCACCAGGCTGGGAACACTGAATCTGCAATAGGTAAGCAGCTTGGTGTGAAGAAATCAACTGTGGGAGCAATTATTAGGAAATGGAAGACATATAAGACCACTGATAATCTCCCTTGATCTGGGGCTCCACGCAAGATCTCACCACGTGGGGTCAAAATGATCACAAGAACGGTGAGCAAAAATCCCAGAACCACATGGGGGTACTAGTGAATGACCTGCAGAGAGCTGGGACCAAAGTAACAAAGGCTACCATCAGTAACACACTACGCCGCCAGGGACTCAAATCCTGCAGTGCCAGACGTGTCCCCCTGCTTAAGCCAGTACATGTCCAGGCCTGTCTGAAGTTTGCTAGAGAGCATTTGGATGATCCAGAAGAGTATTGGGAGAATGTCATATGGTCAGATGAAACCAAAATAGCACTTTTTGGTAAAAACTCAACTCGTCATGTATGGAGGAGAAAGAATGCTGAGTTGCATCCAAAGAACACCATACCTACTGTGAAGCATGGGGGTGGAAACATCATGCTTTGGGGCTGTTTTTCTGCAAAGGGACCAGGACGACTGATCCGTGTAAAGGAAAGAATGAATGGGGCCATGTATCGTGAGATTTTGAGTGAAAACCTCCTTCCATCAGCAAGGGCATTGAAGATGAAACGTGGCTGGGTCTTTCAGCATGACAATGATCCCAAACACACCGCCCGGGCAACGAAGAAGTGGCTTCGTAAGAAGCATTTCAAGGTCCTGGAGTGGCCTAGCCAGTCTCCAGATCTCAACCCCATAGAAAATCTTTGGAGGGAGTTGAAAGTCCGTGTTGCCCAGCGACTGCCCCGAAACATCACTGCTCTAGAGGAGATCTGCATGGAGGAATGGGCCAAAATACCAGCAACAGTGTGTGAAAACCTTGTGAAGACTTACAGAAAACGTTTGACCTCTGTCATTGCCAACAAAGGGTATATAACAAAGTATTGAGATAAGTATTTGGTCAATAACAAAAGTTTATTTTCCACCATAATTTGCAAATAAATTCATACAAAATCCTACAATGTGATTTTCTGGATTTTTTCTCATTTTGTCTCTCATAGTTGAAGTGTACCTAAGATGAAAATTACAGGCCTCTCATCTTTTTAAGTGGGAGAACTTGCACAATTGGTGGCTGACTAAATACTTTTTTGCCCCACTGTATAACATAATCCAGATATTCCTGGCTGGAGTTGAGGGGGACCCACCATTGGGGAGACTCTAGTTAAAAGCAGAACATAAAAAGAAGGAGTGCTGATTGTGTGTATAGATGTGATATGGAGCACAGCATGCAGAAACCCCCTAGTGGGTGTGTGTTGTGCTTTGCAGCACAAGGCGTGTGAAACAGACGCACCCCTATTCTCTTTTACCCCAGAGAGAGAGGTGGACAGAAAGAATGAGAGCAGAAAAGAAAGAGCAGGAAAGAGGAGTGTAGTGTGTAAATGTCAGGCTCTGTGAAAGAGCACTGTGTCTACGTGACGCGGACTGCGACCACCAACCCCTTGATCCCTCTTCTATGCCCGTAACCACAACCTCCACACACTCGAAACACACATACTCTCAAACACACACACACACACACAGTGAAATGAGGGCTTTCCTGTCACCCAGACGTGTCACAGCCACACCACAGCTGAGGGGCGACAGAGAATTGTCACAGCACCCACACACTGCATGTCTGAGATGCTTCCCTGGTCCGTGTCTCTACTGGCCTGTGTCTCTACTGGCCCGGGTTTCCCTATCTCATGACCCCCATACATCTTACACCTCTTCCCCTTATAATGAGTCGATACATGTAAATGTTACACAATGACATTTGAACATTCACCCAGCTATAGGTTGAGGACTTTCCAAAATGGCACTTTCGTAACTGTTGCACAACAATGGCCAAAATGTACAGAAAATATAGTCCCACTGATACAATAAACTAACAGAAACTGTCACAAAAAGGAAATAGAGAAATAATATAAAAGTAAAACACGTAATAATAAAAGTAATAATAAATACACAATGCGTAACGATAGCTTGGCTACATACTGTAGACAGGGTATCAGTACGGAGTCGATGTGAGGAAATTGAGTTATATATGTACAGTCATGTGAAAAAGAATCAAGTGACAGATAATCAAAATAGGAGCAGGTAAAAAGTAAGTACACCTCCTGGAAGGTTATTTTATTTTACATATTTGGACAGATGGATATGAAATCTTCACTTCAACACTATTAACAGATAAAGGTTACCCAATTTAACAAATCACACAAAAATATATATTTTTTGAAACTTTTCTGCAATTAAAATAAACAAAAATGCCTTTTCCTCATGGGGAAAAACTTAGTACACCCCTACCTTTATCATCACATAAAATGGCTAAAATTAGAATTAGGTGTACCAAAACAAGTGCAAATGATTAGAAAACATTACTGTATGTGATGAGTAAAAGACGTTAGTGCAAAAAGGGTCAATCCGGATAGCTATTTGGTTAACTATTTAACTGACTATTTCTCAGTCTTATGGCTTGAGGGTAGAAGCTGTTCAGGGTCCTGTTGGTTCCAGACAGCATCGGTACTGTTTACTGTGGGGCAGCAGAGAGAAAAGTCTATGACCTGGATGCTTGCAGCAGTGTGTGCCGTTCCAAGCAAGGCATATTATGAGGGTCTTCTCATATACATATTCTCATCACAGAGACCCTAAAGGTTATCTAACCACAACAACACTGCAACTTTAAAAAGGTACTAATGTGTTTAGAGAGGGTAGGGGAACGAGAGGGGGTGGGATAAGAGTTGAAAGGCAGGAGAGAGGGCAGAGACGGAGAGAGGTGGAGCGGGAGAGATGTGGAGAGGGGAAGAAGGGAGTCAAGGGTAGTTATCTGAAACAGATCTTTTTGAAACAGAGTTCCTCTCCGACATTCGACACCTGTGGTCTGGAATCAATTCAAACTCAATAAGGGTACACACACACAGACACACACACACACGCAGCACACACACAGTACACACATGTACAGTATGTGTCTGAGACCGGCCTTCCTTCCTAATAAAGCTTATGTAGAGATCTGTATCCAAGCATTCCAACGGAAAAGTGTTATGTTATGAGACTGATGGTTTCTCAACACAGATGATTTGTTTACATAGCAGGTTAGGATAGCTAATGTGGCTGGTTAGAAAAATTTACGTGGCAGGTTAGGTAAATTGGCGTGGCAGGTTAGGGGAATTAGCAAGGTTAAGTTTAGGAAAAGGGTTAGGGTTAGGCTTAGCTACAATGTTGTCCCCGACGCGAAAGAAAAGTTGTTGTGTTACAGCCTGAATTCAAAATGGATTAAATATGTTTTTTTCCTTACCTATCTACACACAATACCCCATAATGACAAAGTCAAAACATGTTTTTAGAAATGTTTTATAAATACAGAAACATCTAATTTACAGGACATACGCTGGGGGCCAAAAGTTTGGAATATTACTAATTCAAGGGTTTTTCTTTATTTGTACAATGTTTTACATTGTAGAATAAAAGTGAAGACATCAAAACTATGACATAACACATATGGAATCATGTAGTAACCAAAAAAGTGTTAAACAAATCAAAATATATGTTATATTTGAGATTCTTCAAATAACCACCCTTTGCCATGATGACAGCTTTGCACACTCATGGCTGATCCTGGCTGATCCTGCTCCCATCTTTATATGGGCAGGCTCAAGGCGTCAGCATGTTTCAGTTCGCCTGGTGGCTAGCGGCAATAGTACTGTTTGTCCATTTTGAGACACCACAGCCAGTATAAACATTATCAAAATAGTCTGAATTAATCTAACATAACTCAAGAAATCTATGATTAATTTGGACATTTTTTGCAGAAGAGATCTTAGTCGCAGAATTTTACATCTAACTTAGATGTTTGGTGCAGTATTTCTCAATTAAAAAATGTGCATGAAAATGACAACAAAGACTTTATTAAAGAATCTCTACTGTTGACCAATCACTGACGAAGGGGCGAAGACTTCAGCTCCGAACTTCGACTTGCCTCTAGAAAACAATGTGTGTGCCCGAACTCTACAGAACTGTTTAGTCTGGGAAGCATGCGGACGCCTTTAGGCACAGCTCTCCCTCTGAGCTGCACACACACATACACACACACACACACACATGCACACACACACTAACTGGTGGTGAGAACCCTGAGATAACTGCCAACCCCATTCCCTTGGCACTATTCACACAGAGAGCTGAGGGAGAGCTCTTCAATGCTATCTTATCCCCTTCCTCCTGCTGAACTCAGTCACCTCTTCCCCTCCCCCACCTGTGTGTGTGTGTGTGTGTGTGTGTGTGTTGTGTGTGCATGCGAGCGACTGTGCCAATAGTTGTGTCCACAAGTGTCTGTGTGTGTATCCTAGGTTAAGCAGGGCATATTTCTGAAAGACCAATGGCTGCCTCACAGCCTTTAGATGTCAGTTAGAAATAGATATTAGAAAAGGAAACTGAGGTTGTAGTCTAAAATAGGCTTTTGAAGGACTTATAAGGGCAGTAGGGTTTGTCTGCTAAGGGAACTGCCATCCAAATATCCTCCCTGCTTATTTAACTTCTATATTTATGGGCAAGTTTCAGCCTCCTGGCAGAGGCAACCAGATGTTTGGTTATGTCCTCGTACTGGTTCATGATGCTGTTGACTTTAACAGGAGCCCCAAAATAGGGGTAATTTTCTGCTTATGTGTAACCGGTGTGAAATGGCTAACTAGTTAGCGGTGCGCGCTAGTAGTGTTTCAATCGGTGAAGTCATCGCTTTGAGACGTTGAAGTAGTTTCCTTTGCTCTGCAAGGGCTGTGGCTTTTCACTACACCCACAATCACATCTGCTAAACACTTGTATGCGACCAATAAAATTTGATTTGATTTGATTTGAGGTAACGATGCTTCGTGGGTGACTGTTGTCGATGTGGTCATAGGATACCTGGTTCGACACCAAACCCACCACTGGTGTGTGGCCAAATGTCACGAAAGGGTGCATACACATACCAAGACGCAGCGCAGGGATTGTAGTTCGACATTTTATTTATACTATGTATAAAACAACTCAATGACGAATTAACAAACAAACAAACAAACAAACACGATAATCAAACGTAACGTAACAAGCACACTTACTTCTCACCGTGACTGCAGAATTAATGACCCACCCACAGGTGGATGTGTGGGGTGCCTAAATGCAATCCCCAATCAGAGACAACCCTGTACAGCTGTCTCTGATTGAGGATCATACCTCCCCTAGTTAGGGTGTGAGGGCTCGACTGTGGTTCTACCACTCCCCTTATTGGGAGTAAGGTCTAACCACAGCCAAACTCTCACACCAAATAACTTTATTTTCATGTCAAATGTAAACACCTGAGTTTGCTAAACGGCATTTGCATTGGATTGGAACTGGTGCTATGGCCAGATGACATAAAAATATAGCTTGTTGGCCACGCATAACATTGGTGGGTTTGATGTCGAAATAGGGATGAATGAGCAGAAAAGAAACCCATACCTACTGTCAAATATGGTGGTGGATCTTTTATGTTATTGCCTTTGCTAGGAAGCTGAAACTTGGCCACATGTGGATAACCCCAAGCACACAGCAAAATCCACAAAGAAATGGTTAATAAAATCAACATTTGCAATGGCCATCTCAGTCTCCGGACTTGAAACCCATTGAAAACCTGTTGTTTGAATTGAAGAGGGCAGTCCATAAGCACAGACAAAGGATATCAAGGATCTGGAAATATTCTGTACAGAGGAATGGTCTTAGATCCCTCACAATGTGTTCCCCAATCTCATAAAACCTTTTAGTAAAAGGCTCAGGTGAGTTATTAAAAGGAAAACAGGGGTCACAATAATTCTGACCCTTATCTTTTTGAGAGAAAAAAATATTACTTGTTAAACAAAATATCTTTATCTGAGCAATTGCATTAGTATAAAATAATATAATTGAACCATTTTATTGAGCATACAATATAGCTCAGTATTTATATTATATATTTTATACAGTCTTTTTTGCTGATATTTGTCAAGGGTGTCAATAATTCTGGACCTGACTACATAATAAATCAAAACACTGACCCTCAGAAATTCAACACACACAGACACACAGACAACCACACGCATGTATGCACAAAGTAAAAGCCATCTCAAAACCAACAGCTTCTACAGACCCCAAACTGTCCAATCCAAATCCTCAGCTTCATGTAGGATCTCTATCACAGTTGGTTTATTTAACATTGCTATGCTCGTCTGATATAACACCCTTGCCACACCCTTGGCACACACATGGCACACACATGGCACACACATGGCACACACACACACACACTCACTCTATTCTCCCCCAGGCCCCATATGACTCACTGCAATAAGTGAGAAAACATCAAAGAAAAATATGCGACAATAGTGGAATAATACAGGGACAATACTAGCCAACTGTGGAACATTGTTGGCAGACGTTTTTATG
Source organism: Thymallus thymallus (assembly GCA_023634145.1). Lineage (NCBI taxonomy): Eukaryota > Metazoa > Chordata > Actinopteri > Salmoniformes > Salmonidae > Thymallus > Thymallus thymallus. Next base: position 14,873,673 of record CM042393.1, on the reverse strand, counting down.
CATTGCTACTGCTGCTTTTGGCAAAGTCCTCTCGCTTCTCTACTCGGCTCTTGGCCTTGGCCTCACACACAGTGACTGATTAATGATTGTGTTAAGACCCAGAGATGCCCTCTAAAACCTGGAAAAGATAATCAGCCACAACATTCAATGAGAGAGTGGGAGAGGAAGAGGGAGTGATGTCATTAACAACGTATTATTGTTGTTATTCAACACACCACCTGCAGCCTTGGTGAAAGAGAGAATGTGAATGTCCAGTGAACCCTGTAGAGAGATGGAGGTCTGGGGGAGGAGAGAAGAGAGAAAGAAAGTGAATGTCCAGTGAACCGTGCATAGAGAGAGAAACTTTAGCAATTCACAGCGATAGACAAATGCATAAATAATGAAGGGAAGAGAAGTAGGCCGTCATTGTAAATAAGAATTTGTTCTTAACTGACTTGCCTAGTTAAATAAAGGCAACTAAAAAAAAACGAGTCTAATGGTAGTTTCTGTCCAATGCAGATTAGCAGACAGGCCTACACTGTTATGTATATCACTTAGGGGCATAGATAGAGTACGTCTCTGGGGGGTAAAGATTTCAATGCCAGTAAATATTTAAATGGGGCTTTCCTGATTACAGTTCAACAGAACGACAAGTGTAAAGACAATAGAAATGAAGAGTTGAATATCACATTAAGAGGCTTACATATACAGTATATATTTATTTCACTATGTTTCAAGCTTGTCCAACTATCCGAAAATACCTCACAGCAGTGTCAAAACTCATTCTAAAAAAAAGCACAAAGCTGAGAGGACATCCCAAATGCTTAGTGATCAGTTCTTAGCATTTAGCTTTCTCTCCTAAGCACCCCTAACCTAGTGCTGGCTCGCCTCTCACAAACATTATGCTAAGCTACACTAGCTGGGCTGCCAAGTGTAGGGAAGGCGATTTCCATTCCCCAGGGCTTGTGGCTGTGTGTGGATGGAGAATCACCTTCACAATGAAGTGTGTCACAGAACTTAGCTAGGCTAAGCCCATAGTACTGTGTTTAAAGAGGTCATTTACTGTCCAAACTATAATGCTATTATCCCTTGTAACATGTTTCTTGTGCCTATTGTTTACAGTCACTCAAGTGACCTATATGGAATTACTTCTTGCCTCATTATCAAACACTTTCATTTCTCTAGTTAAGATATTGCAGCCTTGAGTAAGAACTCAACCACCATAGCTTTATTCGGGTGACACTACAATACAATATCTTCACAAACCATGCTCTCTCTGGTCACCTCCATATAATGCAGGTATACATCTGTATAAGCATAAAGTCCTGCATCATACAGTAGGCTTACAGCTCACTCAGACCCAAACACATCCAAGCCATAGTAGTATTCAGTGTTACTTTTTTAAAATGTATTTATTTAACCAGGCAAGTCAGTTAAGAGCAAATCCTTATTTACAATGACGGCCTACACCGGCCAAACTCGGACGACACTGGGCCAATTGTGCGCCGCCCTATGGGACTCCCAATAACGGCCGGTTGTGATACAGTCAGGATTTGAATCAGGTTGACTGTAGTGACGCCTCTAGCACTGAGATGCAGTGTCTTATACCACTGCGCCACTTGGGAGCCCAAGTTACTTACAGTTTTCTAGACTCTGCATATTAGCCAGCTTGGCTGAATTTCTCACACCATGCAGGACACTGAGCGGCTATGATAGAGTGGCTCTAAAGTGTATTACCACTCAAATGTATACTCTGATAAGCCAGACACACACATCCGTGTTTGTTAGCCTGATTCTTTCACTCCAAACTAAAATAGCTGTGAATAGGGTCCCTAAACTAAAATAGCATTTTAGACTTACTGCCATACATCAAGATTAGGATCAAATTCCCTGCTGTATCCATTGTGCTCTTTTATGCTTCCAAAACCCCTTTTAAGTTTATAATAATCCACCCATGTTAATATACTTGGCTTACTGTTTTTTTCCACCTGGGGTCTAAATTAGGTAATTTCTTCTGTTTTAATAAAGCCACTGTTTGTCTTGGGTCAGAGCCATCACAAAGCTAATTGCTTTCTATTCACGTCAAATGGAAACTCCAGCGAGGACAGAATGCTTTACTACAGTGGAGCGTTGACCTTTTCAGGTTTGTGTGTGTGTTATTCTGTGGTGTGTGTGAGTGAATTATTCTGTGGTGTGTGTGTGAGTGAATTATTCTGCGGTGTGTGTGAGTGAATTATTCTGCGGTGTGTGTGTGTGTTATTCTGCCGTCTATGTCAAGGTATTTTTACATGGGGAGAGAGAACAGCCTTCTTCTGAAACCGCCTGGTATAGAGGTCCTGGAGGGCAGGAAGCTTGACCCCAGTGATGTACTGGGCCGTACGCACTACCCTCTCTAGTGCCTTGCGGTTGGAGGCTGAGCAGTTGCCGTACCAGGCAGTGAAGCAGCCAGTCAAGATGCTCTCGATGTTGCAGCTGTAGAACCTTTTGAGGATCTGAGGACCCATGCCAAATCTTTTCAGTCTCCTGACGGAGTATAGGCTTTGTCGTGCCCTCTTCACGACTGTCTTGGTGTGTTTGGACCATTCTAGTTTGTTGGTGATGTGGACACCAAGGAACTTGAAGCTCTCAACCTGCTCCACTGCAGCCCCGTCGATGAGAATGGGGGCGTGCTCGGTCCTCCTCCTTTTCCTGTAGTCCACAATCATCTCCTTTGTCTTGATCACGTTGAGGGAGAGGTTGTTATCCTGGCACCACATGGCCAGGTCTCTGATCTCCTTCCTATAGGCTGTCTCGTCGTTGTCGGTGATCAGGCCTACCGCTGTTGTGACATCTGCAAACTTAATGATGGTGTTGGAGTCGTGCCTGGCTGTGCAGTCGTGGGTGAACAGGGAGTGCAGGAAGGGACCGAGCACGCAACCCTGAGGGGCCCCAGTGTTGAGGATCAGACATTTTTTTAAATGTCTTCATCAATCTACACACAATAAGCCATAATGACAAAGCAAAAACTGTTTTTTAATTTTTTTTGTAAAAGTATTAAAAATAAATGAACTGAAATATTACATTTACATAAGTATTCAGACCCTTTACTCAGTACTTTGTTGAAGCACCTTTGGCAGCGATTACGGCCTGGAGTCTTCTTGGGTATGACGCTACAAGCTTGGCACACCTGTATTTGGAGAGTTTCTCCCATTCTTCTCTGCAGATCCTCTCAAGCTCTGTCAGGTTGGATGGGAAGCATTGCTGCACAGCTATTTTCAAGTCTCTCCAGAGATGTTCGATCTGGTTCAAGTCCGGGCTCTGGCTGGGCCACTCAAGGACATTCAGAGACTTGTCCACTCCTGCATTGTCTTGGCTGTGTGCTTAGGGTCGTTGTCCTGTTGTAAGGTGAATCTTCGCCAGAGTCTGAGGTCTTGTGCCTTTTACTGAGGAGTGGCTTCCGTCTGGCCACTCTACCACAAGGCCTGATTGGTGGAGTGCTGCAGAGATGGTTGTCCTTCTGGAAGTTTCTCCCATCTCCACAGAGGAATTCTACAGCTCCTCCCTGACCAAGGCTGTTCTCCCCGATTGCTCAGTTTGGCCAGGTGGCTAGCTCTAAGATGAGCCTTGGTGGTTCCAAAGTTCTTCCATTTAAGAATGATGGAGGCCACTGTGTTCTTGGGGACCTTCAATGCTGCAGACATTTTTTGGTACCCTTTCCCGATCTGTGCCTTGACACAATCCTGTCTTGGAGCTCTACGGACAATTCCTTTGGCTTGGTTTTTGCTCTGACATAGACAGGTGTGTGCCTTTCCAAATATCTTCCAATCAATTTACCACAGGTGGACTCCAATCAAGTTTGAGAAACATCTCAAGGATGATCAATGCAAACAAGATGCACCTGAGCTCAATTTCGATTCTCATAGCAAAGGGTCTGAATACTTATGTAACTAAGGTATTTCTGTTATTATACATTTAAACTACCGTTCAAAAGTTTGGGGTCACTTAGGAGTGTCCTTGTTTTTGAAAGAAAAGCATTTGTCCATTACAATAACATAACATTTATCAGAAATACAGTGTAGACATTGTTAATGTTGTAAATGACACGTTGTGTTAGCTAATACAAGTTTATCATTTTAAAAGGCTAGTTAATCATTAGAAAAACCTTTTGCAATTATGTTAGCACAGATGAAAACTGTTGTGCTGATTAAAGAAGCAATACAACTGGCCTTCTTTAGACTAGTTGAGTATCTGGAGCATCAGCAATTGTGGTTTCGGTTACAGGATCAAAATGGCCAGAAATAAAGAACTTTCTTCTGAAACTCATCAGTCTATTCTTGTTCTGAGAAATGAAGGCCATTCCATGCAAGAAATTGCCAATAAACTGAAGATCTCGTACAACGCTGTGTACTACTCCCTTCACAGAACAGCGAAAACTGGCTCTAACAAGAATAGAAAGAGGAGTGGGAGGACCCGGTGCACAACTGAGCAAGAGGACATTAGAGTGTCTAGTTTGAGAAACAGACGCCTCTCAAGTCCTCAACTGGCAGCTTCATTAAATAATACCCGCAAAACACCAGTCTCAACATCAACAGTGAAGAGGCACCGCCGGGAGGCTGGCCTTCTAGGCAGAAAAAGCCATATCTAAGTCTGGCAAATAAAAAGAAAAGATTAAGATGGACAAAAGAACACAGACACTGGACAGAGGAATATATGGCTTATTCTTTGCAACTCTGCCTAGTTTTGATGTCTTGACTATTATTCTACAATGTAGAAAATAGTAAAAATAAAGAAAAACCCTGTAATGAGTAGGTGTGTCCAAACTTTTGACTGGTACTGTATATATGTGTGTGTGTGTGTGTGTTTTATTGTCACATTACGATCTATCCAGTGGGTACTGGGGTTCATCATTTAGTTTTGGTGCAACAAATACTCAGTAGGTGAGAGGTCCTGATCAACAGAGTTGAACAACCTACAGGGCTCATTTGAAACCCACAGGACACAAAGCTATGTAGTTCAATGTGTAAAAATATAAAAAGGGAGTGGATCTTGTTGAAAGAAAAGAACGGGATGTTCTGAACCTCTTGAACACACACAAATCTTGTGGAATGAAAAGAACATGGTGTTCTGAACCTGTTGAACACACACACAGACACACAGACACACACACACACACACACACACACGACACACACACACCTGCTGGAACCAAGAGCGAGAACAGTGGAACAATGTATCCCTAAGAACAACTTACTGCAGGAATCATAAAAGCCAGTCAGGAAAGAGTCGAACTAGGCCTGAGTGACCACTTTATGGCTTAGAGCCTGGGTCTGCCCTATGCACACATGCAATCATTCACACACACACACACACACACACACACACACACACACACACACACACACACACACACACACACACACACACACACACACACACACACACACACACACACACACACACACACACACACACACACACACACACACACACACACACACACACACACACACACACACACACACACACACACACACTCTCTTTCTGCTGGACTGGCAGTATTTTCCTAACTTTAGGACAGAAGACATGACTTGGCCAGGCAGATCGCTCAAGAGTGACGTCGAAATTGGATGTCTATCCGTGTCCTGAGGACGTCTGGAAATCACTTCAAAACTGGCCACTAGGGGCAACAGTGAGTGCTATTACCATCAAGTTGGCTTGGGTTTTGCTTGGGTGTTGTGGATGGGGGTGGCGGGTATAATTATTTAAAAAAATTTGCCCTATCCCAAACCATAACCCTTAACTTCTAAATTTCACATATGGATTAACTTCGACATTTTATGTTTGGAGAAACGGAACGATGCTAAGCAGGAGGAGCAACCAAAAGTGTCAAAAAAACTTCGAAATTTGAAATTTCTGCATTGAGACTGTGAGAGGTTGATGCGCTAGCATGTGTGTATAAAACAAACTATTTTATTTGGTTTAAATATAGTTCTGTGGTGGGATGTTTGGCAGATTGTGTGTGTGTGTGTGTGTATGTGTGTGTGTTCAGTTGTACTATTCTTGTGAGTACCAGAAGTCCTCACAAGGATAGTAAAACAAGGAAAATTCTGACAAGTGGGGACATTTCGCCGGTCCTCACAAGGAAAAAGGTTATTTTAGGCTTAGGGGTTAGGGTTAGGGTTAGAATTGGGGTTAGAGGTTAGGTTTAGGGTTAGGAGTTAGGTTTAGGGGTGATGACCATACACTGGAATAGAGCTAGAGAGGTAATAGGGAACTCTGGGAAGGGCGGAGGACTAAACCCTCAGAGCCTCTGAAGCCACAATACTGACATGTGTGTGTGAGTGTGTGTGTGTGCATGTGTGTGTTTAGCTGTACTTGGCAGCTGGCTTCTTACAGCATTTGAAGTTCTGTTCCACAAAAAACAACAATGCAGGAAGTTGAAATTGCTTCTGGTCTTTCTCTACTACCAGACCATGGGGCCTCTAGAGTCCTAGTATAGCTCGCATGCTCACACACACACACACACACACACACACACACACACACACACACACACACACACACACACACACACACACACACACACACACACACACACACACACACACACACACACACACACACACACACACACACACACACACACACACACACACATGCACACGCACACACACAGCCCTCAACACCTCCAGTAGACAAACGTCCCCTCTGTGTCCGCTTCCAAACATAAACACACAGTAATATACATTACTGGCCATGTTAACAGTACAGGGCCAGAGGTCAAACCAGAAGGTTCCGTGACAGCAGTATGCAAGTCTCAGCTCCAGGACATTTTAATGGGCTCAGATGGCTCATGCTATTTGTATCTTTTTATTTTACCTAAGTTTGATTTAAGTAAAATCTCCATTGCAAGAGAGATCTTTACAGACATATACAGCGGGTGAAATAAGTATTGAACACGTCACCATTTTTCTCAGTAAATATATTTCCAAAGTTTCACCAGATGTTGGTAACAACCCAAGTAATCCATACATACAAAGAAACCAAACCAAATAAGTTCAGAAATTAAGTTATGTGTAATAATGTGAAATGACACAGGGAAAAAGTATTGAACACATGAAGAAAGGGAGGTTCAAAAAGGCATGGAAAGCCAAGACAACAGCTGAAAAAGCAATCCAGCCCCCTGTCAGTGCAAATTAATATCAGCTGGTTCAGTCCCAACTGATGGCCTACAAAAAGGTCTCATTGCCAAGGTGTCACATTGCCAAGGTGTCACACAAGACACATCTCATAAAAGTACCAATAAAGTATCTATCTATCTATCTATCTATCTATCTATCTATCTATCTATCTATCTATCTATCTATCTATCTATCTATCTATCTATCTATCTATCTATCTATCTATCTATCTATCTATCTATCTATCTATCTATCTATCTATCTATCTATCTATCTATCTATCTATCTATCTATCTATCTATCTATCTATCTATCTATCTATCTATCTATCTATCTATCTATCTATCTATCTATCTATCTATCTATCTATCTATCTCATGATGGGTAAAAGCAAAGAGCTGTCTCAAGACATTCGCAACCTAATTGTTGCAAAACACAATGATGGCATTGGTTATAGGCGCATTTCTAAGCTTCTGAATGTTCCAGTGAGCACTGTTGGGGCCATAATACGGAAGTGGAAAGACAATCATTTCACCATAAATTTGCCTCGACCATTTCACCCGCTGTAGCTGCTGTGCCACGCTTGAGAATAGTGGACACAGTATTACTGCTCCCAGAGGCACCGTTATCATCGACAAACAATGCTTCAACCTTGGTTTAGTTTCCCAGTTCCCTGCCTGGCACACCTCTACCCACCCTGAGTCACGCTGGAGAACTATGTTTCTCATGACAGGGCTCTGCCTGAAAATATTGACATTAGAAAGCCAGCAGAGGCAGACACAATAGATATAGAATTAATAGAAGATATAACTATGACATATTGTTATAATTACAGCAGATAATACCTTGCTGTTTGAACATGTGGTGTTGCCACACACACACACACACACAGTGTTGTTGTGCCTGTGGGATCTTCCCTGGTAACCTTAGAGCTCAGGAATGGGTAGGGCACCTCGCTGCTAGCCTTTCCCAGACAGATCTCACGGTGTGAGAGAGCCTTGCCTGGGCTTGGCAGGGTGGTGGTTATTGGTTGGTTCAGCCCACGTTGGCATGTGTGGTGGATGGCAAAGCCCTGGTTTTGGAATGTGAATCTCAAAGGACTGTTCTCTCTAGAAACAAGTGTCTTTATATAGCACTGCTCTACAGGTCTCTCTTTCTTCAGGTGCCCAACTATCTGCCTGCCTGTCTGTCTCTGCCTGTCTGCCTGCCTCTTCTGTGCTTACTGCTCTCTGACCAACACTGATGAAACTAACACAATTCAGTCAGTGAAGTCAATAGACTAGCTCCAAGCAACATTCCTTGGAAGTTAAACATTGGTTAATGCTTGCATTTTAGGGTGGCAGGTAGCCTAGCAGTTGGGCCAGTAACCGAAAGGTTACCCAAGCTGACAAGGTGAAAAACTTGTAGATGTGTCCTTGAGCAAGGCACTTAACCCTAATTTGCTCCAGGGGCTGACCCTGTAGGTTGGCCATCATTGTAAATAAGAGTTTGTTCTTAACTGACTCGTCTAGTTAAATAAAGGTTACATTTTATGAGACTCTGGTAACAAACTGAAAAAGATTACTTAGTTAATTAATTAAATTAACACCACAATAAATCAGCTGCAGATCAGAGCTGTTGAACCCAGAGAGTGACCCGTCTGGCATCTTTCTCTGCCATCAGAGCCTGTAGTCCATTTATCTAATTAACACAGCACTGTTCTCTCTCTCTCTCTCTCTCTCTCTCTCTCTCTCTCTCTCTCTCTCTCTCTCTCTCTCTCTCTCTCTCTCTCTCTCTCTCTCTCTCTCTCTCTCTCTCTCTCTCTCTCTCTCTCTCTCTCTCTCTCTCTCTCTCTCTCTCTCTCTCTCTCTCTCTCTCTCTCTCTGCACTCTCGAATGGATGCGGAGAGAGAGGGAGGAGGCAGGAAAGGAGGAGAGAGAGTATGTCAGTGCCCCATAATTAATGTAGACAGAAAAAAGGCTAAAAGAGGGGCTGAGGGGAATGAGGTAAGGGGGGACGGTAGAGGTGATGGGAGAGGGAGAGGGAGAGGGGGATGAAACAGCAGAAGTAGCATCTTTAGAGGCCATGTTCCCGTAAGATAATGACATCAGGTGATGAATCACCTCATGTCTCAGCACAGGTATGAGATCATCAGGTTAACGCACACACACACACACACGCGCACTTAACACACTTATCCACTTAGTAAAGTACATTTTAGTATCAGGCCATTAGAGTAATCTACAGTAACAGCAGTCACACTGAACTACACTTAAACTAATAGATGAATGATGACTAACATCAATCTCAAATGATAAATAAAAATATGTGACCAGCATTGATGCACTGATCTTGATGCAGTTGAATACACAGTACAGCAGTGGCGGTCAGTGCCGTTTAAGATTTAAAAAAAATTCATGAGCATGGCCTTATTTCTATTACAGGATATTGGATGACTGTAATTTATATTCAATTCACCCAGTTCAATGTAACAGTGAGAGGTTTAGGCTACTACATGATACAAAAATGTACCCTATACACATCATGAGGTTGCTACAAACTAGCCTTTCAATGAAAGTTTACAACGTAGGTGCACACAGGTCGAGAGAAAATGTTGAGATGACAGACTTTGACACATGGAAAGACAGTGACACATTCAATACCGCCTCACACATTCTTGTCTGCATTTAGCTGATCTAGGGTGCAAACAAGAGTTTCTATTGGACAAATTCAGGTATTTATTCCCCTTTCGTTCCGTTTGCTTCTGTTTAAGAAATGTTTTTCAACAGAATCGGCGGAATGAATACGCACCCCTGATTATGTGTAAACAGAGTTCACTTTCATAGCAGCCATGTTGTATTCCTTCTCGCATCTACGTTATGCGCTCTGCTCCTCTCACCCTTTCTCTTCGCTTGTGGACTTCAATGCACAACACATCAGCTGTATGTGACTGGGTGAAAAAACCTTTCCAAACCAATCCATATCATAACCGCCACACACAGTCTACATCATTGTCACCATATTAGCTAAAGTAACATCATAGTCAACATACTGTAGCTAATAGAACTAACGTTAGTAAACCCTCTACAATCATGCACGTTACAGTGTACAGCTGGTAAGCAGTTTAGCACTTACACCGGAGGACCCCAGTGGCAATAAATTAGTAAAACCAAAAGCTTACTTTAACTTGGAAGTGTTCCAGGCTTGTGTTGGATAGTCATAAGCAGCTAGCTAACATAGCATCCCTCTGTTTGAGCAGGGTGTTTGAGTAGGCTAAACTAGCTAGCTGCATTTGCTAGCTAAGTAATTGAAACTGAAAGTGAAAAAAAAGACCAAATATCTCTATCTCTCTCTTGCTTCAAAACTGTTCAACTATTTTCTTTCTCTCTCTTTGAGTAAACTACCACATTCTATGCACTGCAGTGCTAGCTAGCTGTAGCTTATACTTTCAGTACTTATTCTCTGATCTTTTGATTGGGTGGACAACATGTCAGTTCATGCTGCAAGAACTCTGATAGGTTGGAGGACGTCCTCTGGAAGTTATCATAATTATTGTGTAAGTCTATGGAAAGGGGTGAGAACCATGAGCCTCGTAGGTTTTGCATTGATGGCAATGTACCCAGAGGAGGACGGAAGTGATCTGTCCTCCGGCTACACCATGGTGCTGTTGAGGATACTGTAGACCTTCATAATTGATTAAAACAGTGTGTTGTTTTTTGGTGACGTGAATAGTTTTAGTATAGTTTAATCTAAAAAGGATAACTTTTAAAATGTTTCCTAATTAATAAAAAATATTAAAATATTAAATCCACTGCTGTACAATAAGGACTGAAAAAATATTGATGATATTGGGATATTGATGAACTTAGCACTGACCTTGTAAGTCTTCGATCTCCTTCACAATCAATAAGTGTGTGTGTGTGTGTGTGTGTGTGTGTGTGTGTGTGTGTGTGTGTGTGTGTGTGTGTGTTGTTACCACACACACACACACACACACACACACACACACACACACACACACACACACACACACACACATGCATTGTGGTAACCGCAACAATGTGCACACTGCAGTATAGGCTACATGTAAATGTTCCAAAATGAAATTAGCAGGAACACTGTTCTAAAAAGCACACTGCACATGTCAGTGTCATTTTACAGAGATGTTGAAAGAAGGGGAATCCAAAGTTTTGTTTATGCTTAAATAGTATAATAATTCTCACTGCCTCTCCTCAGATTGGCTGGCTTTTCTCTGCGCTCTTGTGACTATTTGATCTGAATGAACCGTGCCTCGAGTATGTCAACAGATTCAAGCCTTTAGATCTTAATGCTAATTATCCTACAATATATTTGCCCTTAATGACTGCTGTTTAGCCTATATTTGTGACCTGTTTTTGACAGAAATGCGTTCTGGAACGTGTGAACTTAATAACAAACTTGTATGCCCATCTGTAAATATGAATACAATTGTTAAATTAAGAGCCTAGTTGGTTTAGCCACAGAAAAAATACAGGAACCTTCCCTCTAGTGATGATTGGCTGAAATAATGGATGGGCTGGACATGCTGAGAGATGAGTTTGGATTTTTTAAAAGGGCATTGTAGAGGTTAAGCCAGGGGAATGCAGTTCTACAGACTCACAAGTAATGTGAGACAAACAAATGTGGGAGTGTGACTAGTATGAATGGTCTGTTATTTTTGACAGTGTGGACTTTGAGTCAACAACAAAGAGACCTTTCTATCCCAGCCATCGTGTGTGTGCGTGTGTGTGTGTGTGTGTGTGTGTGTGTGTGTGTGTGTGTGTGTGTGTGTGTGTGTGTGTGTGTGTGTGTGTGTGTAAGAGGCATCAACACTATCTTTAAGAGCTCAGATGTTATTATAGAAAAAAAGGAAATCTTTAGCCACTGCTTTTAGACTCATTCAGCCGTTCATTTTTAAGTGTTACAGTTATTCTAAATCTAGCCTACACGTTGTTGTTGTTTTTTTAATTTTGCATTCCCTTATGCTGAAAATGAATCGCCTTCCTCAAATCATTAAGATGTATAGATTTCAGTTCTGCACTTCTCTAAGAGATTGTATTTATTTCCCTATCTACTCTCTCTCTCGCTGCCTCGCGATAGGAAATAACGTCTATTAATAATTTCATAATGGGTTCTTGCAAATGTCAGTAGAGTTCTACATCCAACTGCTAATAAGATTACCATAGTAGCAGAATAAACAGATGCAGTTATTTTGTGGGTCAATGCTTGTGATAACAAGAGGGATAGAAAACACTCAATTGATGCTTTCTGTTGTCTCTGGCCTGCTCTGAAAGCAAGAAAACAGATTGATGGACCTTTCTAACCCTCGCCATATGGAATACTTGTGAGAGATAAAAATAGATAAACTTGTGCAAGATATTCATCCATAGAGATACAGACGCTAGTGAAAGTCTACACACCCCTTGCACAGTCTTAACATTTTGCTTCCTTAAAATTACATCTAAAAACAGATTCAATTAGATTTACGCAATAAACAGATCTACACAACCTATTCCACATTTGAAATAAAAATTATTACAACTTTTCAAAATTAAAAATGTAGAAGTGAAGATGTATTTATTGTGGATGTCTTCACACTCCAGAGTTAATATTTGGTGGAAGCGTCTTTGGCAGCCACTACAGCAGTGAATACATTTGAATAAGATTCTACCATTCTTGCACAACTCTTTGAACAACATATTTTGTTTTTGTCCAAATTGCTCAAACTCAGTACATTTGGTTGGGAATCATTGATGGACAGCAATATTCAAACCTTGACTCTGATTTTTAAGAAGTCGGGACTGAGACTGGACTATGCAGGAACACTCTACACCACTTAGAATGCCAGTCGGGAGTGTATTTCATGAGATTAAATACAATATCCCAGAAATGTTCCATACGCACAAAAAGCTTATTTCTCAAAAATGTTGTGCACAACTTTGTTTACATCCCTGTTAGTGAGCATTTCTCCTTTGCCAAGATAATCCATCCACCTGACAAGTGTGGCATATCAAGAAGCTGATTAAACAGCATGATCAGTACACAGGTGCACCTTGTGCTGGGTACAATAAAAGGCCACTCTAAAATATGCAGTTTTGTTACACAACACAATGCCACAGATGTCTCAAGTTTTGAGGGAGCGTGCAATTGGAATGCTGACTGCAGAAATGTCCACCAGAGCTGTTGCCAGATAATTTAATACAAATTTCTCTACCATTAACCACCTCCAACGTTGTTTTAGAGAACTTGGCAGTATTTTCAACCTTCCTCACAACCGCAGACCACATGTAACCACGCCAGCCCAGTACCTCCACATCTGAGACCCAGACAGCTGATGAAACTGAGGACTATTTCTGTCTGTAATAAAGTTCTTTTGTGGGGTAAAAATCATTCTGATTGGCTGGGCCTGGCTTCCCAGTGGGTGGGCCTGGCTTCCCAGTGGGTGGGCCTGGCTTCCCAGTGGGTGGGCCTGGCTCCCAAGTGGGTGGGCCTATGCCCTCCCAGGCCAACCCATGGCTGCACCCCTTCCCAGTCATGTGAAATCCATAGATTAGGGCCTAATGAATTTATTTCAATTTACTGATTTCCTTATATGAACTGTAATTTAGTAAAATCGTTGAAATTGTTGAATGTTGCGTTTTTATATCTATCTAGCCAGCCCATAGAGAGCATTGCATTGTGTGTTTTGTAGTCGACTTCCACAATGATTTTCACATGTTTCTACCAACCTTATTATAATGACAAAATTGAATATTTGTTGACAAAAAATATTGTCGTTTAACACCGTAAAAAAAGTATTGTTTGGGGTGGATTTTTCCTTTATCTCTGGGTTGTGAAGACATAGATAATCAACACATCTTTATTTTTTTCTTTTAAATTAATTGGGAAAATGTTCTATAATTTCCTTTCACTTCGAAAATGTGGAGTAGGTTGTTTAGATCTGTATTAAACATATCTAATTTAACCCCTTTTTAAATGTAGTTTTAAGGGTGCAAGATGTTAAAACAGTGCAAGGGGTGTGTAGACTTTCACTCTGAGTGTGTGTGTGAGAGAGATTTGTGGTGTTGAACTGTGCTGAACATTGCTGCAGGGCCAGACTCTAGCAATGTACTGTGAAGTTTAGGCTCATGCACTTACACCAGCCAGGTCACCCACGATACAAGTCAGCATTCGATGTCCATCCATGTCTGAGGACTTCGGGAGATGAGGTGGAAACCGGCCACTAGGGGTAACAGTGGGAAAGGAGGGATGAGGGTAGAGAGAGAGAAAGTTGGGAGAGGGGAGGTTAGGGAAAATCCCTCAATCACCAGGGTGTGTAAGCAACATGCTCTCACAGTCTCACATCAGAATTAGACATTCATCCATGTTTTTCAAACGTCAAATTTCGAAGTTATTTCAAGCGTCACATTTCGAAGTGTCTAAGGTTAGGTTTAGGCATTAACTCAGAATTTTAGGCTTTAAAAAAATTCTCTAGCAATTGTGGACGGGATGGTGGATAGGCGTAAGCATCTGCCTCTGCTGACCAAAAGTTGCATTTTAGAATCCAGCGCTATAACGTATTTATTTTTATTTTTAATGTAAGCCTAAAATTCTGAGTTAATGCTTGAATTACAAATAACTTTGTAATTTTGATGTGAGACTGTGAGAGCATGTTACATACACACCCTTGTCATTGAGGGATTTTCCCTAACCTCCTCTCTCCCAACTCTCTCTATCTCTACCTTCATACCTCCTTTCCCCTCCTACACCCATCTTTCACCCTCCACTGTTACCCAACATTACCACGTGTTATGGACAGACTCCAGCCGTGGAAGAGGATGTGGCCTCTGTGATAGTCAGTCTTCTACCTCTGCCCTCTCTCTTGCTACGCTATCTGGTGACACCCCTCCTATAACCAGTATCATCAATTATCAAAGCCTAAAACTCCCTCTGGCCTCTTCTCCCCAAACGCACCAAACTGCCCCCTCATATCGACCCCCTCCCCTCCATATCTCTCATGATAGACCACATGGGGGTGCGGAGGGGGAGATAGGGTAAGGGGGAGGGGGAGGGGGAGGAGGCGGGAGAGAAGGTGAGGAGCGGGGAGAGTATAGAGGGCTTACTAAGCTGGGTGGGTCAGGGCAATAAAAGATGCATACTGTACAGTATATAACTTAATTCAAGAAATACGTTCCAAACAGTGTTTTCGGTCACAACTCAACATCCAGTAACTGTCAGCTGGGGGATTCTGAGAAAGCCCTATATTTCTCTAAACTCACTGAGTCACGAGTAGTACCGTTCACAATCAAATCACTTTTCCCTCCTCTCTCTCTCTCTCTCTCTCTCTCTCTCTCTCTCCTCTTCTCTCTCTCACTCACTCTCTCCTCTCCTCTCAGGCCTGGTTGTTTTCCCAGCAGATCAGAGTGATGAGGGAACAGAGGTTTCCTGTTAAGCACATGACAGTTTAGTACCGTTGCTGCTGCAGCTCTAATTAATCCATAATTTTTTCTTCAGAGGGATGCTTGTATATTAGCTCTTGCCTGTGTCCTTTTGTCCTTTTAGCTTATTGATTGAAAGCTCCTGTCCTCTCCTCCTCTCTTCTCTCCTATCTTATCTCCTCTCATCTCCTCTTCTGACGCTCCCTGGTGGATGGAATGAATGGAGGGATAGGTGAGATGGATGAAGTAGAGGGAGGGGTGGTCCATAGGGAGTCTCATTTTTCCAGATATCTAATGAAAAGATGGTTGTATACACGCCTAATGTACTGTATTGATGAAGAATCTCTCTTGCGGCCAATTTAACCCATGCAACTGCCTCAGTGTGTTTGGGGAGGATGCCAGATCTGTGTATGTTTGTGTGTTTGGGGTGGCTATAGAGGTCAATAGCGAACAAGGTTAAAACTACCAGGTATTGGCCTCCACTGCCCTCCAATCAAATCAAATCACACACACGCACGAACGCACACACACACACACACACACACACACACACACACACACACACACACACACACACACACACACACACACACACACACACACACACACACACACACACACACACACACACACACACACACACACACACACACACACACACACACACACACACACACACACACACACACAGCTGTTGTAGGTTAAGCCAGGGGAATGCAGACAGACTCTCCACTAATGTCTGTGATGAGCCGAAGCTAAACTAGACATACTGTATAGGGGGGGGATATAGTAGGTGGAAGAGGTGAGAAAGTGGAGATGGTAGAGAAAGAGGTGTAGGAGTTAGTGTATAGGAGAGGAGAAGGAGAAAGTCAGGAGGAGGGAAAGAGGAGCGGTAGAGCTAGGAGGAGAAGATGAGGGAGAAAGGGAAAGCATGGAAGAGTAAAGAAAGGTTTCTGACACATGTAAGAAGGGTTTACGTGTGTCTGTCTGTCTGTCTCTCTGTCTGTCTTTCAGTGTGTGTGTGTGTGTGTGTGTGTGTGTGTGTGTGTATGCATCAGTCTACAGAGGCAAACAAATTCAACCACGCACGTACACACATGTACACACGTAAACATACACACAGCCACACATACAGTACACACACTTAGTATTATTAGTATTTTAATAGGATCCCCAGTAGCTATTGCCAAGGCAACAGCTACTCTTCCTGGGGTCCAAACAGAGATAAAATATTGCATCATACAACACATTGTGCACTATACAAATGTACATTGCTCCATTATTACATTACAATACTAAAATAATACAATATATTACTAAGAATAGTGTGTGGCAGAACCATGTATTTAGAGAGTTGGGCCAACGTAGTTTCTGCATTATGATGCATTTACATGACACTACAACATTCTATGGCAGCCATGTTAGCTCCCCATTAACATTACATGGTGAATATTTAAACAATGCTATGCAACTGAATGTCTAGAATTAGAACAATGTAAAACAAAATCGAAAAGTTGCCCTAACTCTCTAAATATATGGCTCTGGTGTGTGGGTGTGTGTAGAGTGTGTGTGTTAGAGTGTGTGTGTATGACTTTCAGATGCAGGCTAAGAAGGATTCACTAATTATGGGTTACCCTCGTCAGTTTTCATCAGAGGGTTAGAGAGAGTGCTCTCCTGGCTAACTTTCCACCACTTTAGTCTGATTGAACCTAGAGCCCAGAGAGGAGAAGGGTGGAGTGGAATAAGGGAGGGATGATAAGAGGTCATTTCTTATATTTAATCTTTATTTTGTCAGGGAGTCTTTTTACAGATGAGCCCTGAATAAATACATCAAATACATACAGTACAATATACAATTTACTAAATTGCAAAATATATTAAGAAAAACAGCAGTACAGAGGACAGGAGGAGAGGAAGAGAAAGTAGGAGAGAGGGGAGAAGAAGAGGCGGGATGGGAGGGAGGAGAGGGGGAGGGAGGAATGAGAGGAGGAGAGGAGGAGAGGAGAGGAGAGAGGGTCAGTGCATGGAAAGAGAGAGGTCCATTAAAATTGTGGAGACTCGGTCGGCAGCTGCAGAACAGCCCAGCAAACCCACTGAACCCTCTCCCTTTCTCTCTCTCTCTCTCTCTCTCTCTCTCTCTCTCTCTCTCTCTCTCTCTCTCTCTCTCTCTCTCTCTCTCTCTCTCTCTCTCTCTCTCTCTCTCTCTCTCTCTCTCTCTCTCTCTCTCTCTCTCTCTCTCTCTCTCTCTCTCTCTCTCTCTCTCTCTCTCTCTCTCTCTCTCTCTCTCTCTCTCTCTCTCTCTCTCTCTCTCTCTCTCTCTCTCTCTCTCTCTCTCTCTCTCTCTCTCTCTCTCTCTCTCTCTCTCTCTCTCTCTCTCTCTCTCTCTCTCTCTCTCTCTCTCCCCCCTACTCTTTCTCTGTCTCTTCTATGCTTCTTCTGATCACCTCCTCTCCCCCCACTCTCTTTCACTCTCCCACAGCCAAACCCAATTCCATGGCAGGAAGCAGGGACAGGACCATTGCTATTAAAATGAAACACAGCGAACTTTTGTAGAGTCATAAAATTGAAATGCTTTCTATTGTTCTCCCTCTTCCCTCTATTGCTGTTTTACAGTCACATTTCTACTGCATGATCTCTGATGTGTTGTGGTTCTGAATTTCAAGTCTCTCTCTCATTATTCACTTAATATTTTCTTTCTTTCCTATTCTCCCATCTCTCTCTCTCTCTCTCTCTCTCTCTCTCTCTCTCTCTCTCACACTACCCCCCCCCCCTCAACAATCCAAAGCAGATGTGTGAGAGAAAAACACACACACACACACACACACACACACACACACACACACACACACACACACACACACACACACACACACACACACACACACACACACACACACACACACACACACACACACACACACACACACACACACACAGTGTGGAGGAACAGCCTGCTGTGTTTTGGGTTGGGAGGCAGAGAGGGAAATAAGCAGAAACAGACTGTTGCTAGGTTACCACCAAAACAATACACAGGCCAAGGCCCGAGAATGAAAGAGCCTGTTTCAGAAAGCTAGCGCAACAATGTCTTGTAAGATCAGCGGAAATATACTGTAGTTCTGCTAAACGTTTGTGAAATCCATAGGTTACTTTTTACCTGTATTTTCACCTCTCTTTGAAGCACATCATGTTTTTTTCTAAATTAAATGGTTTAACGCTTTGAATTCTGGGGGAGAAACAGTTCATGTGAATGTGAGAGACAAAATATATATGGGGAATTGGAAGGGATGCAGACAATTACATTGATTGAAGTTACAATCTATCTGCAATATTAAAGCTGATCTACCCACTAAGAAAAAATTAATAAAAGTGAGAGACACAGCAGCCTGGGTTCAGGATGCGGTGTGTGTACTTTATGTCTGTGTGTGTGTGTGTTTGGCTTGGATCAGATCATGAGTCAGTTATGAAACCACCATAACAATGGGTACAACAGGTAGACATTATTCTCCCCTAACCCCTGACCTCTAACCTCTGTTATCATAGCACAGCACATACACTGCTGTGCCATGAGCCCGGGGACCAGCTTGATTAGGGGACTCTTCTCTAGGTTAATCTCTCTGATAATAAGCAATATGGTCCTAATTCTGCTCTGCATGCATTATTTGGTGTTTTGCATGCGGAGTCTCAATTTGATGTTTGTACAATTTTGTGAATTCTTGGTTGGTGAGCTGACCACAGGCCTCACAATCATGAAGGGTAGAGGGTTCTATAACTGATTCAAGTATTTTTGGCCAGATCCCTATTGGGATGTCGAATTTGATGTTCCTTTTGATGGCATAGAAGGCCCTTCTTGCCTTGTCTCTCAGATCGTTCACAGAATTTACCTGTGGTGCTGATGTTTAGGCCGAGGTAGGCAGCGTTTTTTGTGTGCTCTAGGGTAACGGTGTCTAAATGGAATTAGTATTTGTGGTCCTGGCAACTGGATCTTTTTGGAACACCATTATTTTTGTCTTACTGAGATTCACTGTCACGGCCCAGGTCTATATAGTGTGGCAGACGGCAGGGAGAGGTGAGGGGAGTGGTCATTGAGGGAAGATATCTGGCAGCCCGTTGGCTCCACCCCCGAGCCTTATAGGGACTTCCTGCACTAACGAGAAGGTGTGAATCATTAAGTGATTGAGTGTTTGTGGATAAGAAGGGAAGCAGACTAGAAGAGAGGGAGAGAGAGAGGTGTGCAACAGAGAGTGTGACAAGTTAAGTGGTGAGCTGTATAACTAGGAAGGAGGATTTAACCCTGTGTACCGAATTGGACTGGCTGAGAACCGTGCTGTGGATTTACCCTTGGATTAATGGACATCGACAACGAACTGTGGACTGGGAACTGGTAGCTAACCCCCCCCCCCTTTTCCTTTCCCACCTAGGGACTTATTTCCCTAATAAATTCCCAACTACATTGAAATTACGCTGTTTGTGTCTGTTTGTTATTGAGCTTGATGACGTGGAAACCCCACACCCCTAAACTTGCTACAATAGATATATATATATATATATATATATATATATATATATATATATATAACGGTGAAGAGGGTGGGGCTCAAGCTGCATCCCTGTCTCACCCCACGCCCTTGTGGAACTAAATCAGTGTGTTTTTTGCCAATTTTAACCCCACACTTGTGGTTTGTTTACATGGATTTGATAATATTGCATGTTTTCCCCCCAACACCACTTTCCATTAAATTATATAGCAGACACTCATGACAAATTCAGTCAAAAGCTTTTTTTAAATCAACAAAGCATGAGAAGACTGTCAAGTAGGGTGTGCAGGGTGAATACGTGGTCTGTCGTACGGTCATTTGTTTAAAAGCCAATTTGACATTTGCTCAGGACATTGTTTTTACTGAGGAAATGTAGGAGTCTGCTGTTAATGCAGAGGATTTCCCCAGGGTTGCTGTTCTCTCTCTCTCTCACTCTCTATCTCTCTCTCTCTGTCTGTCTGTTTCGCTGTCTCTTCCTCCAGGTGCTGGACCTGATACTATGAAGAGAGGTTGTTGTGTTATTATCTTGTCTAACCTGCTGCTCTGTTTTCTTCTGCAGAGGAGGTCATTAGTCCAAGACACGTCTCACTAATAGGGTGCCTGACCCCTGACACACACACACACATACACACATACAACTTTGAACTAATGTGCACAGACTTGCACCACTCTGCTTTGTTGTCAGAGCCAGGTATTAGAAAGTTTCTGTGCAAATCCGCTGGACTGGTGTGTGTGTGTGTGTGTGTGTGTGTTAACAGACAAAGAAGGCATTGTTTGTGTGTGTGCGTGTGTGTGTGTGTGTGTGTGTGTGTGTGTGTGTGTGTGTGTGTGTGTGTGTGTGTGTGTGTGTGTGTGTCTAGGCGTTGGAATCTGGCACATTGTCTCCATTGAAAACTCAAACCATGTATAGTTCCTGAGTTGTTATGAGTTATCCTATGTCACCAGGTTTTCAAAGGCAGGGAAAGAGTTTTAGGAAATGCCTCGGAAAGTATAATAATTACTGCTGTAGTGTAAAATGGGAAGTCTTTGGTTTGGCAGTGTAAAACTATTGTAGTCTAAATACTCATAGAACTGTTCCTCTTC
The DNA here is from genome assembly GCA_023634145.1 of Thymallus thymallus. Taxonomy (NCBI): domain Eukaryota; kingdom Metazoa; phylum Chordata; class Actinopteri; order Salmoniformes; family Salmonidae; genus Thymallus; species Thymallus thymallus. Next base: position 14,852,502 of record CM042393.1, on the reverse strand, counting down.
TGTATGAGAGCCCTTTGAACAGTCGAGACAAACTCCCTGACTGTGTCTGTGTATGCGTCTATCTCTCTGACTGTGTCTGTGTATGCGTCTATCTCTCTGACTGTGTCTGTGTATGCGTCTATCTCTCTGACTGTGTCTGTGTATGCGTCTATCTCTCTGACTGTGTCTGTGTATGCGTCTATCTCTCTGACTGTGTCTGTGTATGCGTCTATCTCTCTGACTGTGTCTGTGTATGCGTCTATCTCTCTGACTGTGTCTGTGTATGCGTCTATCTCTCTCTGTGTATGCGTCTATCTCTCTCTGTGTATGCGTCTATCTCTCTCTGTGTATGCGTCTATCTCTCTCTGTGTATGTGTCTATCTCTCTCTGTCTGTCTCTTCTCCCTCCACCCCCCTCCCCCCTTTCGCTCTCTTACTCTGTGTTGGCCTCTGGTCCCAGTTGCTATGCCTCGCCTGTGTAACTGACCAAGTAAAGTTGTTCTTACAACCAGCTTACCATTAAGGGAAACAAATACTGAACTTAAATCAGTGTTTTAAATCAATTTTATCCTACTCCCTTGGCCTAGGCATGTAGGAGATTAGAGAATTAACTGTAAGGGATGAACTGGATACCCCTCCGTCTCATTCCACACTGGACTGAACCTGATACCCCCTTCAGAAAAAGGCTCAAATCAGAGTCACTCTCCTCGCCCCAAGGGTCTTTGTGTGTGTGTGTGTGTGTGTGTGTCAGAGCAGAGCCCTGAAGGTCTGTAGAAGTCTGTCTAATGTCTGTCAGACTTGGTCTATATAGATCTCTGGTTTCTTACACCGAGGAGGGAGAGAGCATGATGCACGACCCTCAAAATCCATAACTTAGACTAATTATTGTTTTCTGACACATTCATTTATTTTCATTTGCGTTTCACATAGCCGGCCACGCAGAGTCGATTTACTGTGCGTTGATTGACAACTGAACAGCAAGTGTTGACTAGTTTATAAAAGGTGTCGAATTGACTGAATAATAATGAATCATACAATGTGGTTACACGTCAATGGTATCTCATTAGGAGAAGTAAACCAAAGGGTTTCCTTTCGTAGGATGTCGGGGCGCCAGACAGTGACGCTAAAGTGAGTGGCTAAACTATTTGGCTTTTGGACGATTATCTGCAGAAAAATTATGAAAGCATTCAATGAAGATGGTGAATCATGCACTGCAGGGGCCTCATTCTGGTCCAAATATGATAATTAGGGCCCTCACTGAATCCAGGCATAATACATAATTTGAAGAACAAACATCATTGTGGCAATTCATATCTTGCAGTAAAACTGTAAACAATACTTTAATTTCTAAAGAAGAAAGGTTAAATGTTAAAAAAGGTTTGTTCTCTTACTTAGAAAATAGTCCTGATCATATAGGCCTAGAACAAGCCAATATCCAAAACAACTAACAATACATTGAATTCATACATTTTCAGTAATTTCAATTGTAAAGTAATGTCTTTCTACACAATACCAAAACTAATTTTTACACTTCAATAAAGTATTCAGTTATCAATCCATTACAATGTACTAGAGGCCACCAAAATAGAGGTCCTTCTGCAATATATTTTGAAACTCGGGAGGCAAGCACCCCCCCCGGATCGATTTGGCTGGCTACCCATGCTGCCCTACCAAGCAAAAAGGCAATAACTGCTAATTTGGTCGAAAATGAGTTATTGTCATTTTTGCAACATTAAATACATGCTTAATCATGTAGGCAAGTATCCTGCCTGTATTGTGTTTTGGAGAAAATGGGGGTCATGTTAGCAGTAACTGCATAAGGTTACTGTGAAACCAAGGTAAATAAAAGCAATTTTTCTCAGTTCCACGCTGTGAGCAGTTACTGCCTTTTTGCTTGGTTGGGCAGCATAGTAGCAGCATGCCCTCTCCTGGCCCTCTACCTTCACCTTGTGACTGACTGGCCTGGGAGGAATCCCCTGCACAACCCCCAGCCAGCTTTACTCAGCAGATACCCAGCCAGAGCAGACATACACACACACATTGCACACACCCTGCATGACTCTGGTTATATAAAACTGGACAGTGAGATGGTCTACGTGACATTACCTCACACACTCTATTTTAGTTTGCCAGTTCTATACCCTCCATCTCTCATACTGAAAGTGAGTTCCTCTCTTTCTAGTTAGGCTACCCTGTTCTTCTGAAGAGAACTAGTGTCTCTGTTCTTCTCTATGATCACTGAGACGCTATACAGATTTGTTTTTGTGTGTGTGTGAGTGAGTGTGTTCACTGAGGCGCTACACAGCCACAAGCGGGGTTTTCTCCTGAAGGATTTGCATGCTGTACATTATGAGGGGGTTTCCCTCCCAGAGACACAGGGGTCTCTATGTTGACCTTACCAATTATCTGTTAGGAACTTTCCCCTTTGAATCTACCTACAGCCTTACTGTCACTCTTCTGGCTGTGGAAAAGGAGAGAGGGAGGGAGAGAGAAATAGGGAGGAAGTTGGGGTATCTAATTCATGCATCCATAGAGCATCATTGAGTATGAGAATGTCACTTTAATAATGTTTACATACTGTTTTACCCTCGTTACATGTATATACTGTATTCTAGTCATGGCTCATCCTATATAACTGCTGCTGTACACAATGTTTCGATAAATATACTGTTCATACCGTTATTTATATATATAGGAGGGGCAGTAGCCTAGTGGTTAGGTTGTTGGGCCAGTAACTGAAAGGTTGCTGGGTTGAATCCCTGAGCCGACAAGGTGATAAACCTGTCGCTGTGTCCTTGAGCAAGGCACTTAACCCTAATTTGCTCCAGGGGCTGACACTGTAGGTAGGCTGTCATTGTTAATAAGAATTTGTTCTTAACTGACTTGCCTACTTAAATAGAAAAAATATATAGACTATGTATATATACATTTACACAGTGTATATATATATATATATATATAAATAATGGTATGAATAGTGTGTATATATATACATCAGCTGAGTTTTTTTTTTTATAAAACTCTACTAATCACGTCACCAAATAATTTATTGACAGCTAGCTAGCACTGCAGTGCATAAAATGTGGTTAGTAGGTGACTCAAAGAGAGAGAAAGACGATAGTTGAACAGTTTTGAACAACTTAATTTCTTCCCAAATGAAGGAGAAGCTAGAGAGAGATAGAGAGAGATTTCACATTGTTTTTATCACTTTAAGTTATTCAGTTAGCAAATGCAGCTAGCTAGTTTAGCCTACTCAAACACCCTGCTCAAACAGAGGGATGCTATATTAGCTACAACACTGGAACTCTTCCAAGTCAAGGTAATCTTTTGATTTAACTAATTTACCACCGCGGCTCGCCGGTGTAAGTGCTAAACTGCTAACTGACTGTACACTGTAATGTTAGTGCATGATTGTAGTAGGGTTTACTAACGTGTTAGTTATATTAGCTATGTTGACTATGATGTTACTTTAGCTAATATTTTGACAATAATGTAGGCTGTGTGTAGCATTATGATATGGTTTGGATTGTAACGTTTTTTTTGCCTGCTCACATACAGCTGATGATAAAAGGTGAGAGCAGAGCACATAGATGCGAGAAATCATACAACGTAATGCTATGAAAGTGAACTGTGATTCTGTTGAACAAAACGCTTCTTAAACTGAAGCAAACGGAACAAAACAGGGATAAATATAACCTGAATCTGTCCAATAGAAACTCTCATTTGCAGCTGTTGGACTAATGATTAGACCCTATAGATGAAGGCAAGAGTGTGCAAGGCAGTACTGAATGTGTCACTATCTGTCCATGTGTCACTGTCTGTCACCTCAATTTTTTCTCTCAACCTGTGTTCACCTACGTTGTAAACATTCATTCATAGGCTAGGTTGTAGCAACCTCATGATGGGTATAGGACAAATATGAATATCATGTAGTAGCATAAACCTAACGCTGTTACATTGAACTGGGTGAATGGAATATGAATGACAGACATCTAATATGCTGTAATAGAAATAAGGCCATGCTCCTGAAAATAATTATCATCCTCCCTCATCTTAATCGGCACTGACCCCCACTGATATATATATGTAGTGGTGGCCAGTGCCGATTAAGATGAGGGAGGATGATAATTTTTTCCAGGAGCATGGCCTTATTATGTATATTATATATATATACAGTGGCGATTTTAGCATGTAAATCTTGGTGGGGCAAACTCACCAAGATCTACTGCCTTAAAAAAAAAAAAGATACATGATACAAAGCCACTACACAACACAACACTAAACAATACATTAATTGCACTATAACAAACGGTACCCACAAACTGTTAGGGCCTACATAAAGCTGTCCCAACAGCAGAGCTTTCTTTTCAGCGCCATGGAGTGAATCCTTACCACAGCTACACCTGGCTATCAGCGGAGCCTTGTTTGGCAGAGAAACAGTTTATTCAGCCTCATTTACTGCCTTTTTAAAAAACATAGAGGATATAGCTGACTTGCTTAAACAAATGTGGTTTCTACTGACAATTGAAATGTACAAACTATGGCATAAGGGAACGACGAGCGGATGAGAGGCAATCCGTAATTTCAATTAAGACATTAATGAGCGAGCTAGAATGGGCATAGTCAATATAACTATTTGTTCATCACTTTTGAAATGTACAGCGACAGAATTCAGAACATGGGCCGTTCTTACAGTATTCTCCCTGTACACCAAGTCAGAACCGTAGGATAAATAAAGGGGGCATATAAGCAGACAATGAAAGCTCTTACAATATTCAATGATTACATTTCTCTAAAACAGGCTATAGGCTACATGTGCACCACCAAGTCAGAACAGTAGAGGGATAGTGATGAAGGGGTAAGGGACCAAATGATTAGGGTGAGGCACAAGGGCTACTAACAGCTTACTACACAACATACACTTAGTATTACTTTCTTAGCTACAGTATACATATCTCCCTGGCATATTACATCATTTATGCAGCAGCATACAATACATTTTTGGACTCACCTTGTTGTGCTGTGGCGCGGCGGTCCTTCTTATGGACAAATTTTGTCATCTTACTTTGTCATCGAAGTCTGGCATTCTCTGGATTTATGGTGCATTCAAGACAACTGGGAACTCTGAAAAAAACAAGGTCAAATCATGACATCAATTATCCTCAGGTCAGAGCTCTAGAAAATGCCTGAGTTCCCAACTTGGAATTCTGAGTTGGATGACATTCTTATTTCCCCAGTTGATGGGATGTTGGAGCTAGTTCCCAGTTGTCTTGAACTCACTAAAGTCTGAGATTTCCCAGTTCCGAGTTTTCAGTTGTTTTGAACTTGGCAGAAGTCTTTGCAACGCTTGTAGATAGCCACTGATTCCTTCTAAAACATTCATTGTTGAATTTGTGATTTCCAACTTGTTGTGCAATGTTTATGGTCAATGGCCGATGAGCACCAATACGTTTTATCTATAATTTATCTTCATATGACAAGGATTGAAAAGGAAATGCCAATAGATTGTCAACTTGATTCATGATGATGACTGCTTTCTAGCTAAGATTCTGAAAGTATGATGTAGACATGATCAGTCCGATCAAAGCTACGGTAGATATAATGTGATTTGGCGTAATTTTATCTGTGCCCAATGACCTTGAGCCTTCTAGGATGGGCACTTCTAATGTAAATCTATGGCAGCACCCAAGGGGCTTAACTTTTTGAGCTCTCACCATAGATTTTGCATGACGTAGTGTCCCCATGAGTTCACTGAATGAATGTTCTCTTGATAAGTGTGTGAATTGGACCATTTCCCTGTGCTGTTAAACACAAAATGTAACAAGCAATTTTGGGTGTCATGGAAAATGTACGGAGTAAATTATTTTCTATAGGAATGTATTGAAGTAAAACGAAAAGTAAAGTAAAGTACAGATACCCCAAAAACTACTTAAGTTGTACTTTAAAGTATTTTTATTTAAGTACTTTACACCATTGACAATGTGTACGACAGCATTTTTCAGTTCCCACCAATATGCAGCAACTTCGCACAGCCATTGAAGAAGAGACACCATTCCACAGGCCACAATCAACAGCCTGATCAACTCTATGCGAAAGCGATGTGTCGCGCTGCATGAGGCAAATGGTGGTCACACCAGATACTGGTTTTCTGATCCACGCCCCTACCCTGTTTTTGTATGTATCTGTGATCATGTGGAATCCATAGATTAGAGCCTAATTCATTTATTTCATTTGACTGATTTCCTTATATAAACTGTAACTTTGAAATTGTAAAATCTTTGAAATTGTTGCATGTTGCATTTATATTTTTGTTCAGTATTATATACTGTATACTGTATATTACAGACTCTTACATTGGTCGTTCTGATATTTATGAATATCTTTTTTGACTATGTGTGTATTGCTAGGTATTACTGCACTGTTGTAGCTATAAACACAAGCATTTCGCTGCACCTGCGCTAACATTTGCAAATCTGTGTATGCGATCAATAAACTTTCATTTGATTTGAGTGAGTAAGAAAGAGAGAGAGAGAGAGAGTGTGTCAGAGAAAGACTATTTAATTTAATTGAAATTGAATTGAGAGAGAGAGAGAGAGAGAGAGGTAAATAACATTTGGTTATGGGGATTGAGTAGTTACAG